>CM019179.2:56564040-56958327 GCA_009739505.2 Apolygus lucorum
ATCTGTAATTGGGTAATCATTCGGCAGCTCTGCTGAAGACCCTCAGCTATTTACCTAGCGAACCTATGTGCCACACCTGTCATTCCGAGATTGTAAGCAGTTTATCTGAACTCTTACCGATAATCACGACGTCTTTGTAGATGGTATGCAGCCTCTTGGAGAACAGACATAATATGTCTGAGAATATTATTCTCAGATTCTCTTTCATCTCACCTGAACAGAAATAATAATAATAATGATTATTATCATTATTGAAGGACGGACTCATTTTCTGAATTCCTAATTGCCCAAAAAAGACCTTAAAATTCCTAATGTCTCAGAATTAAGTATATGGGAACTGAATGAAGAAGCTGTCTGTAGAGGAGAAGAATCAGTGCTAAATCAATCAATAGGTGAGACATTGCACACGGAATGTACTCTCAGGAGGATGTTTTTAGCGTAAGTACCTATAGATCAACTGGATAGATTAGTAAACATACTCTATTAGAAGGTATTGGCAACGTTAATCGTAAGAGCATTGTAGGGAAGAACAGGTACCTACTTTGCTGTTCTTCAGCTATTTTCGATAGATTCCTATAAACTGTTGACTATTATGACAGGAACTTTTCTACTGGTTCCTGATAAACCGTACTAATTCAATAATGTAATAATAATTGTAATTCAATAATAAATAAACCAAAAAACACCTGTTGAAAATAATCATAAAGAACCCTGGTTGAGAGCAATGGATGAAAAATTCTCGTTCACTACCACGCCCACATTAAATCAAAACACAAACGGTGGATACAGCTTTCGTACAAGTACGCAACCACGAGAGACATTTTATGTCTTATGTTTAATAAATTGAGAGCTTTCCAATGAGTGGTGAACGATTTTTGTGGGGTGGAAAATGAGGAAGTTAGTTTTCCCTAGGAACGATTGGTTGTACGTGAAAATCATCAGAAATTTCCGCGTAACGCTCCCCGCGTGACGATTTTTCATTTATGTGCCATAGTATAAACATAAAATGTCAAAAAACGAATTCAATTGCCGGTCTGCCTAAACTGTACCTCGTGTATAGGTGCCTCTATATTACAGTACATCTGTAGGTAGGTACTGTACACCTTTACAATTAGTAATAGTAATAGTTTACTATTACTTACGCGAAAAACGTTTTCTTGAGGGTTATTATACCTTCCACGTGTCATGCCCCAGCTATCTGGGTCTCTACGATACGTCGTATTCTACACTATACCTACTTACATTCTCCTGTGAACAGTGTACAACTCCAAAACTTTCGCTTTTTCAATCAACGGAGCGGAGCGCTGACGCCTCATGCCTTATCGATCATTTGTGATCCATATTGATCACACGGAAGGTATTTCTGTCAAATGCCTTCCTCGTGAATGACCTCACCTGACGAGTGAGTCCCCCTGAAAGTCCGTGATCGGGCTGACCGCCACCCGAGGGGAAATCCCCTACCGTGTAGATTCCTCCGTTCTATGGTTTGGATGTGAACCTCTTGGCATAGTAGTTGTGTAACTACACCACCTGTCTGTCCCGTGAGATTTGAATGTTGATGCAACGAATGGGGAGATAGCAAGAAAACATAGGGAAACCTTAAGAATGGAAGTTGGCAGGTATCTGAATTTTCATTGTGTTGCACTTTATGAACTCGATTATTTTGTAGGCGCTTACATTGTATACCGTAAATATATGTAATTTATATCTTACTTCAGGATATAGCAAAATAACAATGATATACTTATCCAGTATCTACCCATTCGGTACGCACGGATTCTACAAAGTTCTCAACCAGTTGGAATGAACGCCATGTGTAGTAATTAATAAATATTGTTGGTACCTGGATAAAGACAAGAAAAATATGCGATACTTTTCGGTAAGGTGTTTTATGTACTGAAATTATTCTTCATCACAATGTGAAAACTGGTAGGTAGCAGTAGGTACGGGTCATGCACTTTCCTTCTGGTTCAGAAAATCAGACTTCATGCTGACGTTGATTAAGGTGTAACATGTCATAAATAACTATTTATTATCTAGATTGGTTCAATTTCGAATAGGCACACTAATACATCCAGCGATGAACCATCGAGTTACTATTGATCATATACATATATATGATGTCACGATCAATTCGTACCAACAAACACTCCCCGTGAAGTGGATTCTACCAAAATCACTACAGAGGAAGAAAACTGAAATACGAACTGATAAATATGAATCTCCTCGTTCAGTAAGTACTCGTATTCGCCAATTAGTGTTTCCGAAAAGCCCTCAGAGCAGATTTTCAGTTAAAACAATAAATTTCTCCAAAAATCCTGTGTTAGAGGTGTAGTGCGCTAAAACGTTGATATTTTTGCACATTTTTTCAGTTTTTTAACTATAACTTCTCAACTATCATAATTTCAACCATTCATGCCCAATACATTTTTGAAATAGGTTAAATTTGCTACATTTTGAGACAAAAATAGGTCATTTTTTCCAACTAGGGAAATTTTAGTGTTTTTAGCCTTTCACTCACAAAACTCCCTACTAATTTTACAAAGAAGTAAAGAGAGCGAAATTTAAAGGAAATTTAATCCCCTACAGTTTTAAACCTTAATCATACCTGCATCAGCATCTTAGTTTTTCAAAATATAAAAAATATTGTTTTGGGAAAAATTTTTAAAAATCGACAAAACATTGATAAATTTTGAGAAAAATATGGAACAATTTCAATGATAGTGCACAATTTTATGGATATTTAATTATAGATTTTGATCATTTTCGTAATAAATCAAATTTTAGCACTTACTCAATTTATTACCACATTTATTGACTGCAATTACATACAAGGGAGAGGGAAACCAAGTTAAACAAACTAAATGTATTAAAGGATGAATAGAGGGGGGAACTTCGTCAATGGGTCTCAAGTTACCAGTGGGACCCCTCGTCGTCTTGATTGACCATGATTTTCTATAAAATTCATATGAATGGAATGTGCACAGGATCGAGCACTTCAGCTCTGCTTTTAGTAGTTGAATCCCCTAGGTGCACTTGATACGCTCCACTAAGGTCTACTTGATTCTATCCCCAATCGCAGGTGTTCTTCTCCAGTCCGAACCACTAGAATCTGGTGGGTGCATCCTTAAGCAATAGTGCTTAACAGCCTATATACCGGGGGTATTCTGGTAAGGTTAACAATGGCCACCGCTAATGATTGAACAAAGCTTCTGTAGAATGAGTGGTTCAGGAGAATTGCGGAATTGCGCTTTCAACATGACTTGTATTGTTCCGACATTCGGCCATTTTCTGGCATGGGAAACAATATTTTGTAACACATTCAAGATGAACCTCCCCTGGCGAACCGCTTGCAAAAATTTACTTGAAGCCTCCAGCCAAGAGGAGGCATTCGCTGCTGATGAGAAAATTCTGGTTAATGTTTATGGTATCAAGGAAAAGAAGGGTGCATCAAAGGGTTTACCTACTTAAACGCAGAGCTGAAGTATTATGTACATTTATTCATAATATTGTGTGTAGATTTGTACATATTATGTTCATTTCATGTATGCTATGCATTTCGTGGGCAGTCATACTCGACCTAGACGACCAGGGCCTTTGACGTTTTTTGATGTATCTCCCCTCCTTTCTTTCTATGGCCCGACTGGGTTGAACGATTCAAGAAATAATCTGTGATAGAATTAGCATAAACAGTTGGTTTAATTTGGTTTTCCTCTCCCGTTTATATGATATCAATAAATTTGTTGATAAATTGAGAAAGTGCTAAGGTTGAATTTGTTATGAAAATGAATAAAATTTATAACCAAATAACTATTAAATTGAAATAGTAACATACTTTCTTCAAATTATATCTTTGTCAATTTTCACTTCATTTTTTCCCAAAACATGATTTTTTGTTTTAATTTGTTTTTGGGAAAATTAAGGTGGCTATAGGTATGATTGAGGTTTCAAATTGAAGCTGATTACATATCCTTCAAATTCCTCTCTCCTTACGTGTTTCTAAAATACTCATTTTAGAAAATGAGTTTTGCGAGCGAAAGCCTCAAAACATAAGAATTCATCTTTTTGGAAAAAAAATATGTTTTTGATACAGAGCTCTTGTTTGTCTCAAAATGGAGCATATTTAACCTATTTTAAAAAGTTACTGAGTAAGAATGGTTGAAATTATCATAGTTTAGAAGTTACAGTTTAAAACATATTGTTTAGTAATGCATGCATTCCAGGGGACGTCCCATTGGATAAGTATTGGATCAGTTTAACCAGTTGGTAAGCAATAAAACTGTTTCACTCGATGTAATTTATTTATTACTTTAGGCAAGAAATACTGACCCCCCCCCCCCCCCACCATTATCCACCTTAACATTTCTAGCGGCATGCGAGCCTCGAATCTGAAGAGCATTTTAAAATCCATGATCTACGATACCCAACATGCGAATTCGAGTTCACCCCCCCCCCCCCCCCCCAATGGTGCCGGGCTGGCACCAAAGCTGAAATACGTCGTAGCATTGAACTTTCATCTATTAGTTTTAGTAGGCAGTCCGAAGAAGTTCACATTCAAGGTGAAACACAAAAAAAAAAAAAAACACGAAATATGCGGTTTATGGTGCCTGGCACCATGGTGGCACCACTATTAGTTCCATGGTGGTACAGAGAATAATTCATGAAAATCCGGAGGTATAATGAGAATTTTTCCTCAATTTCAAAGCTTGTGTACAATTAGTAAGCAGTAAAGGAACCGAAATATTGAAAAATCGGATATTTTGTGAATATTATCCCCCACTCACCCCCTCCCCTTGCGAATTTTGGTACTCTGGTGAAATCAAGTACAACTCGGAAGTTATTTGAGTCAAACAGAAAAAGAAACACGCAAATCGGTTGGAAATTGAGGCCTGGGCATTGTTTACAAGATTACGCCCGCAAACGCACGTTTTTTAAGCATTAACCCCCCCCTTTCCTCCCCTTAAAAGGCAAAATTCGAAATTCCGGCGCCGTAGTGCACAACTAGATAGTTTTCCGCGACGAACAAAAAAAGAACCACGAAAATCGGTTGAGAACTAAGGCCTGGGGAGAGTACACAAGATTTTGTTACACACACACACACAGACATACACCTATAGTTTTTTTTCACGGATTTGGATTCAGAATGGTCTAAAACGGATTACTGTGTGGTTATTTTTTTTCTGTTGAGTGTTGTCCAACTTTACCCCAGATCGATCGCATAAGGACGCCCAAGTCTTACTGTGGGACGTCCTAAAAAGGATTGAGTGCAGAAAATGTCATTGTTTGAGCTCATTATGTAAGTCGCAGGGGATTTTCGTGACTGCAAATTTGGAAATAAACTATCATTAGGAGTCCTAACAACATATTAAAAAAGTCGCAGATACCCGCCTTACTTAACTGGCTATTACTTAACTGTTAGTGCCAAATGTCAGGGTTATCTAAATAAGGTACACGTTGTACCTAAATAGGTATATGATGGTATATTGTGTAGAGTACCTACCCAAATTATTCCTCCCACTGTTGGAAAGTTGGTTATGGAGTCCATTATGAAGGTACTTCCTGTAGTTCTACGAAGATATAGCTGTAAACATGCTACATGGTGTCCATCGACTTTTATTCTAATGTTCACCGAAATACTATTATACTACGACGAGTACCGGGGGAATAACATACGTACTCAGAGCTGTGCGTAGTATTTCATGCTGTCCATTCCGAGACTACTTCAGGTGTCACCATCAACAGCTGCCTCGTTCAGACCGGCAGCAGATTACCAGGATGATTGTGGTTCTCGTGACTCGAAACCAGAAGCCCAATTTTTTCAAGTTCATCTGCGCTGTAATTTCGTTATCGCTGGTAAAAGGTTTCTCACTTATAATTATTTCTGAGCTCACTTCGAACACCTGTTGATGAGCCCTCGGGCTCAACATCACTAGCGCTCGATTCTCAGATACCTTCAGCAAAGTGTTGTGCTCTTCAAAAACATTTCACTTATAGGTACATACCTGAACGAAAAGTATAGCAACAGTATTCAGTATTCTGCTACTCGTAGTAGGTTTCAATTTATCCCATGCTTTTGAACAAGTGCCATGGTTTGATCTTCAATTTCTGGGAAAAGTCATAGATAAACGCAAATTAGATATGGATAATACAACTAGGCAAATAAGCATTCCTACTTGATATTATACCCTCTTATGACACGTTATTTTCGGTTTCGTTTTCCCGTTTTGGGGCATTTCTGGTGTAGAAAGAACTCCGGGTGTAGGTAAAGAGTGACGTAAAAAGAGAATGTTAGTTGAACCTTCTTGATCGTGTTAATAAATGCTATGTTCGTTATCTGCGCATAATTTATGCTTGAGGTATCATTCCAGAAAGTGAAAATGGCTGAAATTTGGTCTTTTGGGAAGTTGTGCCCCAAACCGACAAACATCAATAATATTGGAACTCTATAAGTCTAAGTGTTTGAATAATTAAAATGTTAGTATTATTAAAATTAAAACAAAATACTTTGTATAATCAGGGTGTCCAGCGATTCCCCGAAAAAAAAAATCCCTGAGTTTTCCAGGGTCAATATTCTTTTCCCAGGGTTATAAATAAAATAGAATATAAATAAATGTGACCATAATTTCTCAAAATTCAGGTTTTCAAGGACATTTTGAAATTAAAAGGTATCAGAAAAAGTCTGACAAGTGAATGTGGTACATAGCTTCCTAGTATCAATAAATCGATTGTATAGAAAATCTTAAGTACCTTGCACTACCCTCCTAGGGACCTCCAGGGGACCATTTTCACGTCAACCCGCACGATTCCTGAAAGCATCTTCGAAATCACTTGGAAAATGTAGAAGTTACGGCTGTTACAAGTTTTTTATGTTTGCGGATGCACAGAGGCTACTGCCAAATCAGGGACAATGGTTTTCTTATTTTTTTTTTTTTTTTTTTTTTTTAAATAATCTCCCCTCAAAGACAAAATGTCTTTTTTGACGGAGGGGGCACGCCATAAACATGAAATAAATAAATAAATAAAATAATGGGGAGGACGCCCAGGACTCACCCGACGCCGGCCCTAGGGATGAGGGAAGATGAGGAAGGTGGGGGTGGGAGAGAAGGATGAAGGGAAGTGCCTCTATAAAACGACCACCAGTTCAAATATGAGCCGAGCAGGACACGGGTGGTGATACCACGGAGTACGCCTACTGAGATGCCCAACTCGCGCAACTCCGTGGCACTTTTCCCGCACCACACACCGCGCCACGACAAGGTTGCAGCCATCACCCTGATGTTGTTGGGTGCCACTCCTTTTAGCTCCGACACTGCTTGCCGTAAATCATTTCTGTCATATTTCCTTATCTTGGCCCGCCAAGTCTGCTCCATGTCCAAGCTGCCATTGACAACTTGGACATCCAGGATAATGCAAGACTGGTCGGGCTTGACAGCAACAATGTCGGGCTTCTTACCCTGGTCACTTGGCATGTGATACAATCTCTCTCTCTCAACATCCCAGCCGCTAGATGACAATGCACCTGCTATCTGCTTGGCGACCGCATCATGACGTAGGATGCGGCCCCCATGAGTTCGTGGACACTGCTGCACCACATGATACAGGTGTTCATTTCCACTCCGACAGGCACGGCAAACTGTCCCGCGACTACCTCTCGAACACCGCACCGCAGTTGGCAAAGATGCCACGCGGATGGCGTGAAAGTGTCGGTAGTCGCGGGCCCCAATGCCCTCCGAAGCCCAATCTACCCATTGGGATGAGACAAGGCTTTCGGAGCACTGTCGGAGTTCTTTACCATCCACCGATTCATGCAGCGCAGCAGCGAACTCAGCAGACGAACTGGGTTTTGGAGCAGATGGTGTTGCTCGGTCGCACCATGCTAACTGCTGCCTGACAAAATCAAGATCAGCAGCCGCACGGGCGACCTCCCAGCTCGACCCCTGAAGGGCTAGCAGGCGCCGGCGGCGCAGTGAAGGGATACATGCCGAGAGAGACACAATGCCAAGCCCACCGGATTTGACCGGTGCGTGAAAATAGGCACTTGGGACACCAGGAGGGAACTTCAGCCAAGAGCGCACAGCAGAGCGAACTTCTCGATCTAATTGTTGCAGCCTCCCCGCCGTAAGCCTGCCAAAGACTAACCCATAGGTTAGCTTTGGCAGTAAGTACGTGCGGAGGAGGCGCAGCTTCTGCTGAGGCTTCAATGGAGCCTTGGTAACGCGAGCTAGCGCTCTACCAAGGTCCACACGGCTGGTAGTAATGGTGGCCACCCCCATGAAGTCGACTCCAAGGTACCGCCAAACCTCCAGCACGGATCGAGATGGAATGGGGGATTGTCCTACGACAAAACCCCCATCCACAACTTTCACCTTATGCTGGCGACCCGACGGGACCAAGGAGACCGACCCACACTTATCGGGGTTAACCACAAGTCCACACCTGGCTAGCTGCTTAGCAAATGCATTGAGGGCGATCTGCAAGCCCTCACGGGTTTCTGCGAGTAGGATAACATCATCGGCAAATGCCAATGCTCCTACTCGCACCCCAGGGGCGAGATCAAACCCTACTTCAGTGGGCAGCTTACCCAAGGCCGTATCCACGACCAGGTTGAAGAGGAGTGGCGATAGGGGATCCCCCTGGCGTACCCCACGCCCGATCCGTATATCCCCTGATACCTCACCTCCTGCCTCGAGGACCGTCACGCCTTCCTGGTACAGACAGGCCACATACTCGATTAACCGATATGGGGCCCCGACACCACGAAGGCAATCGGTCAGGGCAAGGTGACTGACTGTGTCAAAGGCCTTAGCGACGTCCAGAGCGGCGAGGTGGAGTTGCCGACGTTTAATACGGGCCAGCGAAATGACAGTTTGGAGAACTGTAAGGTTCTCCGCTGTGCCATCTGCTGGCCGAAACGCTCTCTGGACATCACCAATGACACCAGCCACCTGGAGGCGAGATGCCAGTACTTTCTGGAAGTGGCGGAAGACTACCGAGGACACAGAGATCGGTCGATAGCCTCCAGGCCCACTTCCCCCTTTCTTGGGGATAAACACGGTCCGGGTACGGGTTAATGCTTTCGGTGGTCTTCCCGCAAGGAGGAGCAGGTTGAGGATGAGCAGCTTAATCGTCTTTGGTGCTTTATTCCAGCGTCGGGCAGAAACACCATCGGGTCCAGCGGAAGTGGAGTTCTTGACACGGCACTTGTGTGCCTCGTCAAGTAGCACCGGCGAGCACAAGATGCTGCGCAAGGAATCCCTGGTGGAGACTGGGGGAACCACACGCTCCCCAGGGTCGTGACTGGGAGCACTCAAAAGTGGTTCCCAGAAATCCACGAACTCCTGGAGAGGGGGTTGAACTTGATCTTCCCCAGGCTCCTCCAGTACCTCCGCAGCCACACGCGCCGGATGCTTCCTCCACAAACTCTGAACCCGGTGGTACTCCCGCCGTCTCGCTTGTTTAGCCGCTATGCGACCTCCACGCAACACCACTCTGGGAGGAGGTCCCCCCTGGTGCTGCGTCACGGTCGCATCCCCAACCCGCGGGAAGATTCTCCCTAAATAGGCTGCAACCTCATCTTCCAGGTTATCCAGCCCTTCAGCAGCCCGCCTCACCAGATCCTGCAGGTAGGTGCTTTCATAGCCTTCAATACGACCTACCTGCCCCCAAGCCTCAAGACTTCAGTCTTCAGATCGGCAAGAAGACCGGAGGTCCCGGGGGAGGGATACTGAATGGCAGGCTGCTGCTCCACATCAGCAATAGGAGATGCGGGAGAAGCCCCACTGCTATTTGCCAGGATAGCTTCCTGGACAAGCTGCTTATAGTGGGGCTTCAGGCGGATATTCTTGATGGCAATGACTGTGCGCCTGGGAAAACGTTCATTCAGATAAACATTAATATTACGTACCCCATTGCGCACAGCCACCGCCTCATCTGCCGCCATCCTGCGCAACTCCTCGGAAGCATACCTGTGCTGTATTCGTTCAATATCAATAGCATCATTAGCAGCAACAGGATGCTTCCGTCTGATGTGGAGACCAAGGCCAGACCTGGTAGTGAACGCCCGCTCACAATGGGCACACTGGTGGTTCAAAGAGGCTGTGGAAGAGGAAGAGGGTAGGGATGATGAGGAAGAGGAAGAGGGTGAGGATGGCCGACGCCCCTGCCTGGGGCGCCTCTGAGCGCCTCCCCTAATACCCCGCGAGCCAATGGGCTGGCGGGGGTTATGAGGCATTTCTGTGGTGTCTTCCATAACGGGGGGCGCTTCATTTATGTAGGGTCAGGGAACCCGTTGACAGGGGTCCCCTCCCTAATCGCCAGAGGGTCATTCAGCCACCCCTGGAACTTCAAGAGGGGTCCATCAGGGAAACCTAATAGGACCACCTCTATTTATCCCAGGGGGCCCGGGTTGTGCGACGGGGACGCATGACCTTGACTTGGGTAGGGATAAGAAGGGCTCCGAAGAGATAAAAACACCCTCTATTACCCTACCCCAACAACCCAAGGGCATCTACACGCCAATCCGCGTACTTAATCCCTGAAAATTTTATCGATGTCAGATAGGAAATGTTGAAGTTATGGCTGTTAAAAAGAAATACACGTTGAAGCATGTGCCGTGTGCTATCAGTTAGGGGGCGATGATTTTCATAGGGGTCCATTCCACCCCAATTCGCACAATCTCTGAAAATTTCTTCGAAATCGGACAATTACTTATTATAGTTTTGCCCGTTACAAGGATTTCATGACAGATACACAGACAGACAAGGAAACACAATTATTCAGGAACGCTTGAAACGTAAAACGCCAGTAAAAATTTTGATTTTGGAGAACTTTTTTTTTAATGAATTTTTTTGAAAATGAATAAGGTAGCCAGAATCAGACTAGTAAGTTTAGGAGAAACAGGTACTCATTGCGTAGAATTCATTAGCTACAATTGTGCCCTCTGAAAACGTTTAGCAAATTCTTGAGAAAAAATTCAAACTACAGACTGGATAACTTCATTGAATTTACTTGGAATTGAGAGAACACCTCCCACCTCTTATTCATCATTTTATAAAAGAAGATAATTACTGGAAAACAATGGAAAAATGCTTGCATACGAGTATGCAACACATTGGGACATTTTCATATGTGTTTTCTTATTTCCAACCACTACACAACAAGGTAGTGAAGTAAGGTTGTTAGTTGACGTTCATGAGCATCAAAACAGTTGATTGTTCTCTACGCAACACAGTGAGTCTATTTTATTTATTGGTCGCGCGAGCAAGTTTTTTTCGTGACGATTTTTCAGTTTATGCGCCAAAGCAAAGACATGAAAATGTCAAAAATTAAGCATATGAAACGGCATTGTACTCGTAAATTGTAATACTTAACAAAAATGTAAATTAAAAAAAAATAGAAATCTATATTTGAAATATTGCAATTTATTGAGACAATTTTCTACATTTGGAACATCCGTGATTGAAAAATAATACTAAAACCGTACTCAAACTTTTCTCCCTCAGACTGCCGGAACTTCCCACAAAAAATGTTCGGCGCTCAGGCTTTTTCCAGTTTTTTCGGGAGAAAAATTAAATTACAGTAGAGTAAAATTCCTTCAGTATTCCAGGTTATCCCGGTTTTTCAGGTCGTTGGACACCCTGATAATATACTTACAGTATGGTGGAATAGTTTGTTAAAAATCAACAAATCACGACTAGGGACACTATGATTGTGTAGAGACGACTAGAGGATTTTCGAAGTTATGGAGTAAAATGCTATCTTTATGCTATATGGTATTTCAGAGTCAGCGTGAAATTCCGTTGAAAATAATCTACCGTAAAAAACGAAAAAAATTAAAATCGACTAATTTTTACATCAATTAATGGCGATAGGATAGGCAAAACCAGCTTAACAGTTGGGTCTTGAAGGAGGGGAAAACCCTCTGCGCCGTTGATGAACTCGAGCGCTCTGGGGTCCCTGAGAGACTTTCACACGGTTGAGTTTTATCGAATAGTTTTATTTTATTCCGTTCTTTCGTTCTAGTACACGGTTTACGTTTGACATTTACCCATCATTTACAAAACTCCAGGAAGGTAAATACGTTCATGGAATATCTAACTGAACACCTGAGTTATAAATCAACGTTCATTTTCGATCTATCTACCCTCCAAAGAGAGTCGTCAGGTGACCAAAAATACCTTATAGCGTATAAATCTTCTAATTCATTAGTATCTATTTCTACATCCTCAACATCTGACTGTGGTAAACGAAAAAAAAAATCACATTGTGCTGTTGAGCGATGATACCGATTACTTATCTGGTAAAATTAGTGGCATCGAGTCGCAATCAATTGATCTACTCTACGTTTAAAGAATAAAAATAAATGAAACCTAAACGAAAATTTTTAGGTAATAATAATAAAGGAACCTGCAAAATATAATTAAGAATCGGAAAATACTTTGGTGTCGAAAGAAACCTCGAGATATGATTTGCGAGACTTGTGTATCTGAACAAGGTCCTAAAGGTCTACACTGATTAAATAAGCTGCCCCCTTTTATGTCGATTATCTGAACTTCCTCTAACAGGTAGGTACCTACATAATCTCATTGATTAGACAATTTAAATATGATTGCAAGTTTCCTCAGCTCTCAATCTACTAGATTATTCAGTTAATAATGTGTACTTTCCGTAAGTATTATCTTTTTCTTTTTTTTCAACACGGAGGGCAATAACTAAGTACTACTGACTGACTGACTATTTTCAATTATGAAGTCAATCATTATTTTAGGTTGATAGGTAGTACATTATTACAGATTATGAATTATTAATAGGGTGTGCGCCTGGGTAGGAAAAACTTTTATTGTTATTTTTAATCTAAGGTAGACCTCTTTCTGAGAATTTGGGTACCAACCGCAACTTTCTAGCGTGTGTATATCTTTTCCTATGATTTTTTAAAGTTTCGACCGTTTATGACGTCACAGTGGGCTGGGGGGTCCCGCCCAGGCGAGAGGGGTGCGTGACGTCATAAACGGTCGAAACTTTGAAAAATCATGGAAACAGATCTACTCACTCTAGAAGGTCGCGGTTGGTTCCAAAATTCTCAGGATGTAGTCTACTTTCGATTAAAAATCTTAAAAAAAAAAAAAACAAGGCGCACCCCCCATTACTGTTCATTCATTATTACCGGCAGATCTTCGGAAACCAGGATTATTTCCTATTTAGTGGAAAGAATATCGAATAGAGGAAAAACTTATTACCAATTATTATGAACCTACCTAATTATTTTAAGGATAACGAATTCTTTTAAAATTGATGGGCAGAAAATTATTAAGAGAGAAAAAAATCAATCAATCTCTAAGGGCTGGGTTGAGTGAGCGTTTTTTTTCTCCATTTTCCTTTGAGGGGCTCAAATGTTCTAAAAGTCTATCGGATTGGGCAAATTTCTTAGTTGGGGAGGAAAATGTCCGAAAGAGACCTGGGGGAAAGTCATCGAATACCTACCAAGTACAATTTCTTGGATATTTTAACTCCCACTCGAGAACGAGAGGAGTGGGGAATACAAGTTATAATGTCTGAAATGATGTCTATAAATAGACATTATAACTTGTATTCCCCACTCCTCTCGTTCTAGAGTGGGAGTTGAAGTATCCAAGAAATTGTACATGGTAGGTTTTCGATCATTTTCCTCCCCAACTAGGAAATTTGCCCAATCCGATAGAATGTTAGAACATTTGAGCCCTTCAAAGGAAAATCGAAAAAAAACGCTTATAAAGTTTATAAACATTATTTAAAAACGATGAATTTTCCTGTAGATAAGTTTCCTCTTCCAGAAATTTGTCCAGTCCGTGTAGCCCTCATTTTTAGACCAGTTTCCACTGCAATTTTCCCACAAAAATAGCCTGAAATGATGTTTTCAGTTTCCTCTTCTCCATCCAGTCCGTGTCGCCAACATTTTTAGATAAGTTTTAGTTTTTTAGATTTAGTGTATAGATAAGCCTCCCATCAGGTAAGTATTCATTATTATATTGGTGCCTCCTACATACCATGCGGTTGTATAATAATTATGCAATTATTGTGTTTTCGGAATTGGGTCTCGCCTTCTTCCTTCAATTCCAAAACAGTTTTTCCCTGCCAAGTTTTCTCCCTCCACTCAACGGGAAATTCCCCTGTTCCAATAAAAATTTTGAACGAATTAGTAATTTACTAGAAAACTAAAATTTTATAATATAGGTATTTTTCGCGGTTTTGATTATTTTTAATTCGCGCATATTATGTAATTTGGAGTTGGCGTTGGCCTCCACGTGCGTGATCAGTTTTTCAAAAATTAGTATGAATTTATTACTTATTCAATAATTTGTTTAAAATCAATAGTATCAAATGATTATATTTCTGAAATTGGTTTCGGGTTGACCTTTTGAATGATCTCCTGAGGGGTACCTACCCTGGAGTTTTGAGTCCCTGCCCTTCGAGCTCAATACACCAACCGAGGGCGGTGAGGGGGCGGAGGCGAATGAATCCGAGCCGAAGCAACGCCGGCAGTTTCCTCAGCCCGCCGCTATCACTCAGGAGCGCTGTTGTCGCTTTTATAGTCTCGAACCCAAACAGACCGTCCTCAGACTACTCTCGAACCCCTAAAAATTTCAGATTTTGATCGCCTCCAGCGCTTACAGTACTCAATATTTCAAATTTCAAACTGTTGTAAATTAATTCTAGGCGGTTCTACCATCGAACGGCGCGGTTCGAATTTAATTTCCAAACTTATTGCATTAAATCCAGATTCGAATTTCCCCGGTTTATCGAGCACGAAGCCCGCGCCATCTTCATTTTGAACAAAGACAAGTTCAGAGACGGTTTCAGTGCGTTTAGCTAAGTCCACGTCAAAACTCACGTTAAATTCGCCTAAAAATGAGTTCCAAGGAAAACAACTCGGACGTCGCCGTTGAGAAAGCCTCGGAGAACAACGACAAGAACAACGCCGATGGAAAACCCGAAGTCAAAGGCACCAAAAGGCCAGCAGAGGTGAGCTATAGCTTTTAAGTTTACAATCCTTGTTATGTTTGATGCTAACGTGTTTTGTTGATGATTTTCCATCAATACTTCCTCGTAACTTCGATCAAATCAAACCCCTACAAAGTGACATGTCTTGTAAACCTAATTTTCGTTATTTTTCACCTAAAACCGGTGTTTGTTTGGATCGAAGCGTGATTGGTTTTGGGGGCCATGTGACGGATGCCGGCCGGCTTTGAGCCTTCTTGTATTATGGTTTTACCCTAAAATCTCCTTTTATCCTATTCTGACAACCTGTCTTCATGAGTTGATGGCCAAATTTCTAGTTTTGTCCCTTTGTTTACATTTGTTTTGGCGGTGATAGTCTCGCGGGGATGCTATTGACACTCGGCCAGGGAACATGGCGTCCTCTTGCCCGCGGTCCCTCGCATTCTCCCGCGCACCCTTTTCCGTCGAATGTCTCTTCAATTTCAACACTCCTCTATAATAAACCCTTGTATTCTCAATTCTTTCCCAACGTTATCACTTCCTGTCCAAATATATTTTGAATTTGTTGTTTTTCCCTGGTCTTTACTGATTAGCTGTGGTAGTTATACACCATCCATGGTGGGGGGGTTCTTGCTCCCGCGTCGGTTGGGCTCCCTCCAAGTGAAGCCAATCTGGTTTTCTGCTCTTTTTCCTTATAAATCTATACCATCTACATTCTTATAATACACCATTTATTGAACTTCAAATCTCTTGCGGATTATCCCCTCCGTCTTCATGGTCATTCCGATCACGTTTCTAAAAATCTCCTTATCGATTCTTGGTATTTTTGTCTAACTTTTTATGACTTGACATGGTGGAATCCTCTTCATGCTCGATTTGATACATCATCAGAATTATCTTCACCTTCCCGTTCAGACTCAGAACATAGTAATGCTCCAATAGCTATTTGTGCTCCTTTTTCTCTGTCCAATTTTAGTGATAGAAGGTAATGGCTTTTCTCAAGCCAAGCCGGCTCATCCTCCCCCTCCATCTGTCTGTATTCTCTCCCTTCCTTGTGATGACAGCAAATCTATGACCTCTTTCGATACCTAGTGGGTAATTAGATTATTTTGATAACATGAATCATCCAACATGAAATATTTACTCCATGATATTATATTTTAGGATAGCAATTATTTGTTGAATAATTTATTGGATTGTCACATTATTTCTTAGATGGTATTACATAATCTAAATCATGCAAGTGGTGAGAAATGGTTCATGTTGATTTGAAATTTCATCAGATGTGATCATCCGGGAACACTCATTCGATGTATAAATTGATTTAGTTACCTAATTCGAAGGTGAATTCAAGGTACTGTTGCACAACCAATCATGTAGGTTGGTAGGTTCCTATCGATCTTTGGAAAATATTGATTGCTCAATGTCATGTATGCTATCGTATCTTGGGGTTTCATTTTAGTTTGAATGATATTTAATTTTGGTAATATTTCATTGAAGTTACCTATTCCACAACTAAGAACATTGCACTCGAGGAATTTTCATACAATTATACTAAATTTCAAGTTGAAATAATCTCCGCACGTGGTTGCTTGTTAACCAGTGCTAAGACAAGTTTTGCTCGGGTAAATTGGAAATGCAACAGGTCCTGAGTTTCTCGGTGGGCGGGAAAACCAAGATTGAAGTTTATCGGTCTCCGACATGCGAAGCTCAACAGTTTATTCATTCGCGTTTGTCTCGACATCTTGATAACAACCTGTAAGGTGTGGATAATTAAGTTCACCATGTTAAGGCTGTTGAATGATTCTCACATGTTAATAAATTGGTAAACTTAGTTGTCACGCTTTTCCGACGTTCTCATACACGAAGATAATTATTCCAACTCGGCCATTTTCATGTCCTGAATCGAATCTTCCAACGAATAAAAGGGCTAAGGGCTACTATTGATGAGTTTGCTAATATTTGCCAATTTGTTTTAGTGATTTATTTAATTTTGCTGTTATGTACTTAATTTATCGCACCCAGGACGGTCTTTGGCTGACTACTGCAGAAATCCATGGTACCAATTGAAGAGTTTACTTTCAAACGGGCTTATATCCAATTTTTACACTTTTTGTTTTTTTCACCGATTCTGAATCTTTGGGATAAGGCCTATCACCTCACGAGTTGTATTCCTTCCGAATCCATTTGTATCCCGCTTTAAAAGCTTGCTAAAAATTGGATTTGCCGACAAAACGGCTTGTATCCATCCGGTTGTTTGCTATAAACACTTTTCTTTTTTTTTTTAAATTCGGGTTTCGGACTCTACATACCTTGAAACGTAAACCATCAAATTTTGAGGGGGGTTACAGTAATTTTTTTGCTCGATTCCGAAGGTTCATTATTGAAAATAATGGGTGAATCAATAACAGAAAATGAAAATGAGATTTTTCTTCGCACAAACAACAAAAACTTATTGTTTTTCAAAGTGGCTCATATCCATCGTTTTCTACAAATGGGCTTGTATCCAAATAAGAAATGGCCGTGTCTCCCTCAAAACACTTGCCAAAATTTCGAAAATTTGGTCTTACAATCAAAAGTTCAGTGAAGAAACTATTTGGAAAATTTGGGAACCCTAGAAAACTTCCTTCGTCATGTAATTAGTTTTCTCAATTTCCCACAAACAACTCCAAGTGGATATAAGCCCGTTCGAAAGAAAACTCCTCAATTCTTTCATGGTCCATTCGATAGTATGATTTCAAAATCAGCCCCCAAACTAGAAAATTTCTCCATCTTATGTGTTAAATTGCTATAAAGCCTACGCGATACTCATAAAGGTGCTCTGATTCAATTGTTCCCTCATTGAGTGTAAATTTCCCATTTCTGGAAATTTCCTAACCACACAATGGCTCAAATGATGAAGCCTCTAGTATTCACGAATATGCCGAAAGCAACCTTGTTCTTTTTGAAGATTTAAATTTCTTCTTTTTAGCGCGTCTTATTACTAATTATTATGACGCGTTAGGTATTGTATGTTCCCACTTCTAATGATCCATTGTCAGATCCAAAACCAGCATCAATATGGTTTCTCAATTTGACGTGAATAGATGATGGGATAGACCTGCTACAATTCACGTATCTCAAATTTTCATTGTTGGATATGAACTAAATAAGTTATATTGTAAAACCAATTACAGGGAACTGAGCTTTGAGCAAACCAAGTCGACCAAATCGACTGCACTGAACTCTCATCGTGTCCTTAAAGTTAAATTGTTGTCTAAGCGAGATGGTTGGTTGACCCTGTTATCGATAAGAGATGTTTTCATCGCTTGGGATCCCTCAAGGCTGTTGCCCTAGGTCAGGGTCGTTCCTCGGTGAGCGGAAGACATTATTTTCTTTCCTCTCACTCCCCATTTGTTCTCCCCTCGATCGTTTATCCTATTTCGTCCCTCTCGGTTTCGTTGCACTTGGCGAATGCCAATGATGTCTCAAGTGCTTGATGCACATGGTTCCACCATCTATGCATGCCTTGCTGTATTATCAGAATTTTATCGTCGTATAGAGGATTATCGTCGTAATTCACATATTTGAAGTAGGTGGATCTACATTGTTGTGGCAACAAGAGGTCCCACTCGCACTGAATAAATATTTGGAGGAGATTCTTCTTGATTTGGGGAGTTGAATCGTGGTGCCTAGATTTGACAAAATCAAGGAATGTAACATTCCATCTCGGAACTGATACGGAATTGTTACTTGAAGGGAATGTTACTCAATTGATAGATTGAGCAATATTTTTAATCTCTCAGGGCAGTACCATTTACCCAGAATTCTGATTAATGTTCAATGCGAAACAAATGTATACTAGATGAGATGGAAAACTGAAACTTACTCGGGCACTATTCCTACTCAAACAATCGTAGCAGTCCGTATTGTAACAATCGTATTGTCCTCGATTCCCTTCCAAGCTATTCTAGAGATTGATTGTCTGAAAATCATGATATTAGAGAGTTTTAGCAGACCACTCACGGGCACCGCGAACGCGTCATCATGGATGCTATATCTCGCGGTGCCCGCGACTCACGGGCACCGCGAGTCACGGTCGACGCCCCACGAGCGTCCAACGCGAGAACACCGCCGCGGGCACCGCGAAATGTTATAACCTACGCCACTTATAACCCCTTCCTATCAAAAGGCGGAAAAATGCGCATTTTCTCGCATTTTTTCCTTCAATCTTTCAAAGAATGCACATATTTTACAAACTTTCTTCAGTAACAACTACATACCTAGTTATAATTTTTACCTCATCATTTTACTTATTCACGATTGCTCATTTTGTACGTAATTTAATTCATTCATCGTTCTTTTCAATTGACTTTATTCATTAGGTACATTCTCTTCCTCTCTTTTTCATACATATTTTATTCATTCATAATCTTCTTATGAATTTTCTTTGCACTTTGAAGAAAACAAAGGTATTGGGGGAAAACCAAAATTGTGTCTCAAAATATACCTACTGTAGGTACCTATCTTTGAAAACTGTTTTGATAATTTTTTATAGATTTTCCAAAGTAAACATACCTTTGCTAAAATTTCCATAATAATGAGGGAAACTATTAGTTTGTTGGCCAACATTTGAGAACTGTCCTAAGTAGTACAATTTTCAAAAAGTAGGGTTCGAAATCGTGTCTCTTCTAAAAATTGTGGTACTTAGGTATAGTCGGTATTGAATATTCCAACCTTCATGAATAGTGGTAATTCGACGTTTTAATTAAATTAATTTTGTTATCGAATTGATTTCAACGTTATGATTTTGCTTTCCTAGGTAGGTACCTACCTACGATTATTTTGAACAAAACTCGTAATAATATTCTTTCACGTAACTAAGTACTAACTTATTAAGAGAATCTTCTATATCAATAATTTAATGATGATGTCCATTGAAAAACAATAGAAATGTTGAAATAAAAAAAGCCTAAATTCATCATTTTCGGGAAATTTTCAAACTTTGATGTTATGTAAACTTTCCGATAAAATATGCCTGCTAGCGCAAAAATAGTATTTTAAATAATAAATAATTACCTACTCCCTAAAATGCAGAAACTCACAAAAATGGAGAGTTTTTTGCGCAAATATTTGAGCTGGAAATCCTACCTACTTTTAACTGCAAAAATATTTTTTGCCTAAAAATACTGTTTGCAACCAAGATCAACGTAGATAGGTGAGGTGAGAGGCAGGTGAAAATTGTAACATAAAGTTATCTTGTAGGTAGACGAACAAATCAATTAACAAATCTCATGTTATATTAAAAGCAATAGGTATATATTTCCATTCATTTATTTTCAAATTCATTCTGGTTTCATCATTCAAATTCATTCTTGTTCCGAAAAGACGTCTAGGGACTTGTTTTCCGGAATCTGAAACAAAAATTAGTACCCGCAGGCAGTTAGCTATACTCTTCTCTCTCCAAGTACCTAGTTGAAAGTACCGGTAAGAGGGTAGTAATATGAGTATGTAAACTATGTACCTATCACACATAAATAAATTTTAATACGATTTCTTACCTCGAAGTTAGGTGGATAGGCAGTTGATTGTTCGACGGACGAATTAAGTAATTCGGACGTAGACTGATGAATGATCATTAGGTAAATAGGTATTCCATGATAAAAAACACGAATCACAAAAGCATCGTTCTGGCGTAATACACTACAGCAAAATAATTGCTATTGCAAATGAACCATTAGGTATTTCCGAAATGATTTCCACCAAAAATGAAACTCGGGCCACAAGACGACAAGACAGAAATACAGAGTTGGTGTGACGCTTGACGTCACTCTAGGTTTGTAGGGTCACGTTGATCCCCAAGAATGAAGGTTAGCATCTCACATTGCTCGTCCTAGGAGAATCTCACGGTGACGTGAATCTCACGGTGCTTGTGGCATGCTAAAACTCTCTATTAATTGGTTGCCGCATGCCTAGATATCTTGGGGGGGGGGGGGGGGGGGACATAGGAAATTTATGAGCCGGGGATTCTGGCAATCTAAGACTTTACACTGATTGATACTGGATGCCCCCAGAACTCCGAAAAACTAGGTCATATTTTATCGATTCCACAGGGTATTTGAGATGGAATTACTGTAAATCGTGGTATTCATGGTGGTCGCCAGTCTATGACCTGGATATACCAGAAGGAAAGGAATTGTATGCTTATGGAAATTGACGGAATTACTGGTTATCCCAGACTTTTATACCTTTCATTGCCTAGTTTGCTCAATCCTTCCTTGATTATGTGGTCACGCTGTAATTTCCGTTTTGGTGGCATTTTTCATCGTGTAATTCCTGTCGTGTGATTAGTTATGAGAATGAACTACTACTCTCTCCGGAGTCCTCGAATATCATCATTGGTTTTCGGGCGGATATCCTAGGAAATTCTCAATGCCAGGGTGGTATTGTTTTTCTGCCTCGTTTATTTTTGGGCGTCCCGTTTGACTAACCGGTGCGGTGTAACCGTTGCAGCGCCACTCATTATGAAAGAGGGGAGGGGATATCGCGACGCTTTGCTGTCTGTTGGGGAGAGGCCAAGTGGATGCTTCGACGTGGTACTTGCACTTCCCCTTCCATGGGTACTTGTACTTCCCTGGGGGTACTTTGTCGGGTTTCCTTCTACAACGTGGTCGTGGTGGTGGGGGGGGGGGGGAGCGGTTCCGGTTGGAGACTGCTAATGGCGGGGGGAACAGCTATTGCCCTAGAGGAGGGCTTCTCGATCACCACGAGGTCGTGGAGGGAGACGAACTCGACGATGTTGTGGAGGGAGGACTCCTAGCTCGCTTCCCCGCTTTGACGATGGAGAAGGGGGGATCTCCTGGGCGTTAGACGCCTTCTCTATTCCAAGGGCTTCCGCCACCTTTTTCTCGCTCTCTCCGCCTTCAACCGGCGTCTCTTCCTCGCTTCAACCTCAACTAATCTCCGCGATTCACTGATTATCATATTTTTTAAACCCATGAACAACTAGACATACTCGAGTCGTGAATCCTCATGGCGCCTTCCCTTGTGATGAATAAACAGGCACCTCAACCTGTGTAATGGCGCCAGAAATGCGCCACGTTTCAATTAATTCCCTCCTACATGACATTACCAGAGTTTTGGCGCCTTGACATCATTTTAGTTATGCATCATTGTGCCATAGAATAATATAACGTTACCGAATTTATGAAAGTTAGATACCTCCTGTAAATGAACATTGGCCTGAATAAAGGTGGCTTTTCTTCATAAAAACAATATACTTACTTCCGCGTTCCAATTCGTAATTTTGAAAGTTTCTCTTCAAAAGCCATCTTCAAGGGCATTTTAGCAATTCCTAGTTCCACATATTCATACTACCTAATATATTAAGTTTTGCTGTTTTGAATCAATTATAACTAAACGGCTCAACCAAAATTTGGTTCGTTTATTTGGTTTAAATCTTCTATAAACCGATTACTTCCTATCGAGTCATCCAAAGTTCACTAAATTTGGCAACTTTACACTGAATACTATTTGGAGGGGTTTAGGCAACATGAGTTGACAACTGTCAATAAAAACGAGGTACTCCTACGTTTACAGGCCTAGACCTAGAGACAGACTAATTTTCATCAAACCTTGAAAATCATTGGTAGTTTTGTCCGATGGATATCTCGTACTCACCCTAGGAAGTTGAGTCAATTCATCTTTAATATTGATCATATTCGTTGATAATTAACTCATAAATTAATCACTCTACTGGCACTCGAGATAGTTCCGAATGAGCCAATTACATCTTCCTACTTGATTACAGGAAATTTCTCATTGAATTTGTAAATTTTCTTGAAAATCATGTTGAGTATGGTCGAGGTCTAGTCTCATTGTTGGTTGTGCAAAATTTACTACGATAATTGATCCCATAAAAATAAGATATTAGTTGGAAAATCATTAAAACGGCCCAAACATTGTACGAGATGTATTCAATCAGTGCGTGTTTCTTGGAAGATTTTGATGAAATATCGGACTATTCTCACGTATTGCGATTATATCACAATGTCCACAGGATAGTATTGGTTTTTGCTCACCAAAAAATTTTTTTCAACACTCCGAAGAGTTGTATTTTTCCGAGTTTTCTGAGATGTCAATTCTGCCAATGTTTACTATTCTATATTATTAGGAGTTCAATTTTTTGTTCAAGCACCGTAGCTCTCGACGTTTGATCCTCCTTGTAAGCAGTATCAATGGTAGGAGCATTACGGGAAAGTAATTGAGGTCTCTTACCTCTGTATTTCACCTTGAAAATCCCATCTTTCTCCTCCATGAAGGAGAAGCCCCTTGCCTTTTTAATTCGCCCTCGCTCGTTTTGTCCACTCCTTCCGCCCTGTCGTCTATTATTAGGGATTTGTCTCGAGGTTCTATTCATACATCTTTCCAATAATTCTTACGCTGGCTGATTAGGAAGCTCTTGGGCTTGAATGAACGGTAGTTTTTATTTCCATCTAAAGAGGGAGGTTTCGTCTTTGTTCTTTGAAAGATTAATTTTGGCCCGGACGCCGCTCCACGTTTTCGCGCTCATTTGACCGACCAACTGCGGTTTGGGTTCAATTGTAAATTTGTGAAACTTTGAAATGCGGAGTAGAATAGCAGAACAATATTCTTACTTGCATTGTTAAATGTTGAACTCCGCTTTGAAAATTGAGTGCCTCTTTTACTACAGTTTGCTAGATAAGGCAGTCATTCCCCTACATTAAAGACAACCATCTTCCCTACTTATTTTCTCGTTTTTCATCTTTCTCTTTTGCCTTCAAACGTGTCCAGTTTCAGTTAATGAATGCTTCGTTACAGTCTGTTCAACATGTAAAGGGACGGTGACAATGCAATTGAATGTGATAGAATTCATATTGATAATGGGCAAGTTCTTGTTACCAACAGATAGAGTGCCTTGATATCACAATGTCACGTATCGTCTACAATACTTACATTGTCCGCTGTAGTTATGCAGCGTGTCGATACGAAAGAATTCATCATGTACCCTCGTAGATTGTTTTAATATTTCATATTTTCCACCCTGAAAATCTATTAACACTCCCTACTATTTAAAACCATAGTATTTATAGAAAACCAGCCAATGCATCCATTGTCAAATTATCATAATACTACCTTGAAAGTTCTGATTTTAAATCTTGATGCTGTATGCAGTATTTTGGTATTACAAACAAATTATCATTTTCTGTGGTTTATTTTCGTCCCATAAAAATGAAAATGTTGATGTGGAAACAATTCTTCATGAAAGTTTCTGAAATATACCTTTCAAAAATGATCTATGAAACTTACAGAAATTGAAGGCTCTAAGTCCTGCTGAATTCACCGCTCCCAGGTCGACCCAATGGAATGCCCAAGGGGAATTCTCTAAACGCTATTTGCCCATCAACTTTCTCTCTGAGGGTAGTTAGTGACCAGTGAGAACGTAATTGAAGAAAAAAAGACGGTTCTGTTACTCCCAATATATTATTTCATCGTGATTCGATCAGGACAGCTAGTCGGGGACGGGGTTGAGTCCTAGATGGTCTCCCAACAATCGGCACCACTGATCTATCGACAGTGTGTATACAATGAGTCAGTTCAAGATTACAACAAAGATATTTAATATTCAAGATTGCAACAAGATCACAGGTTGATAATATGCCGGAAGTTTACAATATCAAGAAAGGTTTTTTTTTAGCAGCAAGACCTGGCAACTATGTGCCACACCCTCTTGCTTGACTATTTAATCTGTGCTCGCTTAACCCTAATGACCATGGTGTCACTATTGTCACCGAAAACATCTTGGGAATTCCATAACTGGATTTAAATTGCAATTAAAAAATTGATGGACAGAGCTGAATTTTTTAACCATTTTTTGTCCTTTATTAGAATTCAGTCGATTTTCTTGGAAATTGGTGTCATAACTCAATTTTGAGACTCCGGTGACACTTTGGGATATCTATGGAGTTCCTGATAGTTCCTGGTTAGTAGGTAGGTCCTGATTCTGTTCCTGTGATAGTAGTGATACCATTGTCCAATTAGGGTTAAACGTTTTCCTCATCAGCACTCCGAACCGAACTTCTGTTTTCTAGCATCTTTCAACTACCTGCTCTCCTATCCAATTGTACTATGTCTCTAAAACAAGTGGTTAAGATCAATAAAATACACAGCCGTGCTTTGGTAAAATGGTCCTTCAAAATCTTACATTTTTCTGAACTAAAACAACTCGAAACGTGAACAAATCGTACAATAGGGTGTGCGCCTGGGTAGGAAAAACTGTTTATTGTTATTTTTAATCTAAGGTAGACCTCATTCTGAGAAATTTGGTACCAACCGCGACCTTCCAGCGTGTGTAAATCTTTTCCTATTAATTTTTTAAGTTTCGACCGTTTATGACGTCACAGTGGGCTCATTGAAATCATTGAAACAGATCTACTCACGCTAGAAGGTCGCGGTTGGCGCCAAAATTCTCAGGATGTAGTCTACTTTCGATTAAAAATCTCAAAAAAATCAAGGCGCACCCCCCCCCCCCCCCCCCCCCCATTTTAGTTTCTATCAGTGAATTACTCTCGGATTAGACTATTCTTAACTTATTTTTCTTTACAAATAAACATTACTAGAAATTCAGTATATTGCCTTTTTTTACCTTGGTATTAAAAAAATCAGTGACGAAGGTCATCAGCAGAGCCGCTCGGATTGAACTTTTCAATTTGGAATACCCTGAACTGTGGTTTTCCAATACCCCCATGAAAAAAGAATTGATATAAGTGTAGCTTCCAATGTGTTGCTAGAGTATACTTCGTAAACTCGTGTCGCCCGTGATGGTCGTACAGAGTGCCGCTTATCGTGCTCAAGGGTTAATTTCACACAATTTCCTTGGTGGAGATACTACTGAGTGCCTGGGCACTCGGGAATCAGCGAGACGAACTCGCTGGACCTTGATGCTGGATCATCCCCCTAATCCTCCAGGCCGATCGTTCCACCCCTGGAACTTGGTGGAGCTCCTTCCCACCCCGTAAGCCTTCAAGCTGCGCAGATACCGATATTCCTTGGTTCAAAAACTTGCCAACCTCCACTTCGGAGGAAACGCGGAAGATCTCGAGATTTCCTTTTTTTCACGACGTCCGTGATGGAGTCTTGGGGCAGCTCAAGTAACGAGATTAGCAACGACAGGTGGGCTCCCCGAGAAGAGTGTATTAGCTTTTGCCAATAAGGTTATAAGTTGAATGGCATGAGGAGGGCTAATGGTTGGGTTGGGTGGATATTATTGATTTTAACGGCGTTGGTGGGAGTGAAGCCATGCACGCTCCCGTTACACTCTGGTGTATGATATCGATGCACGTGTGTGGATTGGAGTAGAATGATACTAGGTAAAACAGCACCCACCTCCACACAACACCGAGCAAATCACGATCGAATATCTAATCGCAATTTGTCAAATCACAAGCTCCTTCCCCGGTCGGTTTGGCCTCATCAAAGGAGACGAACTCCAAGTTACGATTAAGCCGGTTTCCAAAGGATGTGGCTTCTCATGATTACGGATATTGTTTCTCTAAGAACTGGTATCGCAGAATGATTGAAACTAAAAAAAAGCTGCAAATTATTTTTCTGTATAGATCGCTTGCCTGCAAAGAACCACAGCTTTGCCATTGTTACCACCTACCAACCATTTAGTTTGTCCTACAGATCTTTGAGTGATCTCATTCGATGTAAATTCAATTCTATATTAAATTTCCGAACTAGAGCGTTTTGACAACCCTCATCCCCCCCTAGAAGTGACTGACAAATTCTATTTTTGGATTCTACGTACCTTGAAACAAAACCCATCAAATCTTGAGCGGGGGTTAAAATTTGTTTCTTGCTCGATTCCTATGATTCTTTATTGAAAATAATACTTCAAGATTTGAGCCGGATGGGTGGTATATCCTCTTCCTCGATCGTGTTTCCCTACTGACAAAACATGATATTTCAACCTATTGTCACCATTTTGTTCGATAGCTTTCATCGGGACCGCGTACACCTACTCAATGCCTCGATTAAACGCAAGTTAACCATACAATGAGCCCCAATAAAACTAGTATAAATTATTACGCTCCTTGAGAAACAGTTGACTTCGAAAAACGTGTGTGATACAAATTTTGGTGTTCAATTGATGCAAAACTTGATTCTCCAGGAACGTATTTTAACCCAATACTCCAAGTAACCCAAGTTTTCTGGTCTTGAGAACTGACCACCTTATTAGATGCACATTTACGTTGAAATATCGGTTGTTTTGAGGGAGCGGTATATTGTGGAATGAGGGAGAAACATCTTCTCCTACATCGAGGCTGCCGACCGTTTAATCGAAATGAAATCCGAGGGGAAACGTATCATAATTGTAATAGATGATCTCCCCACTATCTGAAGGTTAGGCAGGAATAGTCTTCCATCTCTTCGGAGAGAAGCTGTTGAAATCGATCTTCTCACCTGTGCTGAGCACTTCAATTGAAAACCTCAAGCTTTGTGACGCTTTCAGAGGTTTCTTGATCAATACTTTCTCGATTTTCTGAGTAGTAGGCTGAACATTCCACTCGATAGCTTCTCATTGTATTTCACCTTTATTAGAGTTCGTACGTGAATTACATCCTCATGTTGCATTGAAGATCGTTTGACGAGTTATTGAAACACGATTAGGCATTTGGTAGGAAACACGGAGACTAATTCACTAACCTGAATTGAGAATTACGTCTTAAGAATTGAGAGCCCCAGTCACGAAGTTCGAGGTTTTAAGTCAAAGCCGACTCAAGATTATTATTGATTTAATAACAATTGGTTTGGTTTATAAATTAGCGATAGAACAGACAATCATTTTACTCACTTCCGTAATTTCTTGATTTCAGGACAAAACGGAAGACGTGAAAAAATCGAAAAAAGAAGAAGAAAACGGCGAGGGAGACAACTTTGAAGAAATCCTCGACGAGGAAGACGACGAAGTTGAAGGTGAAGAAGAGGAAGAAGACCAACTGAGCGAAGCTGACGAGTTGGGAGATGAATTAGCTGAAGGCGAGGGTAAGTTGAATCACGAGAGTTTTTTACCAGTAATGTTCTAAAAGATAACGGCCAAGGACTCCCCCAGCGCATATTATGTAAGTGGTATCTTCTAATGGCCGGATGAAAGGTTCTCTAGGAATACTTATTTCAACATGATTAAGATTATCAAATAGGTACCCCTTTGTTCATTCAAGACAAGTTCGAAATACTAGATAATTTTTGAAATTTGACGGTTTTCCAACTAGGTATGATCTTTCATTTCTTCTGAAAATCGACCTGTTTCATCACAGATTGATCACAAGAGTAATGTGTATCTGCCCAGGAACAATGTTCTTTTTTGACAATGAAATATTGAAGTTCACCATAAAACTCAAATATTGTAGCAAAGAACATGCTTTAGCCTTCACCTAACTGGGCCAAATCGTTACGAAACCGTGGAACGAAAGTAGCGCGGGATTTCGTAATGATTTTCACTTACAACCGACCCGTTTCTAGGGAAAAGTATCGCCGTTAGTTTTCATCCCGCGAAAACCGTTCGCCACTCGTTGAAAAACCCTCAATTTATGCGTAAATTATATACTCCCAAAACAGATGTAGATATGAACGAAGCTGAGATATACCTCTGATTTAAAAGAACTGTAAACAACATTCGCGTAAAAACTAACATCGACTTAGTTATATTTATGTAGTTGGCTGGCATCGTTTTTACCAAAAAGTAATCAAAGGGTATTGTAACCTCGGCTATTACTGCCTTGTGAAGGAAGAACGACTCAACTCGAAATTTTCGAAATCCCAGAAATCAGCTTCGAAGTTTTTCTGGAAAACTCGCCATAAATTCACTCCAGATCACTCCCGTGACCCCATTTTTTTCAGACCTCGTATGTTGTTCAACTCAATCGACTGGTACAATTATTTACTCACATACCTACAATCGATTCGTGTCATTTGAGTCAAATATCGACAACCATACGAGACACCTCTCAACCCGATCTTGAAGCCAACAATGTGGAGGAAAAACGACTCCACGGCGTTTTCAGCGAGTTGAGTCTTTTTTTTTTCTCCACAAATAAATAACAAATCTAGCTAGTTAAAGTGTATTAATCGAGGAGTTGAGACGTTTTTGCTTAAAATAGGCAATTTTCAAATTACACCCCTAACGATTTCAACCCCTTCCGGGGTGAATTTCGAAATTTTGACTCTTCATCGGAAAGGTGGGGGGGAAATTAGAGGGGATACGTACAACCCCCATTTTCGAGTCGTTCTTCCTTCACACGGCAGATTAGTTGCGATGTGTTCTTCGACGTTTTAGATGTTTTCGATTTCTTAAAACAACACCATCAAGAGGTGAATGAAATGACGAGCGATTTGAAAAGCAGGGCCCATAAAGAGCTAGATTAAACCAACAGACAACAAATTCCTATTGAAAGGAAACAGCTAACATGTTCCATGTTTCTTGAGTTTTAGCCGAAGGCTCTATTTAAACTTAGATTGACTCACAATCAGTTACGAGTACTTCATGCTTAAAATGTACTTACTTAAAAAAGGTTACTTTACAAAAGTTACTTCGAAAAAGTTCCTAATCCAACCCCAGCGACAACGAGGGTCGTTCCAATACCGCTTTCGATACGATATTTGGTATCGAATTAGTATCGAATCAATGGTATTGATATCGATATAGTATCGATATGAGTAGTATTGATATCGAATGAGTAGCGATAAATTCCAGACTAACCCAGACGTTTGTAATATACAAAAGCTTTATTATTGATAATATAAAATGGTAACAATAATAAAAGAAAGGTAATAATTATTTTTCCTCCTTTTTTTTTCTTCTTGTTCAACCGAACGATTCTTTGTCACCAACTTAATACTCTTTGTCTTGTAGAGCAAGTTACCTCCTACTTCTCTGTTGACAAAACTGAGTACTCAGAGATTCAATATTGTTGAAAAATAGACGTTACGAAAATTTATAATGATGTTGATCTAAAACGGAAGTACTCATTCGATATCGGTACTGCAGATTTTCTTTCGATACCAGTAGTATCGAAACAAAAGTATCTAACCTACCCATATCAATAGTATCGGAACGTCCCTACTTACAACCGATAGATGTCCTCTCTTCTAGTCATTCTTATCTGCCAAGCGCTAGATTTGGCATGGAGAATAGATTTTTACCAAGGAGGTCGTTCTTCAATCTATCCTCAATGCTCTAAAAATTGGACAAAAAAATCGTGGTTGTACTCACTTCACCGGGTATGTGAAGAGTGAACGAGAAAAAAAATTCCCTATAATCGTAACGAGCCCATTGCGTTCGGCTCATTTCAAAGTTTTACACCAGGCTCGCGACAGAGACAGTCCATTTTACCTAATGTGTAGATGAAGACGATAAATTGATAATCCAGTGCCAAATTATTTTATCTCCCACATTTTCGTACATTACGTACTTTTGAAAACAACAATTTTTGGAGATAAGTGTAGTAAATAATTTCACAAAAACATCAACGCCGGTCATCTCCTCTCTAATAATCCTTGATATGGTTAATATCTTGATTAGCGTGATCATACAGGCTTTCGTAATTTTTTCACCTTCAATGTGTCACTTGGCCATAAACTGCGAGGACTAACAGCGTTGTGTTAGTCGACTAGTACCGCATTATCAGGAACGAAATCGCTGTTAAGTTGGTCAAACGCCTAATCGTTTCTTCTTGGTTGTTGAACAGAGGAAAACACTCGAATTTTCGAATCAACGAATTTTAGAATTTCTCTCAATTTGAGGATCCTTGAATTTAAAGCGTAAGCCTCACATGTTACGAATTAAATCAATTAAATCACTCGCGACGAGAGTCTTGCCCCCAGCAATCCTCGTCGCGTTTCAGCGCTACCTCCCGCCACTTCAATGACCTACCATTCCTGATTACCATAACTACCATTCTAAAGATTGTTGTCTCGTAATCGTTTTCGTTTCTCTTTCTATAACAGAAACGATTTTCGAGATCAGGTTTGAAATTGAATGACTTGGGGGACGTTTCGCAACATAAAACGACAATGAGGAATTTCACCATGTCGGAATTTCCTATTTTTACCCCAAAATCGGATTCAGCACCTCGAAAAACCCCCTAAGGCAAACTTTCAGCCCGAACTTCCTAATTTACGAATAAACAAAACAGTGTAGAAAATATAATAGTTTAAAAAAACTGGGAGGATGACGTCATCCTGGAATAGTTCATTTACGGCCGCTTGAAGCGCTGAGATCTAGTCCCCAGATGCAACATTTCACAAAACCAGTAAAGTTCGAAATCGAAAAACTGAAGAAAAAAATAGAAAAAGCAAGATGGGGAAAATTAGGTTTCCTCTGTTTTTGTTTGATCGCTTTCCTCTTAGAAAACACTATTTCGTCATACCAAAGGGCAACACTGGGAGGGAAAGGCGATCCGAACAGCCAATCAGCGAGCGTTCCCGCTTCACGTTGAAGAGGTCCGTTTTCCCGGTTATTTTTTGAAATCATAAATTTTGATTGTCTCTAAAAAAAAAATCAACCCGATTTTCATCTATCCCTCACCATTTACTATTCAGGAAAAATGCAAACAGTAGTTCGTTGAAGTGGCGGGAGGTAGCGCTGAAACCTGACAAGGATTGTTCGGGGGGGGGGGGGGGGGTAGACTCTCATGCGAAGAGGTTGTGGAAACCCATTTCAATATCATCTTAGTTGAGAAGAACGTAGTCTATTTCCACGAAAGTAATGAGTAGTTAGTAACTCGTTACTTTCGTGCAAATAGACTACGTTCACCTTAACTCCATTTTACTGGCAGTTGACTTCTCTGAAGGAGGTCAACTCTTTTCGGTTGAAAAGTAAACAATAAGTAATTCATTACTCATGAAAATATGTTCATTCAAATGTGACGAATGGGGATGTAGGTAGATGATGAGTGCATAGAAGCGAATGGGGGGATTTTCATGTCACATAATCCGTACGTAAAGCACTCCTGACAGCACAAATGGCGTTTTTGGATATTAACCTACGGTGGCCCCCTACTTACATTTCATGATTCTCGATCCTAAATTAGTATTCATTAAGGGGAATTTCCTATATTCCGGCTGTCCTAGTTAATATATCCGGCTGTTTCACCTGTAATATTCACGAATGTAGTTCCGTTAACTGTAGATTCATTACTCCAATATGGTCGTTTGCATTTTTCAACTCTATCATTTGAGAATCGATGAAGAACCGCAGCTCAATGGAACTGTATCTGTCCGATATTTTTCATATCACCGTTGGTCTCATTCGATTTTAAGTTTTTTTAATCCACGGATAAGTCACGGACTTTTGAATAGTTGGGTGGCCACTGAGTTCTGACCTTGGCGGTTTTGTCTACTGTGAGCCTTGAGTATCCGCAAGAAATATTATTTATGATGAATGTTGAAGACTAATTGATACGTAAGAGCTATGTTATTGAAAGACTCAGGTCTGACTTATTACAATTCGAAATGACTCGCTCATATGGAGTAGGTGTGCACCCATTCGAGCGCTAAAATTGAAATTTGTCAATATTCTTATGATTAGGTACCTAGGTATATAATAGAAAAGTGTATGTTTCCAAGGAGGCTGAACCAGTGCGTCAGATATCACATATCTATGTCCCTGTCTTGTTTTCATCTCTGGGAAGGATTCCCCGTCATACACATTCAGTAGATACGCCGGTTCTTCCCAATAAGCGCGAAGTACCCCTGAACACTAATCAACCGTCGAAATTCAAATGATGTAGGTACCTGTGTAATAGAAGCCGAGTTTCCTTGAATAACAGGGTTGCCAACTCGAAAAACCTCTTTTTCCGTAGATCGTTCCCTGAAATTCTTACTCAGAAAGTCGGCAGACTTGCGATCAAAAATCAGTAGAATAATTAGCTGTAATACAAATTCCTCAGGCATAATTCAATATTTTGTCACAATTTATGTTTCAACACTGTCATTCGTTATTTGAATGAGAACAATAGTACCTACACTAGACATGCTACACCATAAAGAATCAATATGTACCTCCACCTATCTTGTCTATCAATAACTGAATTATCCTTCTAAGTACGCAAACAATTGAACTTGAAAGTAGGGTGGATGAAGGGAAAGAAGATTGTAGTAAAATTAAAAAAAAATAACACTACTTGATTACAGCGGATTGGTGGGCTTTATCACAGGTCCTGATGATTTTTCGGGTTGGGCCGTTGGTGAACTTGGGGTGAGGAAATTAGTAGCCTTCTAGAGCGAATTCATTAGAATCATTAATTCTGATCTTCCCTCTGGAAGACATTTTATGACGTCCGTGAAACCAGGAACGACAGTTGGGTGATATAACGTGAGATGGTTGTTTACTTGATTACAGAAATTTAGATTCATAATAAAAATAACCCCTGATAAACTCTTGATTCCCCTGAAACATTTCACGTCAATTTCTGTTAGAATGTTAGAACTACTTGTACCTGTCCGTAAGGGGAAAACATGGGTTCTACTAGTCTTACTTTTACTTACAATTCAGGTACGAGAAAGTAAAAACACACATCCCCACCAACAAGAATGAGAAACTAGAGTTAACCATGGTATCACTAGTGTCACCGAAAACACGTCAGGAACTCCACAGTTTTCCCAAGTGTCACCGGAGTAAATACAATTAAATTACTATTTTAAATTTAATGGACAGCAGAACGTTTTGTGGGTTATTAGAAGCATCAAAATCGTTATGACAAAAATTTCTAAGGAAATCGATTTATAAAAATTTCATAATTTTTGTCATAACATTTTTTTAACAATTTAAATCTTGTTAATCTGGTGACACCTTCGGACAGCTGTGGAATTCCCAAGATGTTTTCGGTGACACTACCGACACCATGGTCCAATTAGGGTTGAATTTTTTTTCTCAGTTTTTGAATTCAGAGTAATACCTACATTTTGGTAGTCATCAACCCATAGGCTGTTCGTGGCATTTCGAAATAGTGACAAAATTGTTTTTCTTTTTTAAAAAAAAAACTTCTTGGATTGTATGTCCGATAATGTTATTGATCGCTGAAAACATCTTTTCCATGAGGTAGAATGGCAGTATAATAAATAATTGTAAGGTTTAGTGCTTTTTTGGGGTCATTTTTCTCGACTGCTTGACCAAGAAGATAATGGGTGTTGGGGCTCTTCAGTGAGGAGAGGAACCCTTGTTTAGGTCGACGTTTCGGTATATTTGTATACTATCTTCAGGGCTTGGAAAGGATGTAAATACACTTCTCTTGACTACATTAGGACTTCATAAAACACTTGTACTTGAATAATATCTTACAGGAAGTATAATTTTTCATTAAGTCCCACCCCCACCCGGGGAGGGGGTTTTGTCACCCCTTTTATGTGTTTAATTTTTCATCAAGTTCTCCTACCTCTGGGGGGACAGAAGGGTGGAGGGGGGTCCTGTCTCCCCTTTTGAGGTTTTGTTATATTTTTAGCGTTTTTTTTTCTTCAAAAAACACATACTTTAGTAATATCTTACACGACGTATAATTTTTCATCAAGCCCTAATGTAGTCAAGAGAAGTTTTACATCCTTTCCAAGTCCTAATGTAGTCAAGAGAGGTTTTACATCCTTTCCAAGCCCTGAAGATGGTATACAAATACGCCGAAACGTCGGCCTAAACAAGTGTTATTTCTTTTTCTGACTAAACCTCAAGAGCCTCAACACTTTATTCTTTGTTTTTTATTGCTTTGGCGAAAGCTATGGCAGACAGCGACCCTTCCAAGCACAGCAATCCATTTCATCCCATCTGTGTTCACGCGTATCTAACAAAAAGCCATTTTGCGAGGATAAAAAGTGTTCTGACAATTTTCACTTGGGCCGCCAAATATTTGAACATATAGTTGAAATCTGGAAAACGAGTAGGCAACCCTCTTCGGCTGAAGCAGCCTCTGGGGAGGTTTCATTATTACACAGTGAAGGAATGCGCTAACTTTCTTGTTCTGTTTTCAATTTGTTGCAGAGGACGACGAAGAAGACGTCGACGACGACGAATCCGCGTAATGCCGAATAGTTCTGGTTTTACAACGAGTGTGTCGAGGTAGTGACCGTTCGCCGAAGATATGCCCGTGTGGGGATAGGTCAGTGACGAACTCAGACTTTCCTCGCTATCTACTCTCATCACCTTGGTGGTTTCTCTTCACATTTTCTTTTCGGCGAACATACCGCAAAAACATATATAAACATCCAACCAAAACAAAATTATTCACAGTAACATTGAGAAGAAAATCCTTTTCAAATCACGGCAATAACACAACAAAAGAAGTTTTTATTTGAATGACGAACACTCTGTTAGCAAACTAAAATGGCAGTGCCGCCGCGCGTACGATGCTAGGGCATGTTGTTTTTTCTCTGTAACTTTGTAAAATAATAGTTTTAAGAGTAAGATATTTCTCTCTGGTTATGATTATATAGAATGGAATTGATGTGACCATGTATTGATTGAACTGTACAAATATTTAAATGAATTTTAAGTAATCGTGATTTTTAAATTGTATTTAAAAAAAATCCTAGGAGTTCTTTTCCTCCTCATATTGTTATGGGGGAAAATTAATCTTTCCTTTAATAAAGGTAAAAAAAATTAATTAATTTTTTACTTTGTTAAAAACGGATTTGGATTGAGTGCTACTTAAAAGATGTGACATTCACCCCCCACCCTTCCCTCCAATTTTCCTTCAACTCTGGACGATTTTTCTCACATGTCGTACAGCTGGCAATTATCAGAATCAGAATTGAGATCTCCATTCTCTCGCTCGAATTCTAATACTGCGAAGCCTGCGACAATAATTCCTAGTTATGGACGAGCAAGTGGTTTTTTTCTTAATTTAAGTGGACAAAACATGAAAATTTTTAGGTGTCAAGTGCGTGTTTGTGAACTTTAACATGAATGTTTTTTTAATGAACGAGCATTTTAATTTTCTCACAAATGTTTACAAAAAATGCAATAGTTGTACTCATTCCATAGAGAAAAAAAGTGTTAATATTTAAAAAAGAAATTTTTTGTACTAATGTTGATAAGTTCCATGCGTAGTATTTTTCAGTTTTCTCTTTTGAACCTTATTTTATTTTTTAATAAATTTTGAAAAAAAAAAATCCATAAAAGTACAAGTGTAGCTGTAAATCTTGTAATTTTCATTGGAGTGACTAAAAATGGTTAGTTTTTAGTTGAAAAACGTGGTTGTATTTTTTCGATCCTTTTTTTTATTCTTGACTCGATCCTTTTCTGAGGCCCTTCAGGCTTACCGGCCCCTTGACGTTGTCGCTCGCCGTTCGCTTTGTTATATTGCTTCTTTTTTTATTATAATTATTTTCCAACCGACAACGTGAAGAGCCCGGTAAGAGAATATACAGTAAAAGAAAAAAACCCGAACCATTTTTTAAATTATTTCGCATTTAAATTAAATATAATTTTTTTCTAAAAAAGACGAATTGTTTCTTGGTTTGACGATTTTATTATTTTATTGTTCCTTCGATTTATACCGGTGATTTTGTTTTTAGGCGAAGTACAAAATCGAAAAGTACTTCGTGTTGATGTGTGTATAGTAGTTATCGAAAGAGGCGCACTTCTTTCCTTAGGACTGGGGTAGCTGACTCAGAAATTGAAAATTTGTGCGCTGTTTCATTCTAACTTGCTTCCTACGCCGTACAGTACTTATGACGAGACAAAATACTCATCGTGCCCTCGAAATGAGCCAAAATTCGTCCCGCGATTTGGTTTAAAATCGCTCTGATAAGACTGCGTACTAGGATGAATCCATCGTAGCTATAATTTCTATCGATAATAGAGTACCTTCCTTTTGGTCTTCTCCCTAAGTAATAGATTTGTAAAAAAAAGAAACATGATGAAAATTGAGTTTTTTCACTCGTTTCCCTCTTGTTTTTCACCCCGATCCTTTCGTTTCCTCAAGCCTTTCGCCTCCTACCTTTCTTCTTCGCTTTCCTCTTACTTCTTATTTACTTAGTACTTATTTTTCTCATTTTACGTCGGTATTGAAACGCAGGTATCGTCACTGGGTATAATTGAATATGCCAGTGGCGAAGGGAACTAGTGCAAAAGATAGATTTTTCTTTTTTATTCCAGTTTTGAGTTGTTTTTCTGGGCATTACTCATCATCTGGAGGTGGAAAGGATGGGACATCGGTGATTCTGGCAGATGTTATCGATGTGTCGTTCGATAAATCAGATAAATAGGTCTTGCAAGGATAAAATAGGAAAAAATCTCTTAGTATGTCAAATTGAAAAAAAAGAAGTGTATGAAAACGGAAAATCTGTATCACGAATGAAGAAAAAATTCAATGGAGTATCCAGTAAAAAACAAAATCACGTGGGAAGGTACCATCCTTTTCCAAGATAAGGGGAAAAGCAGGTTTTTAGGTTTTCTTTTGATTCAAATTTCCTCTTGTGAAAAACATCGATATTTAACATCGACCTTACGATTTTAACCCATTTCCGGCCACTGATGCGTTTTCGCGTCGTCATACTTTGATTTTAAAAAAATTAAAACGCTGCAAATTATTACACAATGGTTTATTATTTTTTATTTTTCTATATAGATCACTCGTCTGTAAAGCCACCAACCATCCAACATGAAGAAAAACATCGATCGCATTTCGGTCAGCTTTAATTTGAACGGAGATTAGGCCTATTTTGCGATTCACACTCGTGTTTCTGATTTATCGTAGGTCCAAACTTTAAATTCTCGTAGGGAGCGAACTGTTTGTCCTACAGAGCTCCGGGTGGTCTCAAAAAATTCTATAGAATCTTAAAGTGAAGAAAAAACAATACCTTTATATCAAAATTGTTTGAGTTAGGGCGATTTCAAAATTGATTTTGGAACCCTTAGAAGGTGACCTACGTCAACCAAAATCTTCGGGGCACAACTAGACCCCTACATACCAAATTTCATCAAAATCGGTCAATGCTAAGTGGCAAAAGTGCCACGGACGGCCAAATTTTTATTCGATTTTTGGATTCTACGTACCTTGAAACGTAAACCATCAAATTTTGAGGGGGTGTTAAAATAATTGTTTTCTTGGTCGATTCCAAAGGTTCATTATTGAAAATAATAAACCAAAATTTTCTTTGACGTTTGGGAGCTGAATGCGATTTGGGAAATTTTTTGAAAATGAGGCCTTTTGGCCAAAGGCATGAATGGTGGCTCAAATTCGATTCTGGGCGAGTTAGCGTTCTGGGCCATGAGTTGTAAGAGAGTTGAAGATCCTCAGACTTTTACATTTTACCAAAAACAATGCGCTGGATAATCGCTTTGGAAAACTCAAATCCTATTAAAAAGTAAAATTCATAAAATATCGAGTTGGTGAGCAAATGACGTTTTATTTTGGCCGGCATTCGGTAAATTCAGTTATTTCTACCCTTGGCTTGAAATGGGTTAAGATATCGATGTTTTCCTTCCGATGTCCAATAAAATTAATGGAGTATTCAGTAAAAAAAAAAAATCACGTGGGAAGGGAACTCCTCTTCCAAGAAAGGAGGAAGAGCAGGTTCTTAGGTTTTCTCCTTTGGTTCAAATTTCCTCTTGTGAAAAACATCGAAATTTTACCTTACGTTTTTAAGATATCGATGTTGTCCATCCGATGTCCAAAAAATTAATGGGGTATCCAGTTAAAAAAAAAAAAATCACGTTGGAAGATACCATCCTCTCCCAAAAATGGAGAAGCAGTTTCTTGGGTTTTCTCCTTAGATTCAAATTTCCCGCTTGTGAAAAACATCGATATTTACCTTACGATTTTATCGATATCGATGTTTTCCATCCGATGTCCCATCCCTAGTTCTCTCATGCTAGATATTCGTTTCCACCACCAATGTGACGTGGGGAAAGGAACTGCGTATTGGGGCTTTTCATCACTAGAGGTCGGGGATGTGGTGTTTTTGCACTTCGTTCCTATCATAGCGGACCATCAAGTTGTGGAGTAATTGACATCTGTTTTTCTTCGATGGAGTCAATTAAAATTTCCTCAAAAGTTTGACATGGTTTCTTTGTTTATATATCCGCGTTTTGGCATAAATCGAGAGCTTTCCAACGAGTGGTTTGGTGAAAACTGACTGAGTATTGTTTTCCAAGTTGAGAAGTTTTGACATGGATTTTCCTTCGAACATTCTCTATTATTTTCATGAAGATGTTTGCTGAGTTGAAATAATTTTTTCATGAAGGTTCGCATTGTGACTAGCGATGCCGCAAATACCTACTCAGTGCAAAAAGACTTATTCGTGTCACAATGTGTGTGTAAAGCGTTGTTTTCATCAGTTAAGCGACACCAAAATAACTTCCTGAAATTGAGCTTGATGGATCAAGACACCTCCAGTGATGAATTTTCCATTCTTGAAAGCTAAAATCAGAGTGAACTGTGCAAAAATATTGTCCTGAATCGATTTTGAACCAATTTTTACTGTATCAAATAATAGTTCTTAATGAAAATTACTATCCCAAATTAGGAACGTGGTGTAGATAAAACATTCCAATTAGGCAAATACCATCATTATTAATCAAAACACCTGAAAAACTGTTCAAATGCTAGCTTACAATTATGCAACGGGAGATTTGATAGATAAGTAGTGAAGCCTTTGAATAACTATTAATGATTGTACAGGATGTAAAAAACGTCTCTTGACGTAATAAGATATTCTAGTCAGAATTTAATGAGAAACAAATATATTCACACTATGTGGTGCCTGCCCTCGAAGCAAAATTACGAAGCACCATTTCAGCTGATTTTGAATCATTAGATTTTTCCTCGGGTACTTATGTTATATCCTCGTAATTTTGGGTGGTACCTTTATATTCTAACACTTGTCATGGTAATTTTAGTAAAACGCCCCCAAGAACTGATTTTAACTGAGTAGACAGGAATAGGAATCTTACAATTAAATTTGGCACACGTTTAACTTCATGAAAATTCTCTTTCATCCAGATGGCTACACATTTTGATGCCCCTATCCTATTGCATCTAAGTTCCTGCAAAAATATTCCCTTTAACCCTAATCGGACCAAGGTATCCGAAAACATCTCAGGAACTCCCGAAGTGTCACCGGAGTAACCAAAATTTAATGGACAGCAGAATTTTTTGTGGGTTATTGGAAGTCTCGAAATAATTGACAAAAATTTTCAAAGAAATTTATAAAATAATAATTCTTTGAAAATTATTTTTAAAATTGTTTATCATTTTTTGACTTTTATTTGATAACTGGCAGAAAGTGGTTCAAAAAATTTAGCTCTGACCATCAATTTCCAAATTGCAATTCAAATCTAGTTAATCGGGTGACAGCTGTGGAATTACTAAGATGTTTTCCGTGACACCATGGTCCAATTAGGGTTAAGTGCTTATCCTGTCGAGCGTTTTGTTTTCCTCCCCGGCAATGTTTACTCTTTGGAATGCCCGAATGATTCAAAAACGTTGGAAATTACCTCATCGAGTCCTGGGTTTGATAGAGGGGAGTGTAATCGAAAGACTAACCATTAATACGAGGTGTGTAAATAAAGTAATGAGACTGATCTTTTTTCAATTTTTCATTCAAAGAATATTATAATGCAATACTGTCTCCTTCAAAATAGTTCCCTTGGGAAGCCACACAGCGCTGGAGACGGTTCTTCCAATCAACATAGCATTGCTGAACTCCGATACTGGAATAGCCTTCAGCTGGTCGGTTACAGCTTTTTGAATGTTCGCAAGTGTCCCAAAATGAGTTCCCTTGAGGTGATTTTTTAATCTCGGGAAGAGAAAAAAGTCACAGGTACTCATATCTGGCGAATAAGGAGGCTGAGGAGCTACAGGAATGTCTTTACTGGCTAAAAACTGCATTATTGAGATTACATGGTGCATTGTCGTGATGCAACCTTTCCAAGACCCAAAAAAGCACGAATGAGCAAGTCAAAAATCAAATGCGTGCTGATTTGTTTTTTTGATAGCCACGGAATCGTCCACAGAGAGTTTGTGCCTCAAGGCCAAACGGTTAATCAACACTTTTACCGAGAGGTCCTTGAAAGACTTCGAAAAAGAGTCTTTCGAGTGCGACCAAACATCAAAATGAACTGGGTGTTGCATCACGACAATGCACCATGTCACACTGCAATCTCAATAATGCAGTTTTTAGCCAGTAAAAACATTCCTGTAGCTCCTCAGCATCCTTATTCGCCAGATTTGAGTACCTGTGACTTTTTTCTCTTCCCGAGATTGAAAAATCACCTCAAGGGAACTCATTTTGGGACACTTGCGAACATTCAAAAAGCTGTAACCGACCAGCTGAAGGCTATTCCAGTATCGGAGTTCAGCAATGCTGTGTTGATTGGAAGAACCGTCTCCAGCGCTGTGTGGCTTCCCAAGGGAACTATTTTGAAGGAGACAGTATTGCATTATAATATTCTTTGAATGAAAAATTGAAAAAAGATCAGTCTCATTACTTTTTTTACACACCTCGTAAACTATTGTTGGTTGGTGCGTACTACCTTTCTGGGTCAAAATAACGTACCTTCCTTCAGTTATGTTGATGTCTTTTCTTATAACGTGAAGGTATTAGAGAAAGAAAATTTCACGCCGTAATTCATGAGGCTTCAGGGGCCATTCGTAGGGTCAACTCGCCGCGCATGCGCACTAAGGATAAGTTCTGGTTTTATTCAGATTCTTCAGGACTGCTTAGAGGGGGTGGGATTCTATCACTTTGACCCACCCGCGCATGCGCACTAGGGCTTCCTTATTGATTGACGACTTGTTAGGTAACAGTAGGTACCTATAATTTGAGTCCTCTTACTATTAAATAGTTCAGTTAGGTCCCTATTTAGCGAGATTGGATCTCAGATATTGATTGCGGTCTAACATATATCATTATTGTTGAGCTACAATAATTGAATTGTATATTAATCGACACTCGCCTACTTAATTTGTCTCGTGACCGGATCAAGTATTGGTTCAGACTCTATAAAGGTAGCGGAATTATTGTTCTCACTCTCTAAGGAGGGAAGAGTCTCCCAAAATCAAGATTTCCACTCTAATTTCATGATTTAGTCCTCCCTCTCAAATTTCGGCATCGTGCATTCAATAGGATTGAAAATGGCTTCGGAGCTCGAATGCTTGAAGACGCCTGGGAGATCAGCTGAATGAGCTCCGAAGCCATTTTCAATCCTAATGATCGCAGGAACGGTTCGTACTGCAGAGCTCAGAGTGGTCTCAAAATTTTTTGAAAATTCAATACTATTTAAAGTTGGTGAAAAAACGATACTTTCATTTCGAGGGTTTTCGAGCACTCTTGAAAATTTCAACCCTTTATTTTCACCCCTTAGAAATGACTGACATCAACCAAAAGCTTCGCGGCACAACTAGACCCCAAATGGAGCCCATATACCAAATTTGAACCAACTCTGTCCAGGGTTGCTGAAAAAAGTGCCGCGTTTTTTATTCGATTTTCTGATTCTACGTACCTTGAAACGTAAAACATCAAATTGTGAGGGGGGTTGAAATTTTTTTTTCTTGCTCGATTCCAAAGGCTTATAAAAAAATAATAAACCAATAACATCTTTGGCTGATGGCACGTTTTTCAGGTCGCTATGGTTTTTCTCACGTTTGACCGAAACGGATAAAGTACCTTTTGGGATCAAACACCTCAATTACTATTACAATTTACGTAATTGTAACAACTATTGCTTCCGCTTTTCACTTACCGAGGTTGATGAAAAAAAGAACTGCTCGAAAAACAAAATTTCCACTGACGTTTTAGGGTTTCCTGAACCTTTTGGTTTATTATTTTCTCTAACAAACCGTGGGAATCGACCAAGAACAAATTTTAACCCCCCCCCCATCAAAATTTGTTGGTTTACGTTTCAAGGTACGTAGGATCCAAAAACGCTGCAAATTATTACACAAAGGTTCATTATTTTTCTATATAGATCACTCGTCTGCAAAGAACACGGCTCTGCCATTATTACCACCAACCAACATGAAGAAAAAATCGATCGCATTTCGGTCAGTTAACATTTGAACGGAGATTAGACCTCTTGCGATTCACACTCGTGTTTCTAATTTATCGTCCGTCTAACCCTTAAATTAAATTCTCGTAGGGAGCGATCGGTTTGTCCCACAGGGCTCCGCGTGGACTCTAAATATTCTATACTATCTAAAATTGATGAAAAAACAATACCTTTATACCGAAATTTTTTGAGTTAGGGCGTTTTCAAAATTTCATCCCTTAGAAGTGACCGACATCAACCAAAAGCTTCGGGCACAACTAGACCCCCAAGTATACCAAATTTCATCAAAATCGGTCCATGGGAACTAAGTAAAGTGACGGACGGAACATTTTTATTCGATTTTTGGATTCTAAGTACCTTGAAACTTAAACCAACAAATTTTGATGGAGAGGGGGGGGGGGGGGGGGTAAAAAAATTCTTGGTGGATTCCACAGGTTCATTATTGAAAACAATGAAACATAATTCAGAATCCTTGGGGAGAAAAAGTGTAAAAAATGGATATCAGCCCTTTTGAAAGAAAACCCTTCAATTATTTAAAAATGAATTATTTATCTACAAATAATTATTGAGAAGGAACCAAGGACAGCTCAGTAGAATAAATCATTCCCTCTCTACAGAAACGAAAATTAAATCGTATTTGTTATTCTGCAAAAATAATTAATTATTAAGAAAGTAAAAGTAATCCATTACTCAAACAGTAGTTGGTTTATCTAAAAATAATCAATTACTTTGAAAGCAATGAGCTATTCCAATTAAAGTAATTGATAATTCTGAAAATCAAGTAATTATCCCAAATATTTGCAATTACTCATAACTAGTTGCAACAATAATTGCAAGAAGTAATTTCTCTCCTTTCAATCACGAATTAGACTAGTTGGTAATTTAATTGTACTACTGACTACTGAAATCGGTCATTTAAAAGTAATTTTTAGAGGGGCTTCATCTGCCACCGCTCTTGAGCAATGTATTTGAAACCAATCTAATATTCTTGCTTCGTTTGTCAACATAATTTTGGATAATTGGAAGAATACGTACCTTCCAGTTCTGATTCTTGATGACCAGTCATGGATCGTAATTACCTATTCTTGTTTTGCTGAATACATTCCTGCCGGCTTCTGGTTACTTGGTAAGCATTCACGAGATTGTCAATGTAAGTAAATTAGGTAGACTACGAAGAATGCTTAGATCTTATGATACCAGCCCTAAAGAACTTGACAAGTCTCAACCTTCGGGAAAAATATTTCAAGTTACGAGTTCCTCCAATTTCTAATGAAATCGTCAATTTGTTTCTTGTTTTGGGGTGGCTTGTGCCCACTTATTTCCAAGGTTCTGTCTAGCCAACCTATTCACCAGCAGTAAACGGAGAAAAAGTCATAGTGGAGTTCTGGCATGATTTGTGAAGAAAACAATTGAGTTGTCAGTACCAACCAGGCAGGGTTTTTTTCTTCAAGTAGTAACAATTTCATTATTAATGAGTACTGTTTCGATCAAAAATCCGGAAGAAAGATGGGATTTTCTGAATATTTCTACATTTTGGGGGAGAACTCATCCTAAGCAAGAAAAAAAAAACGCTGCAAATTATTACACAATGGTTTATTATTTTTCTATATTGATCACTCGTCTGCAAAGCCACCAACCATCCAACATGAAGAAAAATATCGATCGCATTTCGGTCAACTAAAATTTGAACGGAGATTAGGCGTCTTTTGCGATTCACACTCGTGTTTCTGATTTATCGTAAGTCCAACCCTTAAATGCTCGTAGGGAGCGAACGGTTTGTCCTATAGGGCTCCGCGTGGTCTCAAAATATTCTATAGAATCTTAAATTGAAGGAAAAACTACCTTTATATCGAAAGTTTTTGAGTTAGGGAGTTTTCAAAATTCATTTTTGAACCCTTAGAGGTGATTTACATCAACCAAAATCTTCGGGGCACAACTAGACACCAAATGGAGCTTACAAACCAAATTTCATCAAAATCGGTCAATGCTAAGTGGGGAAAGTGCCGCGTACGTCGGACGGACGGCCAAATTTTTATTCGATTTTTGGATTCTACGTACCTTGAAACGTAAACCATCAAATTTTGAGTGGGTGTTGAAAAAAAAAATTTTCATGGTCGATTCCAAAAGTTCATTATTGAAAATAATAAACCAAAACGCCGCAAATAAGTACACAATGGTTGATTAGTTTACTGCATATAATCCGGCTTTTCCAGAAGTAACTACTAACCATAAGCAATAACATCGATATCCGAGAGTTGTGGTTGTCTTGATAACGAAATTTGATTCTGGTCGTTAAGGAAGCATATCTGCGTAGGTAACACACAAAACTCATTTCAATGAAACGAAGAGTGATTTCATGAGCTGAAATTTGAACGGGGATGACACCTATTTCCTTCATGAACTGTCTTTATCGATTCACAGTCGTGTTTCTGATTGTAAGTCGAACGGTTTGTCCTACAGAGCTGTGTGTGGTCTCATTCGAAAACCAATACTTTAATATCGAGCGTAGTTTTGTAACTAGAGCATTTCGAACAATTCGACACCTTTATTTCATCTCTTAGAAGTAACAGACACTACCCCAAATGGAGCCCATATACCAAATTTCATCAAAATCGGTGCGTGTCAACCAAGGATGCCGCAGACGAACGGATTGTCATCTTCTTCCGAGTTTTGGACTCGTAAGTACCTGGAAACGTAAACCTTCAAAAATAACATTTTTTAAGTTACATTTTGGTTTATTATTTTCAATAATGAACCTTTGGAATCGACCAAGAGAAAAAAAATTTTACACCCCTCAAAATTTGATGGTTTACGTTTCAAGGTACGTAGAATCCAAGAAGTCCATTCACGCAGCATGAGTTAATGAGCGAATTTTCAGACATCTGGATTTTTCCAGTCTCCAGGAATTGTTTCAGAATGTTCCAAAACGGATTTCAGTGACTTTTTTTTCTTTCTCAAAATTTTGAAGCCATTGCAATAGCTTCATTTTTTTGAAAATTCGCTAAAATCGAATAAAAATTTGGCCGTCCGTACGCCGTACGCGGCACTTTTGCCACTTAGCATTGACCGATTTTGATGAAATTTGGTATGTAGGCTCCATTTGGTGTCTAGTTGTGCACCGAAGATTTTGGTTGATGTAAGTCACCTCCAAGGGTTCAAAAATGAATTTTGGAATTTTGAAAACTCCCTAACTCAAAAAATTTTGATATAAAGGTATTGTTTTTCCTTCAATTTAAGATTCTATAGAATTTTTTGAGACCACGCGGAGCCCTATTATAGGACAACCCGTTCGCTCCCCACGAGAATCTAAGGGTTCGGACGTACGATAAATCAGAAACACGAGTGTGAATCACAAAAGAGGCCTAATCTCTGTTCAAATTTTAGCTGACCGAAATGCGATCGATATTTTTCTTCATGTTGGATGGTGGTTGGTGGCTTTGTAGACGTGTGATCAATATAGAAAAATAATAAACCATTGTATAATAATTTGCAGCGTTTTATTTTTGAGGTGCAATTTATTTGCAATCAGTTCAGAAATTCACTCAAGTCCGTACAAGAGCGCCAAAATTCTATTTCGAACACGACATTCGAGTGTGACATTGAGAAGGTTTCCAATGTGACAAAGAAACGACGTTGTAATTTGAACGTGATAGCGAAGGTAGTAGTTTTTAGTAAGCATACCACGTTAGGCAAGTATTTTTACATATTGAGTGCTTCGAGAAAATATCAGACGCGTTCTGATGGATAGCAAGGTATATTTAGGAATAAAAACGTTTGAGTGGTCCCCATGAACTTATGATTATTTTGGTAGGTGGAGGGGATTGAGCACCAACCCATAACGATTAGCGCCACCAGGGCGTCGAGGTGGGGGAAAACGCAGGGGAAGCGTTTCCCCGCTTTGGTGGCATCACCAGCGATCCCCACTGTGTGCCTCTGACACCTGTCAGATAACGCTCGTACAGAGTTCTGACCTTTCTGCTGTCCTTGGCGCCTGGAGGCGTGGCGTCGGGCGCCGTTTTTCAGTAAGAGCAGCAACGGTGCCGCTGCACTCTTCCACAGGGATTGTATTCTGGAGTTCTAGTCCTCTCAGCTCATCAGAAAGGAAAGAAACAGTGATGGATGGAAGATGAGGCCATGTGTTGGTTTGTCGCGAAAAACAATTTTAAATAAAAAACGTCTGCCAAGTGGGTGTGGCACATAGCTTCCTCGTATCCACAACCCGATTATATAGATGATCCGATGCATAGTAGTTAATCTCAAAACACCAATCTCTAAGTACCTTCCACTTCCCTCATAGAGGTCCACCTACACGCTAATCTGGTCAATCCTAGAAAATTTCATCAAATTCGGATGAAAAATGTAAATTTTTTGGCTGTTACAAGGATTTAACGTATGCGCATGCGCAGAGGCTTCTGTTAAATGTTAATTTTCATTGGGGACCATCTACAACATACCTAATCCGCGTAATCCCTAAAAATGTCATCGAAATCGGGTAGAAAATGTGGAAGTTATGGCTGTTACGAGGAATTCACGTTTGCGCATGCGCAGCGGCTACTATCAGTCCGGGGGTGATGATTTTTATAGGGGACCATCTACAACCTAATCTGCATAATCACTGAAATTTGCATCGGAATCGGGTAGAAAATGTGGAAGTTGTGGCCGTTACGAGGAATTCACGTTTGCGCATGCGCAGCGGCTACTATCAGTCCGGGGGTGATGATTTTTATAGGGGACCATCTACAACCTAATCTGCATAATCACTGAAATTTGCATCGGAATCGGGTAGAAAATGTGGAAGTTGTGGCCGTTACGAGGAATTCACGTTTGCGCATGCGCAGTGGCTACTGTCATTCCGAAGGTGGTGATTTTCATAGGGGACAATTTAAATACTAATCTGTAACATTCCTGAAAATTTCATTGAAATCGGATGGAAAATATAGAAGTTATGGCCGTTACAAGGAATTCACGTTTGCGCATGCGCAGTCGCTTCTATCAGTCCGGCGGTGATGATTTTCATAGGGGACTGTCTACACACCAACCCGCACAATCCCTGAACATTTCATAGAAATCGGACAATAACTTCGTATAGTTATGCGCGTTACAAGGAATTCATGACAGACGGACAGACAGACAGACAGACACGGAACCAAAATTGTTCAGAAAGGTCTAAAACGCAAAATGCGAGTGAAGATTTTGATTTTGGAGAACTTTTTGCTTCCGAGTCTACCAAGGTAGCGGAAGCTTTGTTTTCACTTTTCAAGGACGAAAAAAAAAGTTCTCCAAAATCAAAATTTTCACTCGCGTTTTGCGTTTTAGACCTTTCTGAACAATTTTGGTTCCGTGTCTGTCCGTCTGTCATGAATTCCTTGTAACGCGCATAACTATACGAAGTTATTGTCCGATTTCGATGAAATTTTCAGGGATTGTGCTGGTTGGTGTGTAGACGGTCCCCTATGAAAATCATCATCCTCGGACTGATAGAAGCGACTGCGCATGCGCAAACGTGAATTCCTTGTAACGGCCATAACTTATACATTTTCCATCCAATTTCAATGAAATTTTCAGGGATGTTACAGATTAGTATTTAGATGGTCCCCTATGAAAATCATCACCTTCGGACTGAAAGTAGCCACTGCGCATGCGCAAACGTGAATTTCCTTGTAACGGCCATAACTTCTACATTTTCCATCCGATTTCAATGAAATTTTCAAGGATGTTACAGATTAACTTGTTTTGATGTTTAGAGATTAACTACTGTGTATCGGATCATCTATACAATCAGGTTATGGATACGAGGAAGCTATGCCACACCCACTTGGCAGACGTTTTTTTTCTTCCTTGAAAAGTGAAAACAAAGCTTCCGCTACCTTGGTAGACTCGGAAGCAATATTCGCTATTCCGCGCACACCATTTATTTAAATTCACTGGTTATGAGCCCAGTTCAAGCTAAAAGTGGAGAATAAACACATTGTTCAGTAATGCTCGCAATCCAGGGGTCGTTCTTTTGGATAGAACGATCTGGCGAAGTGCAAAGCACAGTAGTGCCCGAGTCGGAAAAAAAGTCTGCCAAGTGGGTGTGGCACATAGCGTCCTTGTATCCTAAACTCGGGTTGTGTCTTTTGAGATTAACTACCATGCATCGGATCATCCATATAATCGGGTTATGGATACGAGGAAGCTATGTGCCACACCCACTTGGCAGACGTTTTTTCTTCGTGTTGGTTGGTGGTAACGATGGCAAAGCCGTGTTCTTTGCAGACGAATGATCTATATAGAAAAAACAAACATTTGTGTAATCATTTGCAGCGTTTTCTCAGGCAATTGTTGTTAGATTTTGACGATTCCAGCGGCAATATTTTATTTCATCAATTCCCTGGGGCCGTGTACTAATAAATTTCTAAAATCCTTTGAAATTTCAAATTTAGGTAAGTACTACTTTTTAAGTTTTAGCCCTTTCAATTTCGCGAAATACTGACCCGCAACGCGGAACGAACGGCGACCGACTGAGACACCATGATCTATTACTATCTATCTAATACTTTTCCCATCAAGAGAAGAATTGTTTCAATTTTTGAGAGTCCAACTCGGTGTGAGTTTTTTGAGTGTTTTTGGTTTTGGGAGTTGCAACTCCAAACTACTCAAATGTGCTTTAAATTAGTACAATATAATCACCTAGGTACCCATAAGGTGTTCAGTTGTCCATAACAATACTTAGAAGTACCTTCGTGGTTGCATTGGACCACTTTTCTCATCCTCAAACATGTTGTTTAGTGATTCATGCATTGCAGAGGACGTCCCATTGGATAAGCGGTAGATCAATTTAAACCAGTTGGTAAGCGAAAACTGTTTCACTCGATGTAATTTATCAAGTATTTTAGGCAAGAAATAGTGGTCTCCCCCCACCATTATCCACCTTAACATTTCTAGCGGCATGGGAGCCTCGAATTTGAAGAGTATTTTAAAATCCATGATCTACGATACCCAACATGCGAATTCGAGTCCCCCCCCCCCCATCCACTACCGGCAATGGTGCCAGTCTGGCACCAAAGCGGTTATACGACGTTGAACTTCCATCTGTTTAGATACTCCCTAGCAGTTTTTTCCTCAATTTCAAAGCTTGGGTACAATTAGTAAGCAATAAAGGAACCGAAATATTTGAAAATCAGATATTTTGTGAATATTATCCCCCCCCCCCACTCTCACCATGCTTATTTTGATACTCTGGTAAAATAGTGAGCAGATTGGAAAATTTCTGAGTCAAACAAAAAAACGCTGCAAATTATTACACAATGCTTTATTATTTTTCTATAGATCACTCGTCTGCAAAGCTACCAACCATCCAACATGAAGAAAAACATCGATCGTATTTCGGTCAGCTATAATTTGAACGGAGATTAGGCCTCTTTTGCGATTCACACTCGTGTTTCTGATTTATCGTACGTCCAAACTTTAAATTCTCGTAGCGAGCGAACGGTTCGTCCTACAGAGCTCCGCGTGGTCTCAAAAAATTCTAAAAATTCTATAGAATCTTAAATTGAAGGAAAAACAATACCTTTATATAGAAATTTTTTGAGTTAGGGCGTTTTCAAAATTCAAATTTGAACCCTTAGAAGTGACCTACATCAACCAAAATCTTCGGGGCACAACTAGACCCCAAATGGAGCCTACATACCAAATTTCATCAAAATCGGTCAATGCTAAGTGGCAAAAGTGCCGCGTACGGCAGACGGACGGCCAAATTTTTATTCGATTTTTGGATTCTACGTACCTTGAAACGTAAACCACCAAATTTTGAGGGGGTGTTAAAAAAAAAATTTTCTTGGTTGATTGCAAAGGTTCATTATTGAAAATAATAAACCAAAAGAACCACTCAAATCGGTAGGAAATTGAGGCCTGGGCAGAATTTACAAGATCATGCCCGCTCTGTAATCTTTACCCCCCCCTTTCACCCTCTTAAAAAGCAAAATTCGAAATTCCGGCTACGAAGTGCACAACTAGATAGATTTCCGCGTCGAATAAAAAACGCTGCAAATTATTACACAAAGATCACTATTTTTCTAAATAGATCACTCGTCTGCAAAGAACACGGCTTGCCATTGTTACCACCAACCAACTTGAAGAAAAACATTGATCGCATTTTGGTCAGCTAAAATTTGAACGGAGATTAGGCCTCTTTTGAGATTTACACTCGTGTTTCTGATTTATCGTACGTCCAACCCTTAAATTCTCATAGTGAGCGAACGGTTTGTCCTACAGGGCTCCGCGTGGTCTCAAAAAATTCTATATTATCTTAAATATTAAATTGATTATCTTAAATCAAAATTTTCAGAGTTAGGGCGTTTTCATAATTTCAAAATTTATTTTTGAACTCTTAGAAGTGTTCTACATCAACCAAAATCTTCGGGGCATAACTAAATCCAAAATGGAGCCCATATACCAAATTTCATCAAAATTGGTCCATGGTAACTAGGAAAAGTGCCGCGTACGGCGGACGGACGGTCAAATTTTGGTATATTATTTCCAATAATGAACCTTTGGAATCGACCAAGAAAAAAAATTTTTTTAACACCCCCTCAAAATTTTATGGTTTAAGTACGTTTCAAGGTACGTTGAATCCAAAAATCGAATAAAAATTTTGCCGTCCGTCCGCCGTACGCGGCACTTTTCCTAGTTAGCATGCACCAATTTTGATGAAATGAGTTATGCCCCGGAAATTTTGGTTGATGTAGGTCACTTCTAAGGGTTCAAAAATGAATTTTGAAATTTTGAAAACGCCCTAACTCAAAAAAGTTTGATTGAAAGGTATTGTTTTTCCTTCAATTCAAGATTGTATAGAATTTGTTGAGACCACGCGGAGCTCAGTAGGGCAAACCGTTCGCTCCCTACGAGAATTTAAGGGTTTTACGTACGATAAATCAGAAACACGAGTGTGAATCGCAAAAGAGGCCTAATCTCCGTTCAAATTTTAGCTGACCAAAATGCGATCGATGTTTTTCTTCATGTTGGTTGGTTGGTGGCTTTGCAGACGAGTGATCTACAGGGTGTTTCGCGAAAAGGTTACACCCCCCTTCATTTCCGCAAAATACAGCGTTAAAAATTCCATTCAACGCAATTCTTCATGATTGTTTGTGAAAATCTCAGGAAAAATTACTTTTGCGCAAAAAAGTTGCGCTCAATCGTGCGTAATGGGGGGTGCGCCTTGATTTTTTAAAGATTTTTAATCGAAAGTAGACTACATCCTGAGAATTTTGGCACCAACCGCGACCTTCTACCGTTAGAAGATCTGTTTCTACGATTTTTCAGTTTCGACCGTTTATGACGTCACGCGCCCCTGCCTGTGCGGGACCCCCCAGCCCACTGTGACGTCATAAACGGTCGAAACTTTAAAATTCATAAATTCGTAGGAAAAAATTTACACACGCTAGAAGATCGCGGTTGGTACCAAAATTCTCAGAATGAGGTCTACTTTAGATTAAAAATAACAATAAACAGTTTTTCCTACACAGGCGCTCACCCTATTGACACTAACTTAATTTTCTCAAATGGAACCCCCCTTTTTATTACAGATTCGGATTCTACGTCAAATTTCATGAACAATTCATACACGAATCGATTTGTTTTATTGCGCGCAACCTGCCTTTTTGAACGCTCTAAGTTGCGCAACTCCACAGTTGCGTAAAAATTAGGTTTCGGAGAACCCTTAGTGTGGCACATGTTTTTTCATCGTTTTTTGACGCTGAATCACAGGGTGTCATCCGTTTTGAGGAAGACCAAGATTTCAAGAGGACAAATTAACATTTCTCACGAAAACATCAGTTTTGTGGTCGAAATCATGTTTATTTTTTATTTTCTCACCTCCTTTCGAACCACGGGCTTGGGGCCGTCTACGGTGTAGGTAAAAATGAAAACTGGCTGCACAATCATGCTTGAACTGAATAAAATTGCCTAAAAACTCATGACGATTTAAAAAGAGCGATTTTAACACTAATAACAACCGAATTTTTGGCCGCCATTTAAACAAATTCCAGTCAAATTGAAAAACGGATGACACCATGTGATTTACGTAAAAAACGGTGGATACAGCTTTCGTACAAGTACGCAACCACGAGAGACATTTTATGTCTTATGTTTAATAAATTGAGAGCTTTCCAATGAGTGGTGAACGATTTTTGTGGGGTGGAAAATGAGGAAGTTAGTTTTCCCTAGGAACGATTGGTTTTACGTGAAAATCATCAGAAATGTCCGCGTAACGCTCCCCTCGTAACGCTCCCCGCGTGACGATTTTGGTTTATTATTTCTAATAATAAGCCTATGTGATCGTATCGCAAACAATTTTTATAACCCCCCTCAAACTTTGTCACTTTACGTTTCAAGGTGCGTAGAATCCAAATTTGCAATGTCCGTCCGCCGTCCGGGCCATAAAAGGCCTTAGAATCGGTCTAAAAACCCGTTCTTTTGCACATAGACTCCATTTGGGGTCTAGTTGGTCCTAACGTCGAACTATTCCGATCGCTTAATTCGTATAGAAGTTATGGGCAAATAACCGGCCAAAAAAGCTGAATCGGCTCTCTGTAGGACAAATTGTTCGCTCTCTACGAGAATTTAAGATTTGGTCGTACGATAAATCAGAAACACTAGTGTGAATCGCAAAAGAGGCCTAATCTCCGTTCAAATTATAGCTGACCGAAATACGATCGATGTTTTTCTTCATGTTGGATGGTTGGTGGCTTTGCAGACGAGTGATCTATAGAAAAATAATAAACCATTGTGTAATAATTTGCAGCGTTTTCATTTATGTGCCATAGTAAAGACATAAAATGTCAAAATGATGAAAAAACATGAGCCACACTAAGGGTTCTCCAAAACCTAATTTTTGTGCGATTGTGGAGTTGCACAACTTAGAGCGTTCAAAAAGCCAGGTTGCGCGCAATAAAACAAATCGATTCGAGTATGAATTGTTCATGAATTTTGACGTAGAATCCGAATCTGTAATAAAAAAAGGGGGGTTCCAGTTGAAAAATTGAAGTTAGTGTCAATTGCGCACGATTGTGCGCAACTTTTTTGCGCAAAAGTACCTATTTTTTCTGAGATCCTCACAGAACCACACACACACAGACATACATCCATGGTTTTTTCGCTGATTTGGATTCAGAATGGTCCAAATCGGATTACTGTGTGGTTATTTTTTGGTTGAGTGTTGTCCAACTTCACCCCAGATTAATCTCATAAGGACGTCCTAAAAAGGGAACTTACTGTAGGTGCGATATTATTGTTGTTCCTTCGTACCCTACTTCTTCTGTATTCCTGCCTAATTCCATCCCTCCAGGCAATTTGTTTGTCAGTTCCCTTTGGACCAGTTCTGAGACACTCAGCATTTCGGATGCGTGGAGTTGGCTGGTTCCTGAGCCCCCCGAGCTCGGGGATTCAATACCGACCGACGGAAGGTTTGAATAGCAAGCAAATGACGAGCGAAAGAGGGGAAGATGGAAGAGAGTGGATGACGAAAGAAGAAAAGTGGGGAGAGGAGAGATTGACTGAAGAACCGTCGAAGTGGGGACGAGAAGATCGCTCGGTGGGAGGAAGGTGTTCGAGTCGCTGTTTTAATGCCAACTGATTGCAAAAGTGATGAGAAAAGACCAGCATGCAAAATTATAACAAAAGGCCTCCGAGTACATCCACACCCCAAGTTTGGTTCTTTCACCCCGATGGTCCTGAAAAGTTTTTTGAAAGGGGAGGAAGAGAATGGGGAGGAAGAGCGAAAAAGGGGACGAGAGGAGTCTGCGCGCCGTTGATTGTGGACCAGTCCTGAAAATCGATTAGAAACAATCGACTCGAGTCGATCCTGTCGAGTCCTAATGGGTAAGTTGAAGGGCTGCAGGAGCAGAAGCAGACAGTTCACCAAGAACTGGAAAGGTCATTTCTACGAGTTCATCGGATGGATATTTCAACTATGAATGATTTGGCGCCCTCAAGTCCAATTTTCACATCGCAATTTCTTTTAGCCGAGAAAAGGCAGAAAATCGGCAAGGAGCCACGAGGTAGAGATGCGCTCCGTTGTTGAGGTCGTAAATTTGTAATCTCATGACCACCTATTTTGTATTGATAAAAATTACATAACCAGATTTGAAACCATCATAAGAACATCATCTCGTGCAATTAAACGGGCAGAAAATTACATCATTCGTGGCAAATAAGGTTGCAAATGACTCATGTAGCTTTGATATCACGATATTCACAGCTCAACAACGATCTGAATTGTTTAATCCGATTTCTCCGCAGGTGAGAAGTTTGAAGAACAAAAACCAAGAAATGGAACATTTCTTGAAGAATCGTTGTGATTTTATTACTGTCCAGTTCTTTCATTGTAGTAGTGATAATATAAGAACCATTTATAGAGAGTATCATTCTAAGAACGGGTTATGGTAGGAGGTAGCCATGAATTAGTGTAGTAAAATGCAAAAAACCGATGGGGGGATTCATTATAGAAGTTTCGCCATTCTTCTCGTATTGCTCTGCTGCGTGTGTACCTGCAAGTTCCGCATCGATTGCAACAAACAGACGATAAATCGAATTTTATCGACGGTTGGTTGAGCGAGCGTGGAGGCGGAGAGAAGACGTTTTCAGGACGGCTCGTACGAATGAGAAGCCAGCAAGGGGATTCGACCCGAGGAGTCGAGATCCCAGGGTGAGCTGAATGGGTAGTAGAGTACTCGAAAGAGAGAGAAGCGGATAGAGAGAGTCGATGAAGAGGGGCAGGTGGTGGATGGCCGAGTGAAAAGGACAGGACGGCGTTGCGGAGGGGGAGGTGAAATTTTCGACGAGGCAAAAAGGAGGGGAAGGGATTTCGACTGAGGGGCGAAGGAAGGCGGAGGGGTTCGAACTACTATGGATGTTTTCCTAGGGGGAGGCACCGAGCATGGATGCTACAGAGCGTAGTGGGTTTCCCGACATCTGGAGGTGAAGGGGGTTGCTAAAAAGGGAGAGCGAATAACTTCTCCAACAATCTTTAATCAATTCCAGGAACCTCCGGAGGACGCCGACGTGGGAAGGGATGGGAGCGGGACGGTGTTTGTCTCCTGCTCGAAATCATCGGTTTCCTCGATCGTTTTCCCAGGACGTAGCTAACTATCGCCAGACTGAGAACCCACCACTGACTGATCCACATCACTCTCCCACAATAATTAAACTTCGCCTAGTGGAGGATCCCAAAATCCCTCCTAAGGGGAAAGAGGAACATCAGAAATATCACAATGAGGGTTCTCCTCTCAGTCGGTCGCCGTTCGTTCCTCGTTCCGGATCAGTATTTCACGAAATCAAAGGCGCAAAAACTTAAAATTTGTACCTACCTAAAGTTGAAATAATTTTAGAAATTCATTCATTCATGTACGGCTCCAGGGAATTGAAAAACTGAAATATTGCCGCTGCAATCATCAAAATCTATATACATAAAACGCTAACCGTATCTACGTATGCACGTCACGGATCGCGAGGAGTGGGGAGAGTCGAAGGATGGAGGAGTTTTGGGCGGGAGGAGTCGGAGGCGAGAGGAGTTTTGGGCGGGAGGAGTTGGGGGCGGAAGGAGTCGGAGGCGGAAGGAGTCGGAGGCGAGAGGAGTCGGTGGCGGAAGGAGACGGAGGCGAGAGGAGTCTGAGGCGAGAGGAGTCGGAGGCGAGAGGGTCGGAGGCGAGAGGAGTCGGTGGCGGGAGGAGCCGGAGGCAAGAAGAGTCGGTGGCGGGAGGAGTCAGTGGCAAGAACAGTCGGTGGTGGGAGGAGTTGGGGGCGGGAGGAGTTGGGGGCGGGAGGAGTCGGAGGCGAGAGGAGACGGAGGCAAGAAGAGTCGGTGGCGGGAGGAGTCAGAGGCGACTGGAGTCGGAGGAGTCGGTGGCGGAAGGAGCCGGAGGCGAGAGAAGTCGGCGGCGGGAGGCGAGAGGAGACGGAGGCAAGAAGAGTCGTTGGTGGGAGGAGTTGGGGGCGGGAGGAGTCGGAGGCGAGAGGAATCGGTGGCGGGAGGAGTTTGAGGCGAGAGGAGTCGGTGGCGGGAGGAGTTTGTGGCGAGAGGAGTCGGTGGCGGGAGGAGCCGGAGGCGAGAGGAGACGGAGGCAAGAAGAGTCGGTGGTGGGAGGAGTTGGGGGCGGGAGGAGTTGGTGGCGGGTGGGGTTTGTGGCGAGAGGAGTCGGTGGCGGGAGGAGACGGAGGCGAGAGGAGTCGGTGGCGGGAGGAGTCGGTGGCGGGAAGAGTCAGAGGCGAGAGGAGTCGGTGGCGGAAGGAGAAGGAGGCGAGAGGAGTCGGCGGCGGGAGGCGAGAGGAGACGGAGGCAAGAAGAGTCGTTGGTGGGAGGAGTTGGGGGCGAGAGGAGTTTGTGGCGAGAGGAGTCGGAGGCGGTAGGAGTTTGTGGCGAGAGGAGTCGGAGGAGTTGGTGGCGGGAGGAGATTGTGGCGAGAGGAGTCGGAGGCGAGAGGAGTAGGAGGCGGGAGGAGTCTGAGGGAGTGGGTGGCGGGGAGAGTTGGAGGAATCGTTTTTGCTTACTTTTAGTAGGCTTTTCAGCTAGTCGAACAATAATTGCCAGAGAAAATGGGAAAACCGTTAATTCAGTAATGTATTTCCCATAAAATGTAGCTAAACTTGAAATTTTAAAGTTTTTGCGCCTTCAATTTTGCTAAATTCTAAAAACGAATGGCGACCGACTGAGACCCCACAAGCACAAAGGCACTATTATATGTCCATCCATCTTCCACATTTTCAATTTTTTTCAATTTCAGAAAAACTCAAATTTAAAACACTGTTATTGACTTGAAGGTTATAGCTTGAAAATTTCTTGAATATTTAAAGAATTTACTGTAACAGCCACTATTTTAGGAATTGTCATTACTGAAAACTTCTTTTGAGTTTTTCTCAAAACTCCGTTTTTGGACATAGCGCCTTTGTGCTTTAAGGTATCGATTTGAAGATTGTAAATTATGCGATAATTCGAGAGAACTTTGCAATGGACGTCTAGATTTTGATAGAGCTGTTCGAACCCCCCCCCCCCCCCCACATCTCGATCTATTCCCACAAAGAGAACCAAAACGTCCCTTCTACCGAAATCTAACTATTCTACTGAATAGGTACATGGGCCATTTTCCTGGAAAGGGACAATCGGTATCCCAAGATTTCAGAAAACTTAAAGTTCGACTCATGTTCTGCCGAAAATCAGGGATTAACCTCACACCTTACTGATTAAATTTCGACGGAAGAACACACAGTGGGGCGCTTAATTAATTAATTAAAAATTAAAGACGAAAACCTATCGGCAGATGAAAGACTGTCGTGCCCAAATCGCAGTATTTCATGGAAAGATTAAAGACGTGATCATGTTTCATCCAAACTTTGCCCCTTCAAAATTAGGTGCAAACATCAATAATGCATAATTTTGTTCAAAAAACTTAATTCAAATAAAATAACGAAACTAAGTTTTTAGTGAGCAACTCGATTTAATTTTCAATAAAACTTTAATTCCAAAATAATCCAATGAAACATAATAAATTAATTAATAAGCATATTGTCAATTTAAGCAGTTGGTAAGCGAAAAAACTGTTTCACTCGATTTAATTTATTTTGTACTTTAGGCAAGAAATAGTGGTTCCCCCCCCCCCCATTATCTGCCATAACATTTCTAGCGGCATGGGAGCCTCCAATTTGAAGAGCATTTTAAAATCCACGATTTACGACACCCAACATGGGAATGAGGAATTTCACCATGTCGGAATTTCCTATTTTTGACCCCAAAATCGGATTCAGCACCTCTAAAAACCCCCTAAGGCAAACTTTCAGCCCGAACTTCCTAATTTACGAATAAACAAAACAGTGTAGAAAATACGAATGTTTAAAAAAACCGGGAAAATGACGTCATGCTGGAATAGTTCATTTATGGCTGCTTGAAGCGCTGAGATCGAGAAATCTATAGTCCCTGTAACAACCTCTAGGTCTCAATATTAGTACAAGAAACTAGTAGATTGTCAGAATACGAATGAATTATATTTTATGGGAACTTTCCATAAGTATACACAAATGCCATGTGGTTGGCAACCACTATAATAATAAATGAGGATCCAACACTCCTCCCCCTCCAGTCTCGCGCTCTTCTGCTCCTCTTAGCTGATCTGCATGTACCCGTCGTTCTACTCCTTCCACAAGTACTACGTATGAAAGAGGTGCCGTCTTTTTCTTAATAACTCCCTCTTTAAACGTTTTCTCTTCCTTCTTCCTCTTCACCCAAACCTTATCCCCTTCTTTAAACTCCTTCACCACATCAACTCCCCTATCATGGTATATCTTCTGCCTGAAAAGATTTTCTTCCACTCGGCTGGTTAAATCTGGCTTGAGCAAGGTAAGCTTGGAGCGTAGATGTCGACCGATCATCAACTCAGCGGGCGTCCTCCCTGTGGTGCGATGAACGGAACTCCGATATGACATCAGAAATCTACACAACCGCGTATGGGTATCTTCGCCTCCACTTTTTGATGACGCAAACCTCTGTTTAAAGGTTCTCACAGCTCGTTCAGCTAGACCATTTGAACGTGGATGGTATGGCGTTGTTGTCACGTGACGAACGTTGTTAGCTGTACAAAAGTCCTTAAAAGTCTTGGCTATCCATTGCGGTCCATTATCGGATACAACGACTCTCGGAAATCCCCATCTCGCGAAGACCTCTTGCAAAATATTGATTGTCCGCTCTGCAGTGATATTTTTCATGGGGTACACCTCCAGCCATTTGCTAGTAGCATCCACGATTATCAGCCAGTATTGACCTTCGAACGCCTCAGCAAAGTCAACGTGGACTCGGTACCAGACTTCAGTTGGTATATTCCACGAATACAAGGGAGATTCTTGGTCCCACGGCCGATTTTCCTGGCAAGCCTTGCATCCTTTCAAGAAACTCTCGATGCGCCTTTCCATCGACGGCCACCAAACGTTCAACCTGGCAACCGATCTCATTGCAGAAGCCCCTGGATGACCTTCATGCAAAATCTGGAGAACAGTCTCTTGTAAGGCTGATGGGATCACTAGTCTACCCCTCCAGAGAAGTACCTCCTCTTCATAAGAAAGCTCGTCTTTCTTCTCCCAGTAAGTACATAATTCTTCAGCAACGTTTGATTTCTCCGGCCACGAGCTTTGTAAGTACCGTACTACTTTTGAGAGCTGAGGATCATCCAGAATCCGACTTTTCAATAAACGTTTGGAAATAGAAACATCTTTAATTCGAGTGTATGCAATCTTTCTGCCAAAGTCGTTCTCCTCTGCCTTTTCTGTATGTGTCCCCGGCAACCGCGATAAGACATCTGCCGGACTGTTCTTCTTTCCCGGAATAAATTCAACTTCAAAATCAAACTCAGCCAGCATTAGTGCCCATCGGCTAATCCTACACATTGCAACCTTTGGCAACTCTGCTTTACCGCCAAATAAGTAGATGAGTGGCTTGTGATCCGTTTTGAGAATGAATCGTCGCCCATACAGAAACCTCTCAAACTTGCGAACTGAATGTACTATCGCCAAAGCTTCCCTATCAATGACTGAGTACTTTAGTTCGGCCGAACTAAGTACCCTGGAAGTGTAAGCTATTGGCCGTTCTGACTTATCCAGGTACCGGTGGCACAAAACTCCTCCAACTCCTTTCTCACTCGCGTCTGTGTATAACAGTATTGGTAATGATGGATTGTAATGCGTCAAAGTTGTCTCCGCAGTTAAAACGCCTTTCAGTTCTTCAAACTTTTTTCTATGTTCCTCCATCCAATTCCATCTGTTACCTTTTTTCAGCAAATCATAAAGAGTAGAGCAACTTCCCTGCAAATTTGGCACAAACTTTTGGTAATAATTTATACAACCCAAAAATGATCTAAGTTCCTTTTGGTTTGTAGGCTCCTTCATGTTTTCAATAGCTGTAATATGTTCCAAAGTTGGATAAATACCGTGTCTATCGAATTTGTGACCCAAATAGACAACGGAATCCTGGAGCCATTTACATTTTTCTAATTGCACTCGCATACCAGCTTGACTCAACTTGAACAGAACCTGCTCCAATGTTTTTATATGGGCCTCTCTGCACTTTGCTGTCACAATAATATCGTCAAGATAGCAGCTTACCCCTTCTATTCCAGCTAATATTACTTCCATCGTTTTTTGAAATTTTGCCGGTGCCGAGCTTATGCCAAATGGCATGCGACGATAACGGAAGAACCCTTTATGTGTCGACAGGATGAGGTACTTCTTGGATCTCTCCTCCACTTCCATCTGCAAATATGCATCTCTCAAATCAATTACAGAAAACTGTTCACCTCCGGCCAGATGCGTACTCACCTCCTCAAATGTTGGGAGTGGATGCATATCCATGAGTATGTACTTATTAATGGTGACTTTAAAATCGGCACATAAACGAATTTTCCCGTTCGCCTTAGGAGCGACTACCAGCGGTGAAGCCCATTCAATTTGAGTTATCGCTGGGTCTACGGGTTCAATTATGCCCTGACTCAATAATCTTTCTAATTCCTTTTCCACGGCAGGTTTTAAAGCAAATGGCACTGGCCTCGGCTTGAAAACCCTTGGTATCGCCTCTTCTTTCAATCTTATTTCTATTTTATGTCCTTTTATTGTACCTGTAGATTGAATGAACAAATCAGAAAAACGATCAAGTAAACATTTAATGTCTCCAGGTATATCTTGAATAGAATCGCTTGCAGGGTTTGACTGTTTTTGCTGACCTACAGTGCAAACTTCGGCTCCTGGTGGTAGGGGTAAATTGAATTTCAGCACCCACTCTAATCCAAAAAGTGGAATATCATGGTGGCTAACTACTATAAGAGGAAGCTTAGTGGTGTTTCCAAAAGCTGTTACTTCCACTTCCGTGATCCCGAGCGTCTTAACTTCTAAATTTGTATAGGCTATCAAATTAGGATATGGTTCCAATGTAGGTCGTCCAATATATTTCCAGATCTGCTTGCTAACTACCGAATGGTGAGCCCCAGGATCGTACAACATTCTCAATGGTTTCTTGTTTATTTCTACATTTAACATAACTTTTGAGCCTTTCTTATTGACCTGTCTAACCCCCAACTCAGATTCAGAATCACTGACGGAAGATGATGGGGTATTCCACTCTCTATCATGGACCATGTTTGCATTCTTTTTGTAATTTTGCTCTCCCTTTACCTGCGCTCGGTTATTTTTGAAACAAATTTTTGAAAAATGATTTTCTCCTTTGCAGAGACTACACTTTTTTCCTTCTGCTGGGCACTTTTCATTATCAGTATGTTTTTTTCGACCACATTTGAAACAATGCACCCCTCTAATTATTACAAACTTTTGCTCACCTTGCTTGACCTTTTTCTGACTCATTTGGTAGGTGTTGGAAGTCGTGGGTCTCTCAGTCAGCTCCGCCAAGCGTTGTTGCTCCTTATGACCCTGTTCCAACTTGCGTGCCAATGCCTCAACCTGGGTCAGTGTGTGGTTATTGCCAGGGAATGCCTTGAGAAACTCGTACTGCCATCTTCCATTATTGATACCGACAATTAACTGGTCTCGAACCCTCTCTGATAGGGACTGCCCATACTCACACTTCCCTGCTAGTGCCCTCAAAGCTTTGATGAACCGTCCCACGTCTTCTCCTTCTGCCCTCTTACGAAGAATGAATGCGACACGATTGGTGGTGATACTATTTTCCCTTACGTAGTATTCGTTCACTACTTGAATGAGATCAGCGTACGTTTGATCACTAACTACCTCTGGCCGAAAATGGTCGATCAGCATCTTGAAAGTTTGGGAACCAACTTTTGTCAGTAGCAGATCCCTTTTGTCATCTTCCGATCGGATTCTTGCCACCCTTAGTTCCAGCTCAAAATATGGGAGGTAATACTCCCACGACTCGGTGTCTGGCTCAAAAGGTCTGATGTTAATTTTTGGTAGCCTTCCTTCTCCACCAGTTCTCTCTTCAACTCCGTCGCCGCCTCCATCGTTAGTCGACGAAGCAAGTGCTTGTTGCCTTCTGTTTGTTCTTGGCATTTCCAATTTTCTCCCGTCGCCAGTGTAACAACCTCTAGGTCTCAATATTAGTACAAGAAACTAGTAGATTGTCAGAATACGAATGAATTATATTTTATCCAACAGTCCCCAGATGCAAAATTTCATGAAACAGTAAAGTTCGAAATCGAAAAACTGAAGAAAAAAATAGAAAAAGCAAGATGGGGAAAATTAGGTTTCCTCTGTTTTTGTTTGATAACTTTTCTCTTAGAAAACACGATTTCCTCGTCCCAATGGGCAACACTGGGAGGAGACGGCAATCCGAACAGCCCAATCAGTGAGCGTTCCCGCAGCACGTCTGTTTTCCCGGTTAGTTTTGAAATTAAAAATTTTGACTGTCTCCCAAAAATAACAGGAGACTTATTTTCCGAAATCAGCCCGATTTTCATCTATCACTATTATTATCTTATTCTTCTTATCTTCTATTATTATTATTGATTTTATCTATCTCTATTTTCACCATTAACTATTCAGGAAAAATGCAAACAGAAATCGGTGAAATTCCTCATTCAAGTTCACCCCCCCCCCCTCCCAAACGGTACCAGTCTGGCACCACGAAATACGTGGTTTCTGGTGTCCAGGCACCATGGCGGCACCCCTGATTTATTTCACGATGGCACAAAGAATAATTCATGAAAATTCAAAGGTAAGGTAAATGGGGGTATAGTGGACACTGTTCCAATAGTGGACACTTGCTTGCATAAATGTGAAAAATAAGAGTAATAGGCGCCAAACTACTTTGAAATCCATAGAATTTGTAGGTTGTGCCATCTATGAAGCTACTGTAGAAATACCGATACTCCAGAGCATCATGGGAAAGAATAATAACCATTTGAAAATGGCGTAGTTGAGGTCTGTCGCTAGCACGTAGTGCTTGCTGCTGAATCTCGTAAGGAGACAGGTCTGTTGCAACAGTATTTTTGGAATTTATAATTGCTTGAGCGACTTCTGGTTTTTTTGTGACGTTCAAGTAGATAGTATAGATTAGTTTCCATGAGGGATTTCTTGCAAATTATCCTGAGTGAGCATTTAGGCCCTGTGTCCACTTAACAAACACTAAACAACCAATGTTCATTAAGTGGACACTGGGTGTCCACTTTTGAAACATGAATGATTTTTTATTCTGAGTTTTTTTTTGCTTTCAGACTGTTCTCAATATACAACTGTATATGCTACGTTAATTTGGGATCATTCTGTTCATGGGGACCAATAGTGGACAGGGGGTGTCATCTTTTGAATCACAAAGGTCCACTATTGCAACAACAAGTCTAATTGTGATCATACAGGTGGTTCGAGCATTTTCTAGTTCGTATTACTATCTATTTTGTATGTTTCTTTCAGGAAAATGGCTCGAGGTAGTAGTATCTGGCAGTATGATGAGGAGGAGATGTATAGAGCATTAAATATAGGGGTCAAACATATTGTTTAGTAATGCATGCATTCCAGGGGACGTCCCATTGGATAAGCATTAGATCAGTTTAACCAGTTGTTAAGTGATAAAACTGTTTCACTCGATGTAATTTATTTAGGCAAGAAATACTGACCCTCCCCCCCACCATTATCCACCTTAACATTTCTAGCGGCATGGGAGCCTCGAATCTGAAGAGCATTTTAAAATCCATGCTCTACGATACCCAACATGCGAATTCGAGTTACCCCCCCCCCCCCCCTCCTCCTCCTCCAATGGTGCTGGTCTGGCACCAAAGCGGAAATACGTCGTAACATTGAACGTTGTTTTGGTAGGCAGTCCGTCAAATTCACATCCGTATTCAAGGTGAAACACAAAAAAAAAAAAAAAAAAAAAAAAACACGAAATAAGCGGTTTATGGCATCATGGCACCATGTCCTGGCACCAATATTAGTTCCATGGTGGTACAGAGAATAATTCATGAAAATCCGGAGGTATAATGAGAATTTTTCCTCAATTTCAAAGCTTGGGTACAGTTAGTAAGCAGTAAAGGAACCGAAATATTGAAAAATCGGATATTTTGTGAATATTATCCCCCCACTCACCCCCTCCCCTTGCGAATTTTGGTACTCTGGTAAAATCATGTACAACTCGGAAGTTATTTGAGTCAAACAAAAAAAGAAACACGCAAATCGGTTGGAAATTGAGGTCTGGGCAGAGTTTACAAGATTATGCCCGCAAACGCACGTTTTTTAAGCATTAACCCCCCTTTCTCCCTCTTAAAAAGCAAAATCCAAAATTCCGGCGCCGTAGTGCACAACTAGATAGTTTTCTGCGTCGAAGAAAAAAAGAACCACGAAAATCGTTTGAGAACTAAGGCCTGGGCAGAGTACACAAGATTATGCCCAAAAACGCATGTTTTTCGAGCATTAACCCCCCCTTTCCTCCCCTTAAAAGGCAAAATTCGAAATTCCGGCGACGTAGTGCACAACTAGATAGTTTTCCGCGTCGAACAAAAAAAGAACCAGGAAAATCGATTGAGAACTAAGGCCTGTGCAGAGTACACAAGATTTTGTCACACACACACACACACATACAAACACACAATTACAATAACAATTTACAATTTACAAGTTTCTTTATTCATCAAATTGAACACATACACACACACATACACACACACACACAGACATACACCTATGGTTTTTTTCGCGGATTTGGATTCAGAATGGTCTAAAACGGATTACTGTGTGGTTATTTCTTTTTTCTGTTGAGTGTTGTCCAACTTTACCCCAGATCGATCGCATAAGGACGCCCAAGTCTTACTGTGGGACGTCCTAAAAATGGCACCCCATTGGCTACAGCTGCCAAACTCTGCAAATTATTACACGAGGGTTAATTTTTTTCTATATAGATCACTCGTCTGCAAAGAACACGGTTTTGCTATTAATACCTCCAACCAACTTGAACAAAAACATCGATCGTATTTCGGTCAGCTAACATTTGAACGGAGATTAGGACTCTTTTGCGATTCACACTAGTGTTTCTGATCTATCGTAAGTCCAACCGTTAAATTCTCGTAGGGAACGAACGGTTTGTCTTACAAGGCTCCGCGTGGTCTCAAAAAATTCTATACTATCTTATATTGATGGGAAAACAATACCTTTATATCAAAATTCTTTGAGTTAGGGCGTTTTCAAAATTTAAAACCTTATTTTTCAACCCTTAGAAGTGACCTACATCAACCAAAATCTTCGTGGCACAACTAGACTACAAATGGAGCCCACATACCAAATTTCATCAAAATCGTTCAATGCTAAGTGGGAAAAGTTCCGCGTACGGAGGGCGGCCAAATTTTTATTCGATTTTTGGATTCTACGTACCTTGAAACGTAAACCAACAGCCTATTCCAGTTGTAAATAACGAATTTATTACTAAAGTGATGTATTTCGTGGGTTTTGTGATCGAAAAATGATTTCCTCATCAATTTGATGAAAACAGTTATGTTAAATCTGTACTTTCTTCCTATCTACCTACTGTAAAAGTGATAATCATCTATTACTTTTTATAATTGACCAATTTTGTTTTCAATATCCTAGCCTACAGACCCCATTTAAAGCATAAATCCCTCGAAAAAGGCAGTACACGAGTGATTACCACTATAGAAGCAGAAAGTGTCCACTATAGAAACGAAAGGAAATTTTGGTGTCCACTTTGCCCTCATAGAAGGCTTTTTGTAATTATTATTTTAAAAATATTTAAAGTGAAGTATTTAGAGATTTTAGGTGTGGAATCAAAAGACGAAGAGTCATAGAATGTAAAAAATGAAGGTTCATCGTTCTCAAACAAAATCCATCATATCTATTGAGAATTCAATGCAAAAATTTCCTTAAAGTGTCCACTATTGGTGCTTTTACCTTATACTGAGAATTTATTTCAATTTCAAACGAACAAACAACAAGTAAGCTATTAAGGGACCGAAATATTGAAAAATCGGATATTCTGTGAATATTATCCCCCCACTCGCTCCCTCCCCACCCTAATTTTGACACTGGTTACATAGGGTGCTACTCGGAAGATTTCTAAATCGAAAAAAAAGCAAATCAGTTGGAAATGAGGAATTTCATCGAATTCTGTTTGCATTTTTCCTGAATAGTTAATGGTGTGGGATAGATGAAAATCGGGCTGATTTCGAAAAATAAGTCTCCTGTTATTTTTGGGAGACAATCAAAATTTTGGATTTCAAAACTAACCGGGAAAACGGACGTGAAGCGGGAACGCTCGCTGATTGGGCTGTTCGGATCGCCGTCTCCTCCCAGTGTTGCCCATTGGGACGACAAAATCGTGTTTTCTAAGAGAAAAGTTATCAAACAAAAACAGGGGAAACCTAATTTTCCCTATCTTGCTTTTTCTATTTTTTTCTTCAGTTTTTCGATTTCGAACTTTACTTTTTCGTGAAATTTTGCATCTAGGGACTATAGATTTCTCGATCTCAGCGCTTCAAGCGGCCATAAATGAACTATTCCAGGATGACGTCATTTTCCCGGTTTTTTTGAACATTCGTATTTTCTACACTGTTTTGTTTATTCGTAAATTAGGAAGTTCGGGCTGAAAGTTTGCCTTAGGGGGTTTTTCGAGGTCCTGAATCCGATTTTGGGGTCAAAAATAGGAAATTCCGACATGGTGAAATTCCTCATTGAGACCTGAGCCCCCTCCCCCTTTAATAGGCAAAATTCGAAATCCCGGGGACGTAGTGCACAACTGGATAGATCTCCGCGTCGAATAAAAAAAGATCTACGAAAATCAGTTGAAAACTAAGGCCTGGGCAGAGTACACAAGATTATGCCCAAAAACGAACGTTTTTTGAGTATTAACTCACTCCTTAAAAGGCAAAATCCGAAATTTCGGCGACGTAGTGCACAATCAGATAGTTTTCCGCGTCGAACAAAAAAAGCACCAGGAAAATCGGTTGAAAACTAAGGACCGGGCAGACGACACAAGATTTTGTCTCACACACAGACATACATACATAGACATACACCTATGGTTTTTTTTCGCGGATTTGGATTCAGAATGGTCTAAAATGGATTAGTGTGTGGTTATTTTATTGCCCAAGTTTTACTGTGGGACGTCCTGAAAATTAGCCCATCCCAAAAACCAGACATGAAACATTACGTGAATATTATTGTTGATTATAGGAAACACCCTCACAGGCGGTGGTAATTTTAGCCTAGGGCTGAAGACTTATGAACCACCAATCTAAAATGTTTTTATTTTAAACCAACGAGGAACACGGTTTTGGTTTATTATTTTCAATAATATGCCTTTGGAATCGAGCAAGAAAAAAAATGTTAACCCCCCTCAAAATTTGATGTTTTACGTTTCAAGGTACGTAGAATCCGAAAATCGAATAAAAAATTTTCCGTCCGTCCGCCGTACGCGGCACTTTTCTTAGCAGCACTGGACCGATTTGGTTCAAATTTGGTATATGGGCTCCATTTGGGGTCTAGTTGTGCCGCGAAGCTTTTGGTTGATGTAGGTCACTTCTAAGGGGTGAAAATTAAGGGTTGAAATTTTCAAGAGTGCCCTAGCTCGAAAACTCTCGAAATAAAGGTATTGTTTTTTCACCAATTTTAAATAGTATTGAATTTTTAAAAATTTTTGAGACCATCCGGAGCTCTGCAGGTCAGACCGTTCGCTCCTTACGAGTACTTGAAGGTTTTCCTTCGATAAAACAGAATCATGAGTGTGAATCGCAAAAGAGGTCTAATCTCCATTCAAATTTTATCCGACTATAAAATGCGATCGCTGTTCATTTCTTCGATTTGTATACAGTTTTGCCTTCTGCGTAACCAGCAATCAAATTTCCATATGAAGCTTTCTATTTTTCGAATCGAGTGTGAAGGCGGTATGGTGTGGTAGGTAGTACCTACCAATAGTTGGTAGGTAAAAAAAACGCTGCAAATCATTTCCCAAAGGTTTATTATTTTCTGTATGGATCACCCTTCTGTATAGATCACTGGTTCTCCATCAACAGCACCTACCACCATCTGTATTCTCCCTTGACCTTCCCTCTCAAATTTCAGCTTCCTGCGTTCAATAGGATTGAAAATGGCTTCGGAGCTCACTCAGCTGATCAGTGCTCTTCCAGACGTCTCCAGCATTCGTGAAGATCTTCTTCACTCTTCAGATCACTGATCAGCTGAGTGAGCTCCGAAGCCATTTTCAATCCTATTGAACGCAGGAAGCTGAAATTTGAGAGGGAAGGTCAAGGGAGAATACAGATGGTGGTAGGTGATATTGATGGAGAACCAGTGATCTATACAGAAGGGTGATCTATACAGAAAATAATAAACCTTTGGGCAATGATTTGCAGCGTTTTCTTATAGCAATCTAGAAACCTCCGAAAGTAACCAGGTCTTGTTTTCAAGCATGGAGTAGCTGAACTTATCGGTTTTTCGAGCCAAAACTTGGTACCAGGGGATTTTCAAGGTTGCTGAATACAGTTTTGAGGTCGAAAAATGTAAAGTTTTAAAAATCCGGAAAATTCAAATTAAATCGTTAACAACTTGAAAAAAGCATTTTATCTGTCCAAAAGGTCTTTTATCTGCCACCATCACCGGCAGATGAAAGACACAAGTTCCAGGGTGGCACTTGGGTTTTTCAGCTTTCCCGCGTTCTGGTGCTGTTCTGCTGAAGTGTAACCATATCGCTGGAACCAGCTCGGCAGAAACTAAAACTAGAGACCAAAAAGAAAAAATAATATCGATTTCTTGCCGTTTTACAGAGGGCAGATGAAAGACAGACAGTGACTGTGACACCACGTTTCTGCAACTGAAACCACCTGTGCACGCCTCCACATAGAAGAAATACGATTCCCGCCGCTTTCATTGATAACCTAACGACTAACCTTACCTCTTACAGTGGTGGTAAAACCGAGGGAAACGATAATAAGCCGCCAAAAAACGAAAATTCAAGAAAGGCAGATTAAAGACAGAAACATCCGGACAAGCACATTTTGTCCTCCTGCTCGCTTTGTTTGCTTCTTAAAACCCATTTTTTTTATATCTAGATATGTGCAATAAAGAATCCCTACAAATTCAGGCCGCTGCTTTGATAGGTGATTCACAGTGTTCAAGCAAAGTTGACTACTAGGGGTCCGGACATGGCAGACTAGTAGACATTTACCTGTCTAAACTTGAATTTCTATATTTTAGCGTGAATAAGTGCATATTTTATTGATTGCCCGACGTAGAACGAAGTTGATAGTTTATGGAGAATTTTTTGACGCCCAAATCATGAATGGGCATTCGGAATCTTCTCTGGACAACGATTGACCCTTTCTGGGAAAATGGCCCACTAGCAGTTCAAGTTTTTAAAGGAATATTGTAAATACACGGAGTCACTCACCAGAGTCACTGGCCAGCATCCCGATACGAGTGCGCTCGTTTTGCAGTCGGCAGACAGATCTGTTTGATCCAACCATCAGCCGTACAGTAGCGCACCGCAACTCATTGCACCAACGGTCGCTATTTGCTTACAACCAGGTCTCTACGATTGACTCGGAGTTAGATGTCTTCCATGACACATTTAGAACATTTAAAGGGAAATGCATCCGCGTGTTGAAGCAGATATGGACAGAGAAGCTAGGCAAGAAGTGAAAAGTTAATAACAATATACATATTGTATATACATGTATGTCTGAAATAGTTACCTTACTTGTTATCTTTTATTGTTATTTTAATCTGTAATTTCTGACCTGTGATATCAATGTAATTAGGCATATTGCCTGTATTTATATATCACTAATAAATAAACATTATTATTATTATTATTATTATTATTATTATTATATTGAATAGAAATTCACAGAAACAATACCCCCCCCCACCCCCCAGGTTATGAGTAGAACAAAACTATTTCGAAACAACCCTCACACAACATAAAGAAGGAAACTAAGAAATTACAGCAACAGGGATAGTGATAGGCATTGAAGAAAAATATAGAACACATTGACGTTTACTTATAGAATTAACAAAACGTATTCACAATACTCTAACGTAAATTACAATGAAAATAAATTAGAAAAGAAGAATAGTCAGTGCAATTAACTGACCAATGAGATACTAAATGAACACAAAAGGTAACGAAATGCAGAATATTTTTCCAAAAATTGAAGGCAAATGTATGGATATTATAATTATAATCAATTTGTCCCAAGCGGTCCCAGGTTGATCTTCAATATCCCTTCGGGTTCTTTCGGACATTACGTGGTAGTAAAGTTCTCATTATAGGCGTCACATATCTAATTTGGAAGATTAAGCCGCGGCCACACATGAAGTGTTCGGCGAACAGTGAGCAAAAGTTCGCCAAACCCCGAATCTGTGGCCTGGCGATTCGGTATTCGCCAAACGCCAAACATTCGCCAAATGGGTGCTCCCCTCGGATATAGAGTCGCAAGACCCCAGGAATCCCTAAATCGACCTTCACTCTGAAGGAAGAATAGTAGACATCCTTGCTCCCCTCGGAGATGGTTTCTTTCACACATCAAAGGAGACGAATGTTCACCAAACACCGAGAGCATTTCCCTGGCTATGGTTGAACGAGAACCCAAACGAATTCTGTGAATAGAGAGTTTTTGGCAACCACTAACGGGCTTGTGGAACCTCTTCAAAAAGCTCGGAGTTTGCGGGTGATGACGAATTTGCCTCCTGATAACACAGTCACCCGTTCTTCACTCACGCGTCACGAGCGCCTCACTTCCCCCCTGTCCATAGTTAACGGGCTTCCTCCTTCAACTGGGTAGCATCCTCTGTTGCTCGCGCTAGTCTCCTCCTAACAGGGCCCGTCAGATTTTGGCACCAAAAACTCTCTATTGACATTCACTTCTCCTACCAAGTTACACTTCGATATTTCCATCGTATTGAATCAATATTGGAAGTTAGATACTAATGTTGACAGAATATCGAACAAAAGTATTCGATACCTATCAGAAATATCGTTCGATATTTAAATACTTTGATAACTTCATCATTAATTGTGTATTTGTTTTTGATCCCACTTTCATTTGTCTCTACTGGAAAAACAACTAGCTGCATGTTATATTCTTTCACTTACTCTAATGTACTTTAACCAAAATGTATTCCATCCTTGCATTTTTAAAGTTCTCATCAGGAAACATCGATATCGCATCTATTTCAAAATCATACCTTAAAACTTAATAAAACTTTTACCTAAAACTAACTGACAAAAATGTTCGGAAAATATTTGTGAGTGCTCGGTAAATGTTCGGGGTTTGGCAAATACCGAATGTGTGGCTGCGGCTTTAGGTATCTTCGGGTACATTTTCTGAACATGAGCTCTAAGCGCATTCAGTTCAAAGAAAAGAAAAGCAATACGCAACCCCGACAACCCGCTTATCACTGGTTTTCGAGATTGGCGTCCGTTATAAGGAATAATTTTTATTTTGAATGAAGTCCCAAAGAGCTCGTCAGGATATAATAATTAAACTAGAATTTCACAAGTTCGTTGATTCATCAATTAGAGGTAGACGGGTTGGAAAGGTGGTCAGAAGAGATCTGATGAAAAACTGATTGAAAATCCCAAGAAAAGTTGAAATATGTTTTAGGTACAAAGACATGGAAAGAATTCACACTCACCACCGAAGAAGAGGGAAAAGTACCAATTGACCAAGCTACAAAGGTCTAGGCAACCAAAGTCCCATTCGAAAAATACAATAATCAGCCTTTACGAGCCTCGCTTACCTAAAAGGAACTTAGAAAATTCCTATCGACGCCGCGATTCCAGCGTATATTTTCAAGGTTGGAACGGCGAGGCACAGAGTGTAACCGGCTTTGATGGAGAGAACAGTCCACGTGCAGATGTCTGATGACAACAGGAGATCGATGATGAAGGTTCTATAGGCAGCCAACAGAAGCATAGTAGACACAATAGGTACGAGGGATTTCTTCAAGTCGTGCCGAGTCCACAGCCACACCAATGTCCCAGTAGTAATATGTTGAACCTAAAAAATAAAAGGTTTCAATCATGCACAATCAAAAAACGTGATTTAATCAATTAAAATTCTTGACTCAATTGAGCTTCATTATTCGAAAACAGCTTGCGTACAAGTCTGCAACAGTGAGACATTTTCGTTCCCGGCTCCGCCTTCGATAGATCGTTTTGAGTTTATCTGCCACACAAGACACGAATTTCGTGTTGCGCTTATACATTGTGACATGAATGTCTTTTTGCACTGAGTAGGTGATCCAAACGCCACATCCATTCCACAATGTATAGGTATGCGTTAAGCGTTGATACTCGATGGCTAGCGGACATCATAGTAGGACTAAGTGTTTGTTAGGAGAAAAACACGGGTTTATAGAAGAATTGATAGGAATTAAAAGGAGGCGTATTTCACAATGAAAATCATAAAGGTACGTAACGCCTACTAGTAAAGGTAGGAATACCTGTTCCTTCAATAAATTGAAGAGGTGCTCTGCCGAGCGCCGCATTCGGTAACAGTAGTTTCTGAAGAAAACGGTGTATCACGTACGAAATTAACAAACTCTGCGCAATCCATTTGGCAATGGAGGAGGTACGCCAAAGGAGGTTGCAATGGAGACTAATTACTAAGACTAACATGCACACATGCACACAGACACCACATGCACCAGTAGTGCAAGCGAGTTTTATTTCCCTAGCAACGTATCCAATCTTATGATGACTCTTCGCGGTTAGGTTATGTAACGCAAATTCGTGAGCAATTCTCGCGACGTTTTTTAGTTTATGTGCCATAGCAAAGACACGAAAATGTTAATAAAATGGTATGCACTCTACGCTCAAAATATATACTCTTCAAATTTAGATGAATCATAGTGAATGGGGACTGGATTCGTATGCATGAAAATAATTTTTTTCAACTAGTCGCTAAGCAATAGAAATAGCAAATAAAGTAACATCGAGCTAAAACCCCTTCAAATATCTCTCTTAAAATTTACACCATGAAGATTGTAAACAGACAACAAAATAATCAATTAGGTATTTCGCAAAACCATGTAAATCGGTGATGATGGTGAATGATGGTAAATTTACGCTGACTGACTGCAGTGGACGGACGTCACTGTCACCCTTGTCTCGGGAAGGGACGGCTGCTGCTGATACATGGAAGGAAAGTGGAGGCGGATGGCCCTTGGTTGACTCAATTTTGCTTGGTCAGTGACCTAGTATTCATCTTCAGCAGCAGCAAGGTGACGTACCTTTCCGAGACTCCTGCCCTTCAAGAGTGACATTAGAGATCAGTCGGAATATTCAAGAGACTATAGGTCTACCACAGAAACTTTGCATCCCTTTGGCGCATTCTTCTGGAGAACATAGAACTACTTATCTCTTATTAGCAAGTAAATTCCAGCGCGCACAATAATTTTTCGCGAATTTCTCACCTTATAAGTGACACGATTCCCCTCCTCTTGCAGATTTAAGTTCGAGCATTTCCGAAATTGAAATTCCGTGGCACTACACGAACATCAAATTTATCACGGCTCCAATTTCCGTGTCGTATCACCATGGAAGGTTGACTCGATCGTTATAGTTCGTGGATCCGCCACCTAGGAGGCGCTACACAGATGCAAAGTTTTTGTGGTAGACCTATAGTTAGTAATCAAACTGACAATGTAAGACGATCCTATGAAGACGGGAAATCTCCAATTTCCTCAGATTCAAGCCTTCTTCGTAAACAGAGAGCTCAAACTATTCAGAATATGATTTTCCGTTCTTTTTCCCCAATAAAGAGAAACAAAAGCACCAAAAGTCATGGAAGAAGGCAGATTTAGATGTGTTCAAGGGACGAAACAAAAAAAAATATTTATTAAGGATGAAGTAAGTAAAATTCAATTATCAGAAGAGTCCAAGCAATTTCAAAAACAAAGAAGAAATTAATTACGATAGAACGGTCAAAATAGCGTTTTGAAAAAGGTTACACTTCAAATGCACAAGCGCACTTGAATAATCGCTGTGATCTTAACATGGTTATCTCGTGTTAACGTCCTCTTCTTATTTTGTATACACTAAAGAATTGGAACACGTGAAAATAATGAGGAGCAAGCCATTGGAAAAAATGTTGCTCTCTGATTGATGGAAACGTTTCAAACGACGAAAACACTACAGTGAATTTCAAAATGATTCTACTCTCATATTACTGTCACTTTCTGAGACAAAAATGTGAACATGATCGTAAATCTTGACGAATTCACCCGCCGCAATCTTTGCCCAAATTTCCTCTTTTGAGTCACAGGATTTTCATAATTCGTCAGTTAAGTAGGTACTGACACCACCTAATCCACACTTTTGCCAAAATGAGGTCATTTCGTTCTCTGATGCACAATGGGGGGTGCGCCTGATTTTTAAAAAAAATTTTAATCGAAAGTAGACCTCATTCTGAGAATTTTGACACCAACCGTTCTCTTTTTGGATGAGTAGATCTTTTCTATGATTTTTCAAAGTTTCGAATGTTTATGACGTCACGCGCCCCTCCCGCCTGGGCGGGAAACCCCAGCCCAATGTGACGTCATAAACATTCGAAACTGAAAAATCATCGAAAAAGTCTTTTCACACTACAAGGTCACGGTTGGTGTCAAAATTTTCGGAATGAGGTCTAGTTTAGATTAAAAATAACTAAACAGTTTTTCCTACCCAGGCGCACACCCTATTCCACTCAAGTATGAATAAAACACAGTTTAGAAAAAATCTGTTGAAACGAGGTTTTTAGAGAAACGAGTGAATCTGGATTAGTCTTCAATCGACGAATTAAGACTTGGTCTCACAAAGACAAACGAATCCAATAGGGTGGGCAGCATAGAATACCAACGGGTTAAACTTCTGTCAATTCATCCACGAATCAGTCAGCTGAGAATTCGACAAGCGCGTCTTCCCGAAATAGCACACAACAAACCACCTAAATCATGGGGATTTTTGGCGATTTTTCAATAGCTACTTACTTCAATAATTACTTACTAATAGTGATACTTTTTCCTTTATTTACTGCCTCTCAAGAATCATAACCTCTATAATTCCATAGATAGTATCTATACTAGTATCTAGTATGGATACAGCTAAACTCTCCCATAACCGGCTGAATAATATTGGATTACATCAAACCTCAGGGTAAAATGAATATATAATGCCCCAACAATTATGGAACTCAAGAGAAAAAAAATCAGGCGAAAATGGGGAATTTGCCTCAATTTTAGATTCTGGAATTTCAAGTCAAATCCTATAATAGGGCCCTAGAATAACGTTTAAGACTAGGAATAACCAAGGGGAAAAATTACCGTAGGAGAAAATGACTAAACAAGTGAACCTCTGTTACAAAACACCGCGAAAATCGAGGAGTATTGTTGACGTCATACGAAAAAAAAAAAAAAAAAAAAACGACGCGAAAACAACGACAACAACAGACAGAGTTCTAGCACCGCCACACAAAACGATCCAGTGAAATGGCTACTCGAATAATGTGATTCAAATCTTGAAACTAAATAAGAGAAGATGAAGACTAATACTAATAATGCTTGATAAACTAGTAGGTAGAATCGTATTGTAAAAAAGTGAGTAATATTGTTTCTTTTGGTCACTTTTGTGTCTGGGTTCTTCCTGCCAGTTCGCGGCGCACTCTTGTGCGCACTACTTGTAAGCTAAAAGTTCGTGTATGTTCCGCTTCTGTGGTAAGCGCCACAGAACCTCCTTTGAAGTCAGATTGGTAGAATATCCGTTACGTTTCAAACCTTTCTGCCTCTTACACATTGCCACCACATTTAAAATTTCCATCTTCCTTAAATTCTCTAAATTTTTTGGATGCGTTTTCGAGCAGCTCACTATGGTTTTATTCCATAAAAATAAACCCTCATTCGAAAAAAAAAAATGTGAGGCAAATTCCCCATTGTCAAAGTGAACGGAGTAGCCTTGTGGATGGGCCTTACAAAACTTAATCGAGAGAGAAAACTAATTTATTCGTAGCAGTGGTGTCCATAAAGCCGATTGCTATTGGTTTTCCATTGGAAAAATTACCAACATGATGAAAAACGTGAGTAAAGTTATTGAACAATCGAAACCGTCATTACTCATGAAACACACTATAAATATCGATCCTGAATTGGTATTACGCCAACCCAACATTCCTGTAAACAAAGTAAACTTTCCAATTGAAAAATAATAATAATAATAATAAAACACTCACTAAGCTGATGTTAGACTCCAAACTCTTCTGCATGTATTTCCAGTCGAATTCAGCTCCCCTCGCTCCGACCCAAAGAAGTAGAAACCTGGTAAGCACAGCCTCAGCACCCGCCCATCCAAGTCCTGCAGTGAGTAGCTTGGCGTGACCTTTACCGGGTATTCCTGACAACACGAGGTACAGTCCAAATACATCTGCCACGTCTACTGTGGCCTTCAACGCCTCCTGCGAAGATTTCAATGAAAAAACACGATTGTAATATAGGTACTAATAAAAGTAAATTTTAGTTTAGAGAGGGCATAGTTAATTTGGCTTGTTTTTTTGGTGTAGGTACTCAGATAGACTTAAATGTACTAGTGCTATATACAGGGGCGGCTACTATACAAGCTTAGGTGCATGTGCATCCCCAGTCAATTTAAAAAAAATTTTCAAAGTTCGTTCCTCTTTGTTTGAAGAATAACTTGACTAGCATTGGGGTAAACCAGAATACAATCCTCTGCAGGCTGTGTGGAGAAGCTGAAGAAAAAGCCTCCCACATAATATTCGATTGCGAAGTGCTATCAAATTGCAGGTTTCACCTCCTTGGGTCACCTACACCCATGGAGGCTTTTCCCAGCACAAATCTAGCCAAACTGCTACTGGTCCTTACCAAAGGGCTTAGATTCTTTGACTAGGAACAGAATCCGCGGAGTAGCACAATAAGCCACTAGGCTTCAGTCAAGCTCCCATCACCCTGATCCGTGGATTCATCTACAATCTACAACTTGACTAGAGACAGAAGACATTATCATAGGTACTGTGGTAGTTGAATCTACGCGTGAAAACAGAGGCGGGAGCTCCCTCCTTCCTGACCAATCAGTGGCAGTTAGGAGCATCAGTGGTTGTCTGCTCCGTATGTTTGGGAGGGTGACGTGTTTCGAGGGAGGCGGGCACGTGAGATTAACCAACCAGAGAGCAGGAAATTGTCTCATGTTGAGCAGAATTGATTCATTGCACCAGAGAGCTCAGCAATCTGGGTTTCCTTATCGAGTAACTGAGTTCGAGGCAAACAAAGCTGATAAGAGATTTCTCTTTTACGTTTTCAGTCCACGTTTTTGTTTACTGCCTCGCCAGTCCCTGTACCTGCCTTTTCAAAGTATTATGATTATTTATGAATGTAGTTACGATGAATATTTGGTGCATTCAATTCGGTGCAGATTCGTACCATAAAATATTATAAGAAGGTAGATTGGCTTTGTAGGTGTGAAGTGACTAACAATTAACAAATTATTTTGCTTTGCTTGGCTACTATGTTTTACTAACCGAAATGAGAACATTTTTTGGGTCTATTGTACGTGTTTAGTATCATTTGCAATTTTAAGATTAAAAAGTTAGGTACCGTCAACCGGGGTGATATGGATCATTTTTTGCAGTTTTTATTGAAAAATTAGACCCCACTGTTTTTAGAGCGAGCTGGCTTTCCGAATATAGATTCTCTGAGATGTCAAGAAGACGGTACCATGTCAATTTTTGTGATTTGCACCTTTTTTCACTTTTATTTTTTTAATGAAACATTATCCATATCACCCCGTTAGTCGGGGTGATATGGATCAAAGCCAAAAACCGATGTAAAATTCACTCCAATCCAGTAACAAGGTGAAATGAATCACTAAAATTATTTAAAAAAATAGAAGATCGAATAAATGAAAGATTAAAAAAAGAAAAGGGCTTTGAAATTAGGAAATTGACGGTGCATTCAGGCTTCACTCCATCGAAGCCTGAATGCACCGTCAATTTCCTCATTTCAAAGCCCTTTTCTTTTTTTTAACCTTTCATTTTCTTTTTTGACTGTTCTTCAGTTCAGTAAAATAATCATTGACAGTGTCCCAAGTAATAAGTGCTCGTGCTCTTTTGAGATGCCCAATGACCTGGCAATGTCGAGGCATTTTCTCCCGATCCACTCCACCCCTCAAAAACTCCGAAATTCACAAAATCAATCACTGACAAGGGGGGTTTTAAGTTGAAACATAAATCAAAATCGATCTCTTTTCATGAGAAGTTGTTGATATGATAAAAAATACGCAGATCAAGTTTTCCGGTCATAGGTTGGCTACACAGATGAACGTAAACAAACAACACTAAAGTGCGGCGTTTCTATGGATCTGAAAATCTTCATGGATTACCTTCTAGCATCCTCAAATCGACTGAATCATGGATGAAGGTGGTGAAGCAAAATGCCTAGTTCAATATTCTGCTACCAGATCACATCCAAACGTCACCAGGTAGCGCTGTAATCCCTAAAAGCGTTGCTGCCTCCCAAGTATCCATATCACCCCGGCTGATTCATATCACCCCGGTTGACGGTACCAAGATTTATCCCATTTGCGTATTGTTGAAAGTTCTATTTGGCTGAGAGAAGCACCTATTCTGTCCCTTCTCGATAGTCTCTCCTGATCTCAGTACACCCCCTGAGTTTCTGGGCAGGAGCCGCCACTAGCTATTATACAAAAGATGGCATGAACAGTTGCCAGAAAAATGAACCTCATACAGAAGGGTTTTCACATTCAAGTTTGTTTGAATCATCTTTGAGCTTCCAACTTCTGTGGAGTGAAGGTACCAACGAGATTGAATTCATACGCTGAAATAGCTCAAATACTTAATCCGAAGGTGAGAAAATGTCAATACTTACCCCAACTGTATCAATTGCACCATGCACAGTTGAATCGGAAGTAGGGAAAAATGTAGCGAGGATGAGCATTTTACATAACTGAGTCAGGATGTAAATTCCTCCAGCTTGAATGCATTTCCAAAAAGCTCCATATTCGGATCTGCAAAAACCAATATTATACCTAATTACGGTTTACATATAGTTACTTGTACCTAGCTTGATAGATCTGGGGTACAGAATGATGCCCGATGAAGAAGAATAATACGGGGTATTTATTACACCCCTGATGAAAAAATGATGGGGAAATCACTGCTGGAAGGTGGTCCCTTGTTTCTCCAATGAGCCGATTGGAAACGGCTGGACTCTTTTCAACCGATGGAGTAATATTCGTGGATAACTCAAGGTTTCATATATTTTAATACGTAACAATGTTAGTGAAATTTAATACAAAATAACCCTCTAGGAAGCTGGTCCTATTTATCAGAAACTCAAAAGTGAATCATGAGCTATTCTGTCACTTTTGCGTTTCTGATAAATAGGACCAGCTTCCTAGAGGGTTATTTTGTATTAAATTTCACTAACATTGTTACGTATTGAAAGATATGAAACCTTGAGATATCCACGAATATTACTCCATCGGTTGAAGAGTCCAGTCGTTTCCAATCGGCTCATTGGAGAAACAAGGGACCACCTTCCAGCAGTGATTTCCCCGTCATTTTTTCATCGGGGGTTTAATAACTACCTACTCCGTATTATTCTTCTTCATCGGGCATAATTCTGTACCCCAGGTCATGAGGGCAGTATAACATCCCCAAGTTCATCGCTGGGCCTCTTTTCAGTGCCACCCACAAATATACTTGTATTGTAATGTATCAAACATATCAACGTGATCAGGAAATACGACCGCAAAGAAGTCGGCAATATTCCGTAAAATCGGTAATAATTGACCAAATAAATAAGACATAAGGTACAGCACCTACTCCTGCTATGTACCTACCTAGTTATACACGTCACAAGACGTGTAACTCACGTTGAAGAGGATTTGTTTTACTCTATATTCCTGTACAAGATAATAATTAACGTTGGAGGGAAGGTACTTACAGTCCCGAGTATTTGTAAGTCAAATGATATGGAATGTAGACCAATGCTAAACAGTTTCCAAAATGGTACAACGTCATTTTGGACGATTCCTGTATCAAACTGATAGACGATATTCAAGAATCACTACCTCCTTTCGGTAACAATACTTTAAAAATTGATAAATAACAAATTCTAATTCAAATATAACTGATAATAAAACGATAGAGTAGCGGCAACGTGAAACATGAACATGTAATAAATTTGGAAAATCACTATCTACTAATCAGTTGATAACAAACGAAAGGAACCGTGTTCAAAGGTGAAACCAAAGAGGTTGGGCGTGTGAAGAGGAAGGGGAAGAAGACTCCGCCTTCTCGGGGCTTCGATTCAAATAGCCGTTTTGGACGTTTCCTTTTTGGCGGTAAAATTTATGCGTCGAGCTAAATTCCTCGACTGTAGAATATTCATTTTTGGTTTATTATTTTTGTTCATCCTTTACATGAAAGTGAGGTTTTACAAATGAACTGTGACAACCAGAAAACTTTGAGACTTTCCATTTCCTAATAGTCCTAACACTATTTCAAGTAGAAACACTTTGATAATACAAAAGGCAGCCAAATAATAAATAAGGCAGTTAGGCAACCAAAATCATGAAAAAAATGATGTTACAGTATGCAGTACCGTCTTACTCACTATCCAGCCAACAGTGGATACCACAGATCTGGATAGGTAGGTAGAGTCTAGAGTAAACCAGACGCGTTCACACATGCTTAAGGATTCATTCGATGATAACGTATACCTAGTAAGTTATCAATAGCTGAGTGATTTAGTACCGACCCAATTATCTAAGGAATATGACATGTGCAGTCAAACTGACGAAGGAATCTGACGATTGGGATCTTGATGACGAGGAACTCCTAACATTCGATATTTTTACTGCTTCTTCTCTTGGGCTGGAGGATGTGGTAAAACACCATGTAATAAAGTAAGAATTCGGAATTACATAAATATCTAACAATTAAAATGAATCTAACAGAATGATACATAAAAAATTGGTTCATAAGAACAATATTTTCCAAGTAGCTCATTTTTATAAGTAGGAGTAGGTTCAATGCAATAGTTATTTACAAATACCCAACATCAATTATCCATTGTACTTTTAGTGGCCAAAATTTAAATGAGCAGAATGAAGGAGGTTGGACTGCTTTGATGTATGCATGTGCCTCTCATAGGAACGGATTGGTGTCGTACCTACTGAGTATGGGTGCAGAAATAACGCCGAGAGATCACCTTGGAAAAACGTTCCTCACAGTGGCAGCGGAAAATGAAAATTTCAAAGCTTTGAGTTCCCTAAATGTGAGTAACAAGTGGATCACCCCTAGTCGACCAGATGTGGGAAAAATTACCAACCCTACCAAATTTTCTTAATGGATTCACCTTAATTCACACCAGACATGGAAAGAGAAATTCTGGTCACATTTTCATATCTTCCAGACTATAGGACGTTGATATTTCTGTTATTGTTACAGGAGATTGGGGTTAAATCCACGCAAGAGGGCCAACCCAAAAACTATTGTTATGATTACGAAACAATTAGAAGTGTCATCGACTTGCAAGAGTAATTCTTCAGGTTTTAGTACCTTTGTCTATTGTCACTAATTAATTAGATTATCTTGATAATTGCTGATTATCTTGATCCTATTCCCTAAATTCCCTATTTATTGTCTTGAAAGTCATTAACATCATTTATATAGCTCATGCTTGAGGTGTATCGAGTCTACCCTCAAAAGAAAAATATAAAATTAATGGGTGGAGCAAATAACGAATTAATTCAATATTTCTGATGAAATTCTACTCTTTCCTAAAAATGGAGGAACTTACCGCTCATATACCTGGAAAACCTCGTGAGTCCAAAGTGGTCAGCTTTTCGGGAGACAGGAAAAACTTCCTCCTTCGGCAAGCCGTCGACTATCATGTGACTCAGCATTGATGAATCCAAGGTCTCAATGGATTCATCTGGTAGAGTAGAGAGAATTACCAACATGAGGCTGATTTTCTGACTTACAAGTTTTTCCTCATACCTAATTGCCGACTCACTGGATAGGTTTCCCCAGCACTACTAATGAGGTTAAAACTAAAAACTGCACCGTCAAACTTAACTTTTCATTAAATTTTAAAACGTGTTTTACAAAATGTTTCATCTTTATTGAAATTCTGGGGACCAAAACTTAGTTGGCCCTCCAAACTGACCACATACCTCACAACCCCTTTAAATTGCTTCCGAGTCTACCAAGGTAGCAGAAGCTTTGCTTTCACTTTTCAAGGATGAAAAAAAAGTTCTCCAAAATCGAAATTTTTAGTTCCGTTTTGCGTTTTAGACCTTTCTGAACAATTTTGGTTCCGTGTCTGTGTGTCTGTCATGAAATCCTTGTAACGGGCATAACTATAGGAAGTTATTAGAGAGTTTTTGGTGCCAGAATCTGACAGGCCTCATTAGGAGGAGACTAGCGAGAGCAACAGAGGATGCTACCTAGTTGAAGTAGGAAGCCCGTTAACTTTGGACAGGTGATGAGGGGAGGGACTCGTGAAGGTGGGCCTCAAGGAACGGGTGACTGCCTGGGGTCACCCTTTCATCGTCGCCTGCTGTTATCCGGAGGCAAATTCATAGTCACACGCGAACTCCGAGCTTTGTGAAGAGGTTCCACGGGCCTGTTAGTGGTTGCCAAAAACTCTCTATTGTCCGATTTCTATAAAATTTTCAGAGATTTTGCGGGTTGGTGTGTAGATGGTCCCCTATGAAAATCATCATTCCCGGACTGATAGAAGCAACTGCGCACGCGCTAACGTGAATTCCTTGTAACGGCCATAACTTCTACATTTTCCATCCGATTTCAATGAAATTTTCAGGGATGTTACAGATTAGTATTTAGATGGTCCCCTATGAAAATCACCACCTTCGGACTGATAGTAGCCACTGCGCATGCGCAAACGTGAATTTCCCCCACCTTCCTCATCTTCCCTCATCCCTAGGGCCGGCGTCGGGTGAGTCCTGGGCGTCCTCCCCATTATATTTGATTTATTTATTCATTTTTCATTTATGGCGTGCCCCCTCCGTCAAAAAAGACATTTTGTCTTTGAGGGGAGTTTATTAAAAAAAAAAAAAAAAAAAAAAAAAAAAAAAAAAAAAAAAAAAAAACGGCCATAACTTCTACATTTTCCATCCGATTCCAATGACAGTATCAGGGATTGTGCGGGTTGGTGTGTAGATGGTCCCCTGTGAAAATCATCATCCCGGACTGATAGTAGCCAATGCGCATGCGCTAACGTGAATTCCCTGTACCTAACAGCCATAACTTCCACATTTTCTACCCGATTTCGATGACATTTTCAGGGATTACGCGGATTAGGTTGTAGATGGTCCCCAATGAAAATCAAGGCCTTAAAATTTACAGTAGCCTCTACGCATGCGTAAAATCCTTGTAACAGCCGTACATTTGTCGCCCTCCCAATTCTTCCCCGTGTAATTTCATATGTGTGACGTGACAATCTCAAATCCATTACAACCCCCCACCAGGCCCCAATAGTTCAGAGGTAGCGCATTGGAGTGCTGGGTTCGACTCTCAGCCTAGTCAAGTAATTTTTTGATCCAATCACTACTCACTTACATTTTTCATCCGAATTTGATGACATTTTCTAGGATTGTCCAGATTAGCGTGTAGATGGTCCCCTATGAGGGTAGTGAAAGGTACTTAGAGATTGGTGTTTTGAGATCGGATCATCGATATAATCGGGTTATGGATACGAGGAAGCTATGTGCCACACCCTTTGGCAGACTTTTTTTAAAGCAAGGAAGTAAAAAAAAAAAAAAAATCAAATTAGTCACAGGGTACTAAAGTTTCTATTTCTAATTAAAAAGAACGAGGAAAAAAGTCTTGAGGTACGTGATTTGTGGAGAAAGTCTTCAATAAAATTATCTAGGTGACGCCAGTTTCAAATCACGACTACATCCAGAGTACCTAGTAACTCTTAAATCAGATTGTTTCAATCACTGTCTACTTAACTAACAAGCGTATTTTCGTCAGTCAGAGTAGAGACCATAATAATGACATTAGGCGTAATAATCATGTTAAAAAAGTAAACAATCATTTCAGGTTGGATTTTCGTCCGACTGTCATTACTGGCGTCTCGGACGTCATCAGCTGTCTTCCAGAGGGAAGATCAGAATTTGTTTTGATGATTTCGCTCATAGTTTCCTGTTACCTCACCGCCATGGGTTTGCGGCGACGGAGGGGAGGGGGGGGGGGGTGAGCCCGGCTCGCACAAACATACGCCCCCGCGGCGAGACTCGATCCCCCGGCTTCCCCGTAGTAGCTGGTCTGAGACTCGCTGCTGAAAGACGCACGCCGTAGCGAGCGCGGCCACAGCTGACACCTGTAATAATAATATAACAATAACACTGAAGATTCAGAAAAACAAATTAAAAAAAGATCTCAAAAAGAAAATTTTAAGAAAAACAAAATTGTCCAGATCCTCATGCGAGGAATTCATGAACACTCTGGAGCTCCCTCGTAGTATCTGGAGGAGAAAAGCAATCAAAACCTTAGAGGATGAGTTGGAGCTTTCCACCATATATCAACGCATCATGGAGTTTATACACGTAGATGATTGTCTAATAGGAATTTATTTCTAGAGGCTGACGCTAGGTAATTTTTCTTGGTTTTTTGATTGCAGCATTTGAAAAATGATCAATTTAAGATCAAAGAGTACTGATTACACCTATTGATACTCAAAACTATCTACAAATTAATGAGTTTTTACTGGTAAATCCATTTTGAGAACTTTTCTACTTTTTAATTATCAGAAAATTTTAAAATTTCTGTAACTGTTTTTATTACTCGTTTGTGGATGGCTCAATAGCAGCAAGATTTTACTCCCCCTGTTCACAAATCACTGGGAGCAAGGCGCAATTTAACACTCCTTTAACTTCTCCTGAGACTGAGGTTGGATTTCTCAAATATGAGAAAAATGCCTCTGAGTAAAGCTTGTAAGCCACATTTTCCAATGCGAAAGAGAGCATGCAACGGAATTCCTTGTCTGTTCCTATCCATTTTTCTCGTTCGTTAGAGACCCTAAATCCACGTTAGGTACCTGACGCATAGGGTCCATGGATTTAGTAAAATAGTTGATAGTGATTTAATAAAAATACATAACTAGTAGAATAACACTGCATACTTACTTTTTGCGAATCCAACGTGGAGCAATGGTGGATCACAGCCTTACAAGGTCTTCGTACCAATCTGGAAGGGTTCAAACTTACAGCTGATTGCTAGAAAACGGTTTGGCCGGCACACGAGAGGTATTTCGAGGAATCGCAGGCGCACTTTCTCTATCAGAATATATCTTTTTCAGACTTCCAAGGTTTTCCAGGTATATGGGCGTTATTCCAGTCAAAGAATGGGGATAATGATAATCGGGTCTGTTCATCCAGAATATGTTGGTAAAATGGAAGTTTAAAATGCAACCAGTGTCCAAAATCATTGCATGTCTGAATAATCTACATCACACTCAACATTGATTAAAGGTATAAATATGGTTACACACCCTTGATGTACTCGGCAACACAAGGGGATATTGACACGGCAAAGGTCTTGATCAGTATGGGTGCTGATACAACAGTGAAAGATGCCAACGGTCGGACAGCCTTTGACCTGTCGATTTTGAATGACCACAAAACTATGAGCTGGATGTTGCGGGCTGTTGGTGAGTCATAATCGTATTTTGTAGATAGTGACCAAAAATCAAAATTTATTTTGAAAAAACAAAAACTACCTTCTATTCTTCTTTTAGGCACATTTACAATTCGAGACGTACTAGAGGAGATAGGCCTGGGGAAGTACTCGAGCCTTTTTGAGAATGTTACTTCAGAAGAACTCCTTTTAATGGATGACAGCGATCTGAAAGAATTGGGGATGAAGTGAGTGAGGATCAATTTTCATAGTGGTGGCATTTGGTTATTATAGTTCTTCTAAAGATCACAATAACAAAGTTAGAGCACATCAACGTACCTAATATCCCTTTCTAGCCCTTAGAGAAAACAGAGACAGAGTTCAAAAATGTAATACCTTAACGAAATTTCAGGCTGCTTGGTCCAAGGAAAAAATTGACTCTCACGATTGAAAAGCTCAAAGAGTTCAAGGAAAACGTGGTGTATCGGCAAGGTCCAGGGGATCAGGCGTGGATGAATTCATTAGAAAATAGCAACGAAATTGGGGTAAGGAGGTATCAATCGGTCATGTACACAACCAGTCTGCAATAACATGATGCAATTGCCACAAAATCATAATCAGAATAAGGACATGTTATGTAATTGAAATATACAGGCAAAATTAAAGTAATTTTGAGATGGTTCTGGGCTTAATGTGTATGACAACCTTTCTTAATAATAATAAAATGTATAGCACTGTCTTTGTCCATACAACCTTCTAAAGTTTGCTCTGAAACCCTCATTCGGTATCTACGTGCACATGCTTCAGAATCCCTTCAACACGTTCACTGCGGAATCAAATCTGCCAATGTTTCCTACCAACCTGATTGTTTTTTTTTGTGGAATAACACATCCCAAATATGATTACTTCGATGGGTAATGATGTTATTTGCCCATAAATGATCATATGATGATGCCCATGATGATCATATTTTCGGATTTAGGCCCCTGACTCGCCAGGCGCGTGATCAGCATGGTGAAGTAGGCTTCGATGACACGTCATTGTTATTATTGGTTTTATTGACAAAATTCTAGCATGCATATAGTTGGCTTTCTGTCAATTGTTTACGAATATAATATGTTCTGAATGCAAGTAAAAATAAAACGTAGAGGCTTTTATTTTTGCCGTTTGCAGCAACTGAGCTGTACCTGTATGGTAAAACTGCTCTTTGAACCCGAATTCATGCATGTAAACAATTTCAGCTTCTCAGGGAGGTTGGTTGGACCCTGATCGACAACATAGGTCAATGGACAAAATTTTCAGTCAACCTAACGCGAATGGTAACACAAAGAAGTCGCTAGTCTTTGACGCACCTGGCGCATGATCAGCACTCTAGGAAAAACTGCTTTGACATGCCAGACACGTGACTCACAGTCAACTTGTTAACTCTGACTAATCAATTTTCTGTGCAGATTGGAGGTCAATTTATATTCGAATCCCACCTTCAGGCAGAGTCTATGAGACATGAGGTTCATTCGGAGATGCAGTCCTGAACAGTTCAGAGGAGCCCAGAGGAGTCCAGGAGCCTCTACCCCCTCCCCTCATCAGTTCCGGTTTTGTTCTGAACTGGTTCAGGGCTTCTTCTCCATACAGACCAATGATAACATTAAGAACCACAGATAAGAGATGTTGCTGAAACACAGACAAGACATCGACTTTTGAGAAACAATACAGCCTATCTACTAACATGAAGAAGATTGGGGGTATCCGTTTTTCGACTACAGTGGGTCTATCTGTTGATTTTTCCGTATATACAAGAGAAACCTGCGCACGTAAATACCAACATCTCAGCTTTAGAGAAAATGCGAGATAGGCGGTATTGATTCGGAAGCGTCGACATGTTACCTTTGAACCACATGTAAGACATGCTATCGAGACCATGCAATCTTGGAAGAGCAAAAAAGGATAACGTATTTTAAAACATCTGAATAAACTTTATTGTTTTTAAAAATTGCATAACTCCGCAAACAATTATAAAATTACGAACATCTAGATTAGATTTTATTATCTGAAAGATTGTGCGTTGTTACCTATACAGGCTAAGTATCAGTGTCTTCCAATGCCTTCTAAATGAGTAGGTACCAGCCTAGTAATATCGACAAGCTAACTGGTCGAAATGCTAAGAAGCAATTATGTGTCCAGTGGAAAACTGAGATTCATGTGATTTTAGAACGATACATTAAAGCCAATGCATTAAAATTGTTCATGTAAATGCAATAAATTGTAAAATGTAACAAAATTCGATAACAATTGAAATGCACTGTGGATGTCTAAATAACCAGCGTTTCCACGTTATAATAATGAGATAGGTGCCCTACATACATATTTTTCAGCAGAAATCGAGCTGAAATTAGCTCAAGTTATTTATGGACTTGGAAGACAGGCAGAGTAAGAACATTTGCAAGATTGAGAACCACATTGATGCACTCAAGAATACACAGAAACAAATAGTGATCGGAAGACTTTTTTCTAGATGAGTATAAAAACAATATTGCCATTAAAGTTAGTAAAATTATAAACTCTATACAAAAATAAAATTAATGGAAACACCAGGTATTTACAGAAGTTGAATATTATTAAGACACAATTTATGATACAAAAAATATAAATAATGTACAAACAGAATATTCTTAATATAAACAAAAATAAAGGCAAGACTTGGTGATGTATTAGGTACATGTAGAAAGGAAGACGTAAAGAAGGCTACGCAGGCCCAGAGGCAACTATTCTACACCGCTTAGAGATTCTAACTAGGTACTAGAGAAAAATCCGAGGTCATACGTATTCAACTTGGTAATCAGATAGAAATGTAAGCTATGCTTATGGTTATACGCAGAACCATCCGTAAATCTTTAGAAAAACAAAATTTGAGCTCAATAGCCGTTTTATTACGATTAAATTATCGAACTACAGTTAGACGCTAAATAATCATGCTACGGTTCAAGATCTAGAGTTACAACTCGCCCAATGAGAAGAAAAATGGCAGGGAAAATCTACAGAAACTATAAGCTTAGTATAACAGGATGCTTATTTGAAATTCCAAAAAATCTCCTGTAGAAAGTCACAGACGACCGCAGTAACGGAGACAACAAAACGCTCACAGAGAGGTATTGAACAAATCAAAACAATGAGACCGTCAAGTATAAATATTGTACTTCAACTAAACACCTACCTACTGGAGTTAGATCATAATAAGGCCTTTGACGAACTGAATTCTCTCAAAATTTGAAAAATTGCAAATATTACAATAAAATACTTTTCTCAATGGAGAAAAGAAGTTACACAGCCCATTCTGAGGCTGATGGTGGGGTTGGGGTGGTTAGGGCCGAAGTGATTCTGGAGGTACGATTAATGCAACATTTGTACCACAATAGAGGGATGTGTTTGACGTGTTGACCTATGTTTCTGCAGATGAGATTGAAAATGAATTAGTAGCATATAATTTTGTGCGGAGACGTCAATTCGTGAGCAACTTTTTAATTCACTATCTACCTAATACTTATGCAGCTAAACTAATTCCATGACCATTTCGAGGCCGCATACGATTGCATTCCAACCACTCAATAGCTAACTCCTTAACCTATAAATGACGCAGAGGTTAATGTGAGTGAGTAAATGTCACACGAATTCTGAAAAAAAGAGTTTGTTTCGATTGATTGTGAACCAGAGATGGTGTTGTGGGTACATCGATACAAATTTAAATAACCCAGGAATGTTTCACGACTTCAGCAAGCAACGATAATTTTGTACATGATCTCCAAAAGGGGACATCAATCCATATTAAGGGGAGTAAGCCAGTTCACTGCTCAGGTTTAGCACTTCAGTGTTTGTTTTTTTTTGTACTTTCGTAGTGCTCTTCTTGAAGTTGAGAAGAAAAGGACTTTTTGACAGCTTTTGTCGTTTCAGCGAAGAATTATTTTTCTGACAAGAAGCAAATTATGTGGACTTATTAACCTGTCAGGACGTGTTCTTTTTGTCAACAAAAAACCCTGTGGATAGATAAGCTGAAGGACAAAACTCTATGGAAAGGTTAGCATCCACGTGTGCTCGCTTCATCGGGTTGTTTCTACATTTCTATGTAATTAAAAAAAACAGCCTATTACCGCCTGTCCTTCTTGATATAACATATTATAGCTTACAAATTTTCAAAAATACTAGAGTTTACTCCATCCAAATTAGCTTTGATTTGAACAGTTGGAAGAAAGAGCTAAAATTCGTTTGGTTTTTACAATTCAATTTGGTCAACAATTGAGGCACTTGATTCCAAAAGGGACCTACTTGGTATATCCATTTTGCTCAAACGTGAGAAAAACGCGGAAAACCATAGCAACCTGAAAAACGTGCTATAAACCAATGATGTTATTTTTTTATTTACATATTTCCAAATAATAATAAATAGATTTGGAAAAAAGGTACATTAGTTCAAAGTTTAAAATAATTTTGAACGAGATTTGAAATATCAGATTTATGGATATTGTAGATGCCTTATGAAACAAAACGTGGCTTTTAGTATTTTTTGGAATCAAACGAAGTGGATATAGTACTTTTTGAAACAAAACGGATAAGAGACTATCTATATCCATTGTAGATAGGTAGAATAGATTATAATCTATTCCCTTGAAAAACGATGGTGTATATTCCAAAGATAATTATCTTTGGCTCCAAAACTTTTTTTTCTTTGGCATTTTTGTGAATGTGAAATGGTCTTTAGTACCTATTGGAATCAAATTCCTCAATTGTATTATATTAAAGCAACTACTTTAAAAATTTCAGCAGTTTTTCATAGCATATAATAAATAGTCTGAGTCAGAAATTTACAAAATCATTGATTTCTCAATTTTTAGATCAAATTAACTACCAAGAAAATCATGACGACAGCCAATAATAACATTTCCAGTTTCCTATGCATAGACTCTTTCCTACAGTCACGATCACACCATAGAAATTTTATTGCAATCGGACTAACGGTGTGGGGAGACAAGTGTTCCGAAGTATCAAAAAATGTGGATTTTTCAATAAAGCCGTGAAAGTTTATCTGCGGGAGGTCTCTGTGCAAGCGACTCTCGTATGGTCTGTTCGGAGAAGCAGTCCCGAACCAGTTCAGAACCAAACCAGAACTGAAAAGGGGAGGGGATAGAGGCGCCTGGACTACTCTAAACCCCTCCAAACTGTTCAGGACTACTTCTCCGAACGAATCTTTAGTATCCCCTACAACTACTATTCAGTTTATATCCACCATGCATACTTCTTATTAGTAACTAGGCCGTGTCATTATTTTATACACGGATGTGGGTTTTAAAGAATTAGAAAAAACAAGACGAGAAAGATGAAGAAGATGTTGGTATCTTATAATTTTGTCGAGCTGTTTACTTGAGTCATACGCCAGGGGCTCATGCTAGTACCAACTTTCAAGGTTTATTTGACACAATTCTTATCATCCAAATTTCATACTTTTCAACTTTCATAATATAATGTGGAATATTAAAAAATTAAAACGAAACATTCGATTCGTGTTTATTGGCTGGCTAACTCCCCATAGAGACATTCAGCAAAAGCAAGGACAGTTTTAAATGCTTAACTTTTAAAGAGAGAAATAAATAAAAATGAAATTCAGAAACTACAAAATAAAGCGCGGGGTATCACAATAAATTTCATTACTATCCTACCTTACCGAATGTTTATCATCAGATCATCAACAGCACGGTGGGCATGTTTCATACGCAGGTATTGCCGTGTTGTTACTTATAAAATATTCAGAGGGAGAGAATATCGCGGAGTTTTGCGAATTCTCCCAAAATTCAACACGTAGATGACATGGTGGTAAATCGAAGATAGTCACGCTTCTTGATTCTAAACCACCAAAACAACTAGAACACAGTGGATGTGTCATGGAGAGTCACTAACGTGTTCTTCGCGAAACAATCATGAGCAGAGAAATATACATCAATGGAGTTCACGATACTCCTTTCTTTAACATTCTATTAAGACGACGAGTAAATAGCACTTAGTCATGCTAATGATTCAGTAAATCAGCCCAATTACTGCACGGTGGGCAATGAACTTGTTTCAAACACAGCTACTGTCGTGTTTTTCGAGAAAAACTAATTAGGAAAGGGACTTAATTCAAGTACAGTTATTTTTAAATTCCCATCTTGAACATTTATATTTGACGATTGATAGCCAATAGCATTCTGCATGCCTATACTTGGGTTCCCACGAGGCCAGTGAGGATTGCTGGCGTCCTATTAAGTATGTAAGTACATCAAAAAGCAGTCACATTCTTGAACTACCATGGGCAATGGCAATAAGCCAAGTCTGTAAAACGTATTTTTTCAATTTTTACCTTCAAACATTAGTAAGAGCAGAAATAAATTAACTTATTGATAACCAGTTTATGAAAAAGTAAATGTTGTCACTCCATTCATTCTCACTTTTGATAACTCTGATAAGCAAGTTTTGGGTGAGCTAGTTCTGGGGGCATTCATGGATTAGAGCTTGTTAGACTGGGCCCAATGAGCTTAGCATTTGTGCTTCTCTCACGACGTCACTAACTATTGATATGCTTCAAATAGTTGAAAATAACTCGCCAACTTCGAATGTTGGCCATCTTTGTACATTTGACTTGATACCTAGGTGAGTTAGAGTTCTTCCTATTGCCTATAACCTGTTACTCAGTGTTGTCTCTGATATTTGGATGAAACCATACATTTAAAGCAGTGATAGAGTTGGAATTCCCAAGGATGAAAAGTAAACGTGTTCATGAAAGCTGAATTCACATGGGATGGTAAGGTCGGAACGACGGAAAGAAATAACGCAATTTGAGTGGCTGATTTTCCCCAGTGAAGAATGGTGGCCGCCATCTTGACGGAATGGCGGAAAGTTTGTCGGAGGAAGACATTTTTATAACGTCTTCCACTTTCCACGCAGATAACCACAAGTGGAGGTAGCACTAGTAGCCAACAATCAATTGTTTCAATGCAATTGATGCATTGAGGAATTGTGATAATGCATTCCCAGAATTTTTGCAGAATCTCAATTGTGATAATTTCTAGAAACATTGTTCTTCTGACATTCGTAAAAATAGACGAGCATGTGGGTAAATTAAAAATTCCAAGAGTAATTTTATTCCATGGTCGAAAAAAACTATCAAAACTATCGATTGTTGGAAAAAACAATCGATTGTTGCAATCCACAATGGGGTATTTCGGTCAATTTTTTTAATTTTATTTTTCAAAAGAGTATGGCTCAGGAATAACGGTAATCGGGTCTGTTTGTCGAGAAAATGTTTTTAAAAAATCAGAGAAGCTAAGGAAAGTTGAAGATTTGAATGGAGTGACGTAGCTAGCCAATCGTGACGTAGCTAGCCAACTGTCTTTGAAAAAAGTATCCATGCACAGAAACCCTTGGAGGACCTCTTGGATGCTACAGAATTCAACTCACACACGCGCGCGGCGTAGTCCTTGCCTAGTGTGTGTGCATTTATAGCGGCCCGCCTTTTTCAAACGTGTGATCTCTTTAATTAATTTTTCTACCACATGTTATAGTATCATTGGGCTTAAAGTTGGAGTATATAGGTTTTCAAGGGTGCTGAATCCAAATTTGAGGTCAAAAACCTGAATTTCCGACCCACCGAAATACCCCATTGGCCACCCTGAGGTTCCACACTCGCGCTCATTTGTTTGTTTATTTTCTCGCGCTGTCCTTTTTTTTTTTAAATTTTAACGAGGAATGATCATTACCACCATCAAAACACTGTCAAATTCAAAACACTATCAACAGAGGTTCCAGATCAGAGGAAGGTTATCATTATGGTCTTGCCATCCATGAGAACCTTCCACCAACTCCGCCTACCCCCTCCACTGGTTTTCTCGTCTTTCCGTCCCATGTGAATCCAGCTTAAGGTTGGTGGTTTTATTTACCCGTTGCAGTTGAATTATCTTGCTCGATACAATATTTGTCATTGCCAGATACTGTCATAATGTAATTATTAAGAAAGGGTTTCAACGTTGTAAACTCGATACCTTGTAATACTAGAAAATGAATGAAATTGTCTTGTCCATGCTTGGTATCAACCATTCTTCTTGCTAGCTGGTGAGATTAGCCTGAAATACGCCTCAGCGTGTCAACCATCAAAACGCTCCTCAAGTACTTCAGGCGAAAAAATCAATCATCATCTATCAGGCGGTAAGTAGTGTCAGAATCTTTTCCATCTTTCCTCTTCAAAAAAATCTTGAAGGAGTAGGACATAATATTCTGTCAAGGCCTTCATTCATTGATTGACACCTCGTTACACCTCACTTGATGAACAGTTTAATATTCATAAAAGGTCAATATTTCTCTACTAGTTAGTCTAGTAGAGAAATATTGACCTTTTATGAATTCCATTACCCATGGAAACACTCAATCAATGTGACTATTGGGTCAGATAGAACGATGTGGTGCAAACATAAAAGTACTCACCACTTTTTTATAAAACATAAGTCCAGAGGAACGGCGAAAGCCATCCTGAACTACAAGCGATGATTTTGTCCCGAGTATAAAAATAAAAGGCACCAACTAGGAACTTCCAAAGAAACGAGGCAAGCGATGGCAGTGAGCGTAGAAATTCACCTTCTGGTTATGGGTCCTTCTTCAAGTTTCCTCCAAACAACCTGAAATCATTCAAAATATTAGTTAATGATCATCTACGGCAGTACTGGTAGATTATTTCACAGGAAGATAGGAAAATGTGAAAAAAACTCACCTACTGCGGTCCACAATTAGGGAGGAAAATTAGCCAAAATCAGGGAATGAAAGAGACAATCGTAACATAACATAATGAACAATGACTATTCAGGTAGAAGATACGTACTGCATTTGTATGTAATTCAAAAAACAACCAGCCGAACTCATGGATTATCGTGTGAGTATGCATAAGTATACGTACGTTGCACATCTCCCGCAGAAGAGCCTTTTCTCCTTGGTCCATTGGTGATGTCGGGTCTGGAGTGTTCTGTTCAAGCTGCTCCCTCACTTCAAGCACTTGCAACGCTTGCACTACGCTCTGAGGAGGCGTTAAAACGTCCTGTGAACCAGGTTAAACTCATTAATTACAGAAAACAAGAGACCACGACTATTTAAACCTCACATCAACAATCAATAAGAATAGTAGGGCACAACAAGCCTATTGTTCGGAGTGCGAGCCAAAGTTGATCTAATTTCTATAAGTATTGTTGATTCGATACCTCCAATTGATAGTTCTCGAGTGACGTCACAGACAATCGATATGCTTCTGCAACGGAATCAACCGCTTTCTCAAATGTCCATTCACGCCTACTAAGCCGTATTACAATGTTTTCTCCAATCCTATTATGAATGATCAGGTAGAATCTCAAGTTGAATTCAAGCAGATTTAAGCATTATTGAAGCTTAAGAGACCGTGAAAAGACCCAAATTTTCAGTTTCTTGACTCAATACTTATGTTTTCGAATTTGGGGAGTGCACAAAACCTCCGATTCTGAATCATCACAACATTTAATAAATTTGCTGAGATGCTCTGAAATCATACTTACTACAGAATATCAAGATACCTCAAACTTTTTAGACCTACTGATTAGTCAGTTCAATAGCTAAAACTCAAGGTGGATCTCAAATGGTCAGGAAGGACTCAACTTCAATTCAAAACCGATTACAGATTGATTGGTGCATTTTCAAGGTAGATAGGAACAGAAAAGTTTCTAGGCTACAGGACTTGGCGTGAGATACTACTAGACTTGAAGTAATCAGTGATGATCGACTCTCATGCACCAGCACTTATCGAAATTCCCGTTCCCGTGAACCCAATTTTAATAAATTTGGTTACTCCATTTATGGTTTAGTTGTGCCCCCGAAGGTTTTGTGTACTGTCAGTCATTTCTAAGGGATAAATAAAAGGGGGGAAAACATTATCAAAACGCCCTACCTTGAAAATTTTTGATAGGGTATTAAAAAATTTGTTGAGACCACCCAGAGGTTTTTGGGACTAACTGGTTGCCTAATGAGGATAATTAATTACCTAATTAGTGAAAGTACATGGCGTTTTTTCATAAAGTAAAAGTAAACAACCATTTCAGGTTGGATTTTCGTCCGACTGCCATTCCTGGCGTCGCGAACGTCATCAGCTGTCTTCCAGAGGGGAGATCAGAATTTGTTCTGATGATTTCGCTCATGGCTTCCCATTGGCCTCACCGCCCTGGGTTGGGACGAGGGGGGCGATGAGAGCCCCAGCCACCGAAAAACGCACACTGCCGGCGATGAGCCTTGAACCCACGATCCCCGCAGAGGTCGGTCCAAAGTCCACTTCCAAACAACGACGCCCCAAAGACCGTAGCCACACCGCTGTCCCCCTGTTTTCATGAATTTGTGATAGTGTCAATTTCTAGGAACTAATGAAAAACTCAGACGACCAACAATAGTTGAATCCTCGTTTATTGTGAAATTTATTGGATAGTCTGGAGTGTAGCTGCTCGTATCCCCCCCCCCCCCTACCACAACCCCTGTTGCTGTTGAAACCAACATAAATATGATTATATTTATCTCTGAAAGTTCTCTGAATTGTATCGAAACGGAAAGTTCTGTATACCATAGCACAATTGGCCAGGCTCAGCCCTCGTCAATAATACAAGTTCTTCTGTCGTTAGAAGGCACTTGAATATAGTAAGAAAAAGTTGCCCAACTCATTATGAGTAAAATTATTGTAGTACAGCAATTAACTTTTCATTCGAGTCAACTTGCCAACACGAGATTACTAACATTTGACCAAACAGTTAAAATAACGTGAATATGAAGTTGCAGATTACAAACTAACAGATAAGATTTTTGTGATAAGCTAGAGTCTGTATCGCCGCCTTCCTGTTTAGCCTCGACTTCTGTCGCTCTAGACACAGTAGATACAGGGGAATTTGTCTCAATGTCAGATTCTGGAATTTCAAGTCAAATCCTACAATGGGGCCCAAGAATAACGTTCAACACCTGGAATACCCAAGGGAAAAAAATTACCGTAGAAGAAAATGCGTCTCTGTCAAAAACGCTGCAAATTATCGAACAATTTTATTCTTCTATGTAGATCACTCGTCTGCAAAGAACATGGCTTTACCATTGTCAACACCTACCAAAGATACTATCTACCCACCACATACCTAATTTACAATCAAGTTTATTTGGGAGAAATAAACGCTTCAAAATCAGTTCGAAGAAACATGGAGTTGAGGATGCCCCAATTTTAAAAAATTCGATTACTGGTTGCTAAGGACGCAAAACTGAGTACAACTCGAAGAAACGAACAACGATTGCATTTTGGTCAGCTAAAATTTGAAAGGAGATTAGGTCTCTTTTGCGATTCACACTTGTGTTTCTGATTTATCGTAAGATCGGTAAGAGCGAACGGTTTGTCCTACAGAGCTCCGGGTGATCTAAAAAAATTCTATAATATTTAAAATTGGTGAAAAACGCGATAACTTTATTTCGAGAGTTTTTGAGCTAGGGCACAATTGAAAATTTCAACCCTTTATTTTCACTCCTTAGAAGTGACTGACATCAACCAAAAGCTTCGGGGCCCATCTAGATCCCAAATGGAGCCTACGTACCAAATTTCATCAAAATCGGTCCATGGGAACTGAGGAAGGTCCGTCCGTACGGCGGACGGACGGAACATTTTTTACTCGATTTTCGGATTCTACGTACCTTGAAACGTAAACCATCAAATTTTGAGGAGGGTTAAACAAATTTTTCTTGGTCGATTCCAATGGTTCATTATTGAAAACAATAAACCAAAAACACCGCAAAAATTGAAGGCTGCAGGCCGAAAAACTTACTGAATCCCATGCAGGTACGGGAGTTCCCAACTTCTGGTGTAAACTTCTGTTTTCTTCTTCGAGCAATTTGATCCTGCTTTCCAAACGCTGAATGTATTCAAGCATTTGCGGAGTATCTGCAATCAAAGAACTTTATATTAAAATCCAGAAGGAAATTTTTTATAGTTTAAATTAAGGGTGATAAGAAATTTTAAAGAATATTATAAGATGTAATCTTATGGAGTTCATTTATTAAGCTTCGTTCTGCTGAGGATGTGAAGTAACTTTATCATGCTGACTTCAAGTATAGTTTTCCAAGTCATAACTCTGGAAGAGTACTGGATCTCCTTAGGAATACCTTGACTAGATGAATACTTTGTGAGCTAGTTTTGCATGGAAACAAACAACATGAAGTGTACGAACCGTTATTGGTGGAGTTTTGGGACACAGGTCTGAAAGAGTGATGCGGTGGCATCTGAGGTTCATCAGCATTCGTGCTGGAACTGCTCCCATCACCATCATCTCGCCTCAAAGACGCTCCGCAATTTCGACACATGCCACTTCTTTCTTCGTCGAGGTATAAACACAATTCCTGTGAAACAAAATGATTGCAGTGAGAACACCGTTCATTATTAATACTAGTAAGTAAAGTTGAATTTTCGTCCGATTGACGTTCTTGGCGTCGCGGGCGTCATCAGCTGTTCCAAAGGGAATAGCTGATGCTGATCCCGTTCAGCTGTTTTTGCTGATTTCTGGGAAGATCAGAATTGGTTCTGATGATTTCGGTCATGGCTACTTATTTCCTCACCCGCTCAAGTAGAGCGGGGTTCACCAACGGGGAAAAATTACCCTAATTACAAGACCTGTTACACCACCCTTGAGCGGTCACCAATCCAGATAATCTTCCGGACCGACTGGCCTTAACTTCGGTGATCTCATGGGAACCGGTTCATTAAACCAGCTAACGGCCGTTGGCTTATTATTAACACTACTTAAATTAGTTGAAGCATATTCGACGGCAATAAATTCGTTTTTATTAGATTTCATCTCTCTGTTTTACCAACTTCTGTTAATTTTTGACCCATCTCTGTTGTACTGTACCAAGAGGAAAGAATTAAACCTTACCTTAAGCTCAAGATTGTCCTTGATGAGTTCTTGTTGTTTAGAATCAAGCTCTCGAAGTTTGTTTTGGTACGCAGACACTTCTTGTCTCATCACACTAGCCGTGTAACGACCAAAACGTTGCCACTCTCTAGCAAGTTTGCGCCCTTTCTGTCGGTCATCATCTAGGAAGCAGCAGAGATCTCGCAACTCTTGGTTGTCATCACTAAGCCTCTGATTGGCTTCCTTAAGACTTCGCATTTCCGTGGCAACTCTTCTTGACTAAAACCAAACCACAATAAGTAATTGAGAAAAGAATACGTTTTTCCATTTACAACCTTTTTTGAACTTCTTCAGTTAAGAGATGAATTTGTTGGCCCGCATGCAAGGACAAGCTCGGAAATCTCCACATTGGGGTGTGCGCATGGGTCGGAAAAACTATTTATTGTTGTTTTTATTCTAAACTAGACCTCATTCTGAGGATTTTGACACCAACCGCGACCTTCTAGCTTGAGAAGACCTTTTTCGATGATTTTTCTAAGTTTCGAATGATTATGACGTCACAGTAGGCTGGGGGGGTCCCGCCCAGGCGGGGGGAGTGTCATAAAAATTCGAAACTTTGAAAAATCATAGAAAAAGATCTACACATCCAAAAAGAGAACGGTTGGTGTCAAAATTCACAGAATGTCTACTTTCGATTAAAAATTGAAAAAAAAATAAATAAAAAATCAGCCGCACCCCCCCCTTGTCGGGTAATGGACCGCACCCACCTTTCTTCAACAATCATCACTTTCGTTTTAATTTTCTTCCTTTAATACTAGATATTTATCAATTTCTGGTAGACACAGTAGTTTTGGTGGCATTGTAACGTGACGAGAATATTGTGCCAAAGGTAAGGAGATTTTAGCATGGAACATGCTTTAGCCATCACCTAACTGGGCAAAAAGGTGACGAAACCATGGAACGAGTAGCGCGGGATTTTGTAATGATTTTTACTTACAACCGACCCGTTTCTAGGGAAATGTATCGCCGTCAGTTTCCATCCCACGAAAACCGTTCGCCATTCGTTGAAAAGCCCTCAATTTACGCGAAAATTATATACTGCCAAAATAGCTGTAAATACGGACGAAGCTGAGGCTTTTAGTTTTGATGTGTTCTTCGACGCTTTAGATGTTTTCGATTTTAAGCATGGCAAGAACCAACTTCGATTTAGCGAATTTTTATTCATGTACTCGGCTGGCATCGTTTTTACCAAAAAGTAATCAAAGGATCTTGTAACCTAGGCTTAACCTAGTTGCGATGTGTTCTTCGACGTTTTAGATGTTTTCGATTTCTTAAAACAATACCTTTGGGACATCAAGAGGTGAATGAAATGACGAGCAATTTGAAAAGCAGGCCCATAAAGAGCTAAATTAAAACAACAGACAACAAATTCCTTGTAAAAGGAAACAGCAAACAAACGAAACACGGCTAAAGCATGTTTCATGTTTCTTGAATTTTAGCCGGGGATCCAGGCGAGGCCCGAGTTTTTCTTCTAGAATTATGAACTAACGAATTAATTATATAATAGACTTCATTGACTAGTATGACTTGTTCGGTTACCTGTTCCGCAGCAAGACGGGCTGCTTCAGCCTCAGGTTTTCTGACAAATTTAAGCATGTCTTGTTGAGTGGGCGGCGGAGATACACAATATTGAGCAGGGATCCCCCGAGAAAGGTTGTCTGCTTCTCTTCTGTTACAGTAAAAGAGACGTTACCACCAGAACAATAATTAAATTGGCTTCTAGTTAAGACAGTCCCTCTCAAAATGTCTTTCTCCATTGGGAGCAAGTAGAAAACGTACACATTGGAAATACTCGAGTTATTAATTTCAAATTTGTATTAAAATAATTACTGTTATTAACATCAACTTGACAACAACATGAATAACAGATTTAGAAAAGATGTGCTCCGTTCTTAAAAATGTACATACCAAGCAAACCATAGACCAATAATTATTCACAATAGAGCTAATCTAGTAAGAATGTAGAAGAATCACATGCATGTTTCAGATTACCTCATTCTGTCAACACGCAACAAAATAAGTACCTATCTAATATCGACGATGTTAAGTATGAATACGTTCATACTTAACATGGGAATATTAACATTATCACATCACTGAATTCGTATTTTCGCGGCGAATCGTTCGATAAATGTCGATTTGACGATCGGCCGCCATGCAACAACTAAAATAGCAAAAGAGCAGCACTGCGAATAAAGAAGTATAGTTAGGAAAATATAACAGTGCAGCTCAATGTCTTTTGACTATTTGGATCATCAAATTCTTCAGCAGCTTGAGTACCTACCTACTATAAACGTTTTTATTCCTATGGGTCTGTGTTTGATGGTTCGTCTGAGGAACCAAGCGCCTATCATATTGCAGAAGAAGTGGGGCCTTCATAAGAAATGTTGTCGATCATGGAAGGAAAGTTTTTTGTGTCTCAAGAAAAGTTGCCCCAAACTTGATACCATAAGTTGACTCAACATCGTCGACATAGGTGATTATTTGAGATTGCTACCTGCTGTGTCATCGGACCACTACCTACCATTAAAGGGAGTGACGTCACTAGCGTAGTGAAAGTATCCAAATAAATAGTAAATATTCGCTAAGAGGAATGATAAATGAGGTTCAGATTGGAGCACTTGACATCTGATCGTTTCTATCACAATCTCAGTAACGGAGGGTTTGTAACTCGGCAGAAAATGACTGAGGAATGAGTTTCTTCGTCATAATTAGCCGATGCTTTTCATGAGAGGATTTGTAGAGTGAGCTTCATACTATTATTAATCGAGTAGTACACTCAAATTCAATCATCGAAATCAAAGCATGTTTAATATAGTTCTAACGTTGGTAGTTAGTTTTAAACAACAATAGGTACTGTAACCTCTTGACAGTAGGAGTAGGACTAACCAGCTATGTCATATAGGTATCATCAAGTAGGTAATATAACAAGTAAACAGTCGGTTAATAATACAAAACAGGTTGAACCTACCAATTCGTCAAACTATAATATACTATGAATCATTTCAGATCCAAGCGGTTCTTACCTTTCCAAATGTTGTATAGGGGGCTGTTTGTAAAGATGTGATTGATCCTGTACGCCTGGAGGAACGGGTGCTCTCAAAGGCCTGATGGAAATCGGCTGAGTTTGTGGTACTGGGGCTGGATACCTGATGGGATTACCACCAATAGGGTCGACCTTCTTGACAGCAATAGCTCCCTTGTTTACAAGGTTTGACATGATATCCACAGTGTAAGACCGCTATCTGGTTCGTAAATAACTGCGTATCCAACAGCGAGAGGAGTCACTTCCATCCCATGGCGGGGAGAGAGACACGGGCTGAAAGAAAGTTCAAAAATCGGGCCATTGTAGAAAACGCAATAATAAGGTCACAAGTAAGCGGACTATGTAGGTATCCTAGCTAGGTTCGCTCCAACTCGATGAAGTGCAAACTACCTAAATTGAAGGCATAGGAAGCAATCTTGACGATCTACAAGTGTGTCGATTTGTTCACTCACCATGTCAGGAAATTGTTGAAATACACAATGAAGTCCCACACAGCCTCGACACGAGAAAAATTACATTCAAAATTAATGAAGAACTAAAGTTACAATCACATCGAACAGACGTATGACGTACGAATACGAAGGAAAGGGAAACCTGTTCAGGATTTGGGTTAGTTCCAAACTTCGACAAAATGAACTTCGCGTAAACAGTTTTTTCTTCAAGTTGTAGTTCATTTTTTGATCGCAGTAGCGCTAAGAGCGCTTATTTCTGGAAGCTCCCAGTTCTGCGATTCCTCTTAGGTAATGTTTCTTTAGAAAATATTTAAATCTGATAAAAGTAAAATTTTACTTAAGTCAATTGAACTATTGATACAACAAAATAGTCATGAACTAGCTCAACAAGTTTTAAAACAGTGTTGTTTACTTCAATTGAGCAGCCTGTTGATTTTCGACGCGGGAACGGATCAGCTTGGGTGGCGAGAGCGAGACGCGATACGAGTTTGATTTGTACGTTTTCTGTTGAACAGTTTGAAATTATAGGATTGGTGTCCGTTTTAGTTAAACTCTTCGGGCGGTGAGACATCTGCATATTATTCTATTAAACGTAATTATCTAAATTAGGGCACCATTCAGGCAAGTCGTATGCCTTAGATTGATATCGGTTACTTTACATTTCCTCGGGCTGATGAGAGAAGCCTTTTCCTTGTAATCGCGCTACGTAGGCACCTTCAGGTATGACATAATATCACCACATTCTACACATTCAGTAATGTGTTGATTTAGTAATGATTTAGTGTATTGATTTAATGTGTTGATTTAGTAATGACTGTTGATTATTCAGCACATTCAAATCTATTAACAACAAATGTCTGTACTACTTTTTATATTATTCCCTGATTTTTTCCTATCCAGTTCTGTCGAGCTACGTTTTTTGCAGCGGTCCACGGGTGTGGGTCAGAACTTTTCTCGGTATACTCTGGACTCAGCCGATCAAATCTCAAGAGGGTAAACTTTTCAAATATTTGTGTTTGTATATCGTGTTACCACATACTTGTGTTGATTATTTAGCACTTTCTCATGTATTTAGAACGAATGTACTACTAATTGATTAATTAGGTAATTTGTTATTAATTTTCTGATTTTTTCCTTTCCAGTTCTGTCCTGTTACGATCATCGAGGTGGTCCACGATTGTTCAGAACTCGTCTCCTGTGCTCAGGTCATCAGATCTAATCAAATTTCAAGAGGGTAAACTTATTGAATATTTGTGTTTGAGCATCGAGTTCTGTTGTTTCCTGTTCAGCTGGTTTCCTAGTTATTTACTAACGTTGTCTGGGTGGTTGGAAAATACCTAATTCACCGCACTCTCCTAACCCTAGGAGGTCAGACTGTGGTCCAGAAGGAGGGGAAAAACAAATTTTGTTGTCCTGGTCAGGAAAATCCGGCCCAGTTTTGCTCACAAGCCGTGTTTCTTATGTTAGAAGGTTTGAAAGGGTAGATGTGACGTTTAGGACCCCACTTTAACTTTTGTAAACCCCGAATTTCTTTGTGGGGAAAATCCGTGAACTTTCAAGCTAGATGGAAGTAGTTTACCTATTGATGGGTGTAGAATAGAAGGGTTGATATTGTGTGTAGTCAACTTCTAGTTAACAATAAATTACTCTTGAATTTGGAAGCTGAAAGCGCAAGGATAAAGATGAATTCTATGTTAGCCAACCGAAAATTGCCTCTTTCCACTTATCCTTTTAGATAGGCGATCAAGGTAGTCCTGCAACGTTTGGAGCTGGCGTGGGTGCTCGGTATATTATCTAATGAAATATTATTTTATAGTATCAGTAGACTGATAAACATGAAGGAACTCGTACAAAAAGATATTGTATAAATTGTTAAATGTGAGTGAAACACTAGGACAATATTCCCCTTCCTAAAGTGAACTCATTATGTATTAAGGTTTGTTCGGAGCAGTCCTGATTGGTTTGGAAAAGCGTGGAGGTGTATGTGTAATAGGGACAACAACAATTGTAAGGGCAACTTTGAAAATACCTTTCGCCTCGATTGGTTTTTCTAAGTAATTCTTGCAAATCTAAATGAAAATGAAAAGAAAAGTTGTCAATTTCTGGTCATTCGAAAGGATTTGAAAAGATGCGGCATGAAGAGAGTGTGGCCTCCCCCCACCACTTCAGTTTCTGTAGTAGTTCTTTAGCTGAAAGTAGATGGCGCAACTGAGGCAGCCTCAAAAATGCGTGCACTCCATTTTAACATTAGCTTTCTCCTTTGTCTCCAGTACTCTTTGAGAGGAGGCCAAGCGCCTCTATCCCCTCCCTGTTCCAGTTCTGGTTTGGTTCTGAACTGGTTCCGGACTGCTTCTCTGAACAGACCATTAACGCAACTCAGCTTCAATGTACTAAACCCCTTTCCTAAGGAACGGCCGTAATGATGTTTTTGCTTCCGTGTCTAATCAGGTAGCGGAAGCATTGTTTTCAAATGTCAAGGTTGAAAAAAATGTTTTCTGAAATCAAAATTTCCACTCACGTTTTACACTTTAGGCTATGTTTCACGTTTGTCTTTGTTTCTCATGAAATCCTTGTAATGGACAATGCGAAGTTATTGTCCGATTTTTATGAAATGTTCAGGGATTTTGCGGGTTGGTGTGTTGTATGGTCCTCCATGAAAACCATCATCCCTGGTTTAGTCGGAAGGCCTCTGCGCATGCTCCAACGTAAAACCCTTGTTTTAGCCTTAACTTATACATTTTTCATTCGAATTTGATTAAAAATCAGGGATTGTTCAGATTGGCGTGTAGACGGTCCCCTATGAGGGTAGTGCAAGGTACTTCCAGATTTTTTTGAGATTAGCTACAATGTATTAGATCATCCGTACAGTCCAATGGATACAAGGAAGCTATGTGCCACACCCATTCGGCAGACGTTTGTAAATTAGAGTTGATTCCTCGTACTGATGACGTTTATATTGTGAGCAGTTTTTGTTTAACCATCTGGTCAAAGAGGCGTTATTTAACAGCAATGTATAAATGCTATGAAGAGTAACTATTATCCTTTACTAAAGCCGGCCACACACGTGCAGGTTTGCCTGCAGGTGTGCCTGAACAGGTGTACCTGTACAGGTAAACCGGAGCGTGTGTGGGTACATACCTGCACAGTTATTCACCTGATCTGAGACCAGTGCAGGTAAAGTTCGCCTGATGGAAATTCAATTCTCTTTACCTGCACAGGTTGGTAAACCTGAGCGTGTGTGGGGGCTTGACCTGACACCTGCACAGGTTTCAGTTCAGTTTTATCGTAGGCTTGTTGGATCGCCTTTTTTAAAATATTCTCTCCTCTTTTTGTATTTGTGTTCAGTTTTAAGTTATTCAGTGCGCAATGGCTTCGAGGCAGTGTCATCAAGTGACGGAAGAATTTATAGATAATTCCGATAGTCTTCACGTTCGACTGATAACTCTTTCAATAAATTTACATGAGTGAATCTGTTTCTCTTCAACAACCACTGTTTTGACCACTTTTGGCGTTGTTTTATATTTTCCTCTTTATTTAATATTAATAATAGTCCTGTCCGCTTCAGCGAACGTTTCTATTAAAATCTAAATTTCAACTTCTGGCCATATGATTTTCTAAATCCATTTTCGATATGTTTTTTTTAATACGACATATGAGTTGTAATTATTGGAAAAATATACGATTCGCTTTTGAAGTTTCTTACGGAAAAGTTTTGTATTTTCTCGTAGAGATAATTTTTGAAAGTAAGTGTTGGATAAAACTATAAAGTGTTGTCGTGGTCAGTTCGAGTAGAGCTCACCTAGTATCGGACTTTATATAAGTGGTGCCGAAATTCATAAAGACCAGTATGGAAGGAATGAAGTTGAGGAATTCCAAAGTTCTGCAAGCCCGCAGGAATCATGCCTTGACAGACAAACAAGATGATGATAGGATCTCTTCAGCTAGCAGCAGCTATACAACCTCCAGCCAGAACAGTGTAATGAGCAAGATCGAAAAGCTGAGAGCCCTTGAAGAAAAGCAACGCCAACTTCAACAAGAAATGCAAGCTCAACGGGAACAGTTGCTGATGGAGATTGAAAGAGGGAGTCAAGGAGGTTCTCGTCACTCGTCCAGGCGTACTGATCGAAGATCTCATGCGGAGGAAGAGGACCAACGGAATTGGAATACGATCCAGGTGCAAGCCCTAGTTGAACCTCGCCCAAAAATAAAACCTAATTCGACCCTTACACATTCTAAAGAAAACCACGTCACGGAACCCCAGGTACCTCATTGTCAACATGAACGTAAGTACCCAGCTCATGATTTGGGGTTTTTCGTTGCAAGGCAGAGTGAGGGGAAGAAATTACCAACGTTCAGCGGTGACCCGATGGAGTGGCCGAATTTTATCAGCCAATTCCGGAGGACAACAAAACTATGTGGTTATTCTGATGAAGAGAATTTAAGTAGGTTGCAGCAGTGTTTGACGGGTGAAGCAAGAAAAGCCGTTTATGCATTACTAGCTCTTCCGGAGGGAGTGGGCAAAATAATGGAAATCCTGCAAAGGCGCTTTGGTAGGGCAGAGTACGTCATAAGTAAGATTGGTGAGCAACTGCTAAGCAAACCAAACATGAAAGAAGGAGATTACGGTGCTCTTGTGTCATTTTCGTCTGAAGTGCAAAATTATGTAACCACGATTCAGATTCTAGATTGTAGCGATTTTTTGACTGAGCCTTCGACGTTATCCAAGTTAGCCTGTAAGTTACCCGGTAGCCTAAGAGTCCAATGGGGAGAACATGTGGCCAGCCTTGGTCTTTCCATGCCCCATATCAACGAGTTTGCGGTATGGCTTGAGCGCAGAGCGGATGCCTACAGCGTGATTGCCGGACAAGGATGGGCAGAAGGAACTTCAAGTTTTCAATCGACCAGTGGGACTTCTGTTAGCAAAGTTGGGTCTGGGGGCGCAAGAAGTTGTCAGTTTTGCGCAAATGGTTCGCATTATTTGGGTAACTGCGACAAATGGCTGAAAGAGTCGTTGAATAATCGCTATACATGGGCCAGTAAGTCAAATTTGTGTTTTAGGTGTCTAAAACCAGCCCATAGCGCTTTCAGATGTAGGGACCAGAGTGTTTGCGGAAAATGTAAGGGAAAACATCACACAACCCTACATAAGACCGAGAGTAAGCCTGAGGGAGCGTCCAACGTGCCAGTGCAGGCGCATGAGGTGACCAAGAAACCAGAGGGAACCAATAAGTGGACTGCTGTTCTCAAAGTTTTACCAGTCAGGGTATCAGGTCCGGCGGGTTCGCGGGATACTTTCGCGCTCCTCGATGAAGGATCCTGTGTGACGATGATCGAGAGTGACTTGGCCCAAGAGATTGGTTTGAAAGGGGAAATAAAACCTTTGTCCTTGTCGTGGACAGGGAATGTGAGTCGCACAGAAGAAGAGTCCGAAATAGTGTCTTTCAAAATGTCTAAGTGTGCTAATGATGCAAAAGAATTCAGTGTTTTTAATGCTCGAACAGTGAAAGACCTAGCATTACAACCTCAGTCAGTGGATGTACAGCAGCTAGCGGCAGACTGGCCTTTCATCAAGAAAGGGGAAGTAACCGAGTTCAAAGACGCGATTCCGAGGGTAATAGTGGGGCAGGATAACTGGCCTCTTTTATTTGTCCGGAAATCCTACTCAGGACCATGGAAAGGACCAGTTGTCTCCCTAACTTGGCTCGGATGGGTACTTTATGGGAACATCCCACAGAAAGTAACCAGTACTTCATCTTGCACCGCTACCCATTTCCAATTGACGCATTGGAGCGACATCGAGGTTGAAAATGAAGATCAAGAACTTACGAGGTTAGTTGAAATTAATCTGATACATGATAATTTGCCTGTTGTTCGTTGTGAAAAACCATCTGTTTCAGAGGAAGATAGTGCTGCGATTCGTATTTTTGACGCTACTACAAAACGGATTGGACAACGGTGGGAGACGGGTCTCTTGTGGAAGGACAGTGTCACAACTCTCCCTGACAGTCGAGCGATGGCGGAGAAGCGTTTCCATTCATTGGAAAGGCGTTTTGAACGTGATCCAGATTTTTGTGAGCGGTATTGTTCAAAAATGGAAGAAAATTTCACCAAAGGGTACGCGAGGTACTTAACCAAAGATGAAGCGGCTCAAGAAGGGCCACGCACATGGTACCTTCCTCATCTTGGTGTTATTAATCCAAACAAACCACAAAAACTGAGAGTCTGTTTTGACGCATCTGCCAAAGCTGGAGGGTTTTCGTTCAACGATTTCCTCTATAAGGGCCCTGATTTATACGTTTCTCTACCAGGTTTGCTTCTGAATTTTCGCAGGTTCAAAGTAGCTTTCACAGGGGACATCAGGGAAATGTATCCGCAGATCCGAATCAGAAAACAAGATCAAGATGGACAGCGTTTCCTGTGGCGAGGGAAGGACAGGAGTCAACCCATTCAGATCTGTGTTATGCAGTCGATGATGTTTGGAGCGATATGTTCACCTTTCGCTGCCCAAGAAATTAGGTCCAAAAATGCTGAAGAATTTAGCGAAGAATTTCCTGAAGCCTATGATGCTATTAAGACGAAACATTACATGGACGACTATGTAGATTGTGTACCCGCTGAGGAAGAAGCCAAAAAGTTGGTACAAGATGTGATCAAGGTGCATGCCCGAGGAGGATTCGTCATGTGCAATTGGGTAACCAATTCAGCAACATTGCGTGAGACAATTCGTCCTGAACTACGTGATGCGTCCGAATCATTAACATGTAAAATCCTTGGAATGACTTGGAACCATGAAGATGACAATTTTGAATTTGTACATTGGCAACATAGGATCACCGCAGCTCGCAAGAGTCAAGAGGAGCGAGGGCCTTCTAAGAGGGAGGTTTTGCGATTGGTGATGTCCCTATTTGACCCACTAGGGATGGTGGCTCATGCCACACTACCAGGAAAAATTATATTTCAGGACATCTGGAAAAAAGAATTGCCTTGGGATGAAAAAGTCCAGGGTGAAATCCGCCAGAGATGGGGTAAATGGTTGGAGCGTCTTGAAGTAGTTGCAAGAATGAAAATTCCTCGAACACTCACTCAGATGCCTTTAATTGGAGCCGAGATAGACCTTCACACGTTCTGTGATGCGAGTCAAAGAGCATATTGTGCGGTTGCATACTTACGTGTGGAATCAGCTCAAACGATAGATGTGGCGTTTGTAGGAGCACGAGCAAGGGTAGCAGCACTGAAACCAACCACTGTTCCTCGTTTGGAGTTGCAAGGCGCAATTTTGGCTGTTCGACTAGCCGCTTTCATACAGGCTGAGTTGAAACTACAACTGAGAAATGCGTACTTTTGGTCCGATTCTCAGGTTATCCTCCATTGGATAAGATCATCAAGACAGAAGTATAAGCCGTATGTGTCTAATCGGATACGAGAAATTCTAGAGGGGTCTAAGTCCGATCAGTGGAGATGGGTTCCCACCGCCCAAAACCCCGCAGACATGGCGACACGAGAAAGTTTAAATTGTGCAAAACAAGTTGAAAATATGTGGTTCAACGGGCCACAATTTCTTCAGCAAGATGACAAGCAATGGCCAAAACAAAGTATCGAAGTACCAGCAGCAGATCAGCTGGAGATTGCCGGACCAAAGCACTTTGTTGGTCTCATCCAATTGTGCACAGCAACGAGCGAGCTGCCGGATATCCAGCGATTTTCGAAATGGCTACGCCTAATTCGAGCGACTGCTTGGATTATCAGGCTGAAGTGGAATGCAAAGCACCCAAAGAGATTGGGAGAGTTGCTTCCACAGGAGTTAGAAGAAGCTGAGATGCTTTGGAGTTTGAAGGTGCAGGAGGAATCCTTTCAGGCAGAAATTAAACAACTGCAACGGCAAGGCCGGGTAACAGATAAAAAAAGCAGGTTAATCAACTTAACACCTTTCTTTGAAGGAAAGTGGAACCTGATTTGCGTTCAGGGAAGGATTGGACAGGCCAGCGGAGTGGACCAGTTCACGAAGTCCCCAATCATTCTAGATCCAGATCACAGGTACACAATGTTGTTGATGAGATATCACCATGAAAGAGCTGCACATAGTGGAAAACTAACAGTTTTTACTGCACTTCGCCAGCGTTACTGGATTTTACAGGGCAAGAGAGCGATACAACGAGTGTGGCGCAACTGTGTTGTTTGCCAAATACGAAGAGCTCAAACTAAGACGGTTGAAGTTGAAATGGGAGAATTACCTGCAGTGCGATTGGAACATCATGTGCGTCCATTTACAAATGTCGGTTTGGACTATTTTGGGCCGATAGAAACTGTAATAGGTCGACGAAGGGAAAAACGGTACGGAGCACTTTTCACATGCCTGTCAACACGAGCAGTGCATCTGGAAATGGCGTATGACCTCTCTACAGGAAGTGCACTTATGGCTATCAGACGTTTTATAGCCAGAAGAGGGCAGCCGAAGAAGATATTTTCTGATAATGGGACGAATTTTAGAGGAGCGGCTAGGGAGTTACAGCGATGTCTAGCAGAGTGGGATCAACGCCAAATAGAATCATCGCTGGCTGTTGAGGGTTCGGAATGGCACTTCATTCCACCATCATCCCCGCACATGGGTGGATGCTGGGAAAGATTGATTAGAAGTGTGAAGTCCGCAATGGAAGTGATTCTTCACCACCAGACCCCCCGAGATGAAGTACTGATAACAGTTTTCGCCGAAGTAGAGGGATTGTTGAACAGCCGACCACTCACGGAGGTACCTTTGGATCAGGCGGATGCGGAACCTTTGACACCGAATCATTTTCTGCTCGGGATGCCGTCACTGAAGCCAATGGTACCACTTATTCCGGATAAAGTGTGCTTGAAGCAGGCATGGAGGACAGCTCAGCAGCTCGCTGACCGATTCTGGCAGCGATGGATAAAAGAATACCTGCCAACTCTGGTACAACGATCAAGATGGAGACACTCTACTGATGACATCAAGGTAGGGTCGATCGTGATCATCGTTGACTCCAAGAACCAGAGAGGAGAGTGGCCCAAAGGTATCGTTACAGCGCTTTATCCAGGACGAGACCACCACACCAGGGTAGTGGATGTAAGGGTGGAGAATCGAGGGATCTGGCGGAGGCCAGCTAGAAAACTATGCCCACTCAAGCTAACAGAGGAAGAATGACAGCCGTCAGCGTGGGGGAGGATGTCCGCTTCAGCGAACGTTTCTATTAAAATCTAAATTTCAACTTCTGGCCATATGATTTTCTAAATCCATTTTCGATATGTTTTTTTTAATACGACATATGAGTTGTAATTATTGGAAAAATATACGATTCGCTTTTGAAGTTTCTTACGGAAAAGTTTTGTATTTTCTCGTAGAGATAATTTTTGAAAGTAAGTGTTGGATAAAACTATAAAGTGTTGTCGTGGTCAGTTCGAGTAGAGCTCACCTAGTATCGGACTTTATAAGTCCGATAAACGCAACATCATCGTTGGATGGCATGATGGAGCAAACTGAGACCTGTCAGGTATACCGGATCGTGTGTGCGAGTGACGTTCTGTCAAGTTTACCTGTACAGGTACACCTGTTCAGGCACGCCTGCAGGCAAACCTGCACGTGTGTGGCTGGCTTAAGGTGCCCGTCCACTAGGTCGACAGCGCGGCGCGACGCCAAAAAAATTTTCTAGAAATATAATGGGAAATAAATGGCAGCCCGTCCACTAGGTCGACAGCGCGGCACGGGTCGAAAAGCTCGTCTCTTAGCAAATCTTGGAACAGGTGATTGTGCTCCCCCAGGTCCAACCTCTTTATTGGATGGACCCAAAATCTTCTCCTTTTCCCAACGATTTGGTCCTCTTCTTCTGCTTCCAAAGCTGCAACTAAAATGAACATTTCTTCGTGGTCCGATGAAAACATAATACCTATGCCTGACATTTTCCTGAGAAGGCATCTTCACCCGACGTGGCGAAACGGCGGGTCAAAAAATTTTATCTGCTCCAGTGGACGGAGCTCAAGATTTTCGCGTCGCGCCGCGCCGCGCCGCGCTGTCGACCTAGTGGACGGATAAATTATGGTGAACTCTCACAATCATTACAAATGTCATATAAATCGGGTAAAGGGCTGCTAAATTTGTTCATACACGCGAGTGGAAATTGAAGAGCAGTTTATCTCTCAATTGTAACAATATGAAAACTGCATCCTTGGTCAAATCAGGGCGATTGTGGGTTCAACTACTCCTTTTATCCTGCCTCGAGTGGACTGGGAAACAAAATTCGTAGGTTCCTTAGATTGTTTTTTTTCATTATGCGGCTTTGTTGCTCTATTTCTTCTCTTCGAACTGTTTTTTAAACGTTATTAATCGTGAATTATTCCGGTTTCAGACTCGAACCATGCCTGTCGAAAACTGCTCCAACGACGATTCAAGTGACAGCGTTGAATACGCATCTGACGATGAAACGTCGGCTTACGAACGGCGAGTGCTCAAAATGAAGCGTCGAAGATATAGAGACGTAAGTGTTACCTAGCTGCTACTTCTGCAACCCTATTGGACACAACACGAGTCACTTTAATTGATTGTTCTTTGAACTTTTCAGTTTTTCTCGGAGTTCAAGGACGGAGAAATAGTCAAAGCCTCAGAACTTCTTCCCAAAGCTCCAGAACTTCTTCCCAAAGCTCCACCTTCTCTTCCTACATCCCCTGTCAAAATTAAAAGTAGGAGAAGCTTTAAAAAACGGTTTTCCACGCCTCTCGTCGCCCTACAACCCCGCAAATCAACTAGATTGTCCGGAAAAGAGTGAGTTTCATGAGACTTAACTTATTATCACTTGTTCCTTTTCTCAATGCCATGGCAACATCATTGAAGGATTTTTTGGACCTTTCTTCTCGATTCCTGTAGTTCCTAGAGAAGCATAGAGCCTCCACTAATGTTCTCCATCCGTCCCAATTTTGTACTACTCTCCCATTTTTTCCTTATTTTTGGGTTTCTGCTTTCGTTCTATCTGGGCGATTTGAATTCAGCACTTTGACCTCGTAACCACTAAACATTCTGCATTCAACATTGCCGACTGGAGTCTACCAGTAGAGACTAAAATTACAGTTTCAAGAATTTATTAGTTTAAATAGTAGGTATTTGTAAATTATTATTTATCGTAGACAACTGTTTATTACTGTGATTGTTATTATTATCATGATGTTTGCATCATTCTGACTCTTGTGTTATTATAGGATCGACTACAAAGGCCTCGACGACGGCTTCCAAGAACCTCCCATTTACCGCAGGAAGGTGACTATTTCTATTTTATCTTCTTTTGTTCGATAGAATTCAAGATTATTAATTTGGAAAATAAACGCTATAGTAGTTGTTTTGGTGAAGATTATCTTCAATCGTAAAACCTTCGATAGTCTGGTTATTCTGTGTCTGTTCCTAGTGTCAGTCCACAAACTATAGATAGTTAGTATAAATAATAGTATAATTACTACAAATAGTCCCTACAACCGACTGACTCCATCAAATCTATTACTTTTATGAACTTTTATTCGAGAAAAAATAAGATGTTTATGCTAAATCCTCAATTTAAAAATACACCATTAGTATAAAAAATCCATGGAAATTCGTTTTGGAACATTATACACAATTTCCACCACTTTGTTAGGTAGTAGTTGTGGTTATTGCTTATAAGAGAAAAAACTGAACTGTTGAACTCATTATTATCAGCTTTCTAAAGTTTCCATCCAAATTACCTTTCAAGTGGTCGTTTCTCTCGAGTATACCAACTAGTTTCGATGATTTCAACGTTCACTTTCGACTTTTTCAAACTGTCGAAGGGGAAAATTTCGCCTTTGAAGTGGTCGTTACTCTCGAGTAAACCAAGTTTCGATGATTTTAACGTTCATTCTCGACTTCTTCAAACTGTCGAAGGGGAAAATTTCGCCTTTGAAGTGGTCGTTTCCCCCGAGAAAACCAACAAGTTTCGATGATTTTAACGTTCATTCTCGACTTTTTCAAACTGTCGAAGGGGAAAATTTCGCCTTTGAAGTGGTCGTTTCTCTCGAGCAAACCAACAAGTTTCGATGATTTCAACGTTCATTCTCGACTTTTTCAAACTGTCGAAGGGGAAAATTTCGCCTTTGAAGTGGTCGTTTCTCTCGAGCGAACCAACAAGTTTCGATGATTTCAACGTTCACTTTCGACTTTTTCAAACAATCGAATGTGCAAACAAGCCTTTGAAGTGGTCGTTTCTCTCGAGTAAACAAACAAGTTTCGATGATTTTAACGTTCATTCTCGACTTCTTCAAACTGTCGAAGGGGAAAATTTCGCCTTTGAAGTGGTCGTTTCCCCCGAGAAAACCAACAAGTTTCGATGATTTTAACGTTCATTCTCGACTTTTTCAAACTGTCGAAGGGGAAAATTTCGCCTTTGAAGTGGTCGTTTCTCTCGAGCAAACCAACAAGTTTCGATGATTTCAACGTTCATTCTCGACTTTTTCAAACTGTCGAAGGGGAAAATTTCGCCTTTGAAGTGGTCGTTTCTCTCGAGCGAACCAACAAGTTTCGATGATTTCAACGTTCACTTTCGACTTTTTCAAACAATCGAATGTGCAAACAAGCCTTTGAAGTGGTCGTTTCTCTCGAGTAAACAAACAAGTTTCGATGATTTTAACGTTCATTCTCGACTTCTTCAAACTGTCGAAGGGGAAAATTTCGCCTTTGAAGTGGTCGTTTCTCTCGAGCAAACCAACAAGTTTCGATGATTTCAACGTTCATTCTCGACTTTTTCAAACTGTCGAAGGGGAAAATTTCGCCTTTGAAGTGGTCGTTTCTCTCGAGCGAACCAACAAGTTTCGATGATTTCAACGTTCACTTTCGACTTTTTCAAACAATCGAATGTGAAAACAAGCCTTTGAAGTGGTCGTTTCTCTCGAGTAAACAAACAAGTTTCGATGATTTTAACGTTCATTCTCGACTTCTTCAAACTGTCGAAGGGGAAAATTTCGCCTTTGAAGTGGTCGTTTCCCCCGAGAAAACCAACAAGTTTCGATGATTTTAACGTTCATTCTCGACTTTTTCAAACTGTCGAAGGGGAAAATTTCGCCTTTGAAGTGGTGGTTTCTCTCGAGCGAACCAACAAGTTTCGATGATTTCAACGTTCACTTTCGACTTTTTCAAACAATCGAATGTGCAAACAAGCCTTTGAAGTGGTCGTTTCTCTCGAGTAAACCAACAAGTTTCGATGATTTTAACGTTCATTCTCGACTTTTTCAAACTGTCGAAGGGGAAAATTTCGCCTTTGAAGTGGTCGTTTCTCTCGAGCAAACCAACAAGTTTCGATGATTTCAACGTTCACTTTCGACTTTTTCAAACAATCGAATGTGAAAACAAGCCTTTGAAGTGGTCGTTTCTCTCGAGAAAACCAACAAGTTTCGATGATTTCAACGTTCATTCTCGACTTTTTTCAAACAATCGAATGTGAAAACAAGCCTTTGAAGTGGTCGTTTCTCTCGAGTAAACAAACAAGTTTCGATGATTTTAACGTTCATCTTCGACTTTTTTTAAACAGTCTAAGGTAAAAATTTCGCCTTTGAAGTGGTCGTTTCTCTCGAGTAAACAAACAAGTTTCGATGATTTTAACGTTCATCTTCGACTTTTTTTAAACAGTCTAAGGTAAAAATTTCGCCTTTGAAGTGGTCGTTTTTCTCGAAAAATCCATCAAGTTTCAATGATTTTAACATTCTCGACTTTTTCAAACAGTCGAAAGGGAAAATTTCGCCTTTGAAGTGGTCGTTTTTCTCGAGAAAACCATCAAGTTTCGATGATTTTAACATTCTCGACTTTTTCAAAGAATCGAAGGTGAAAACAAGTCATCAAACAAATCATCGATCCAGACTGGTAGGTACTTACAGATTGATGTTTTGAGATAAGCTACTATATTTCTAATGCTTTTTCATTTCCAAATGACCTTAAAAACCTGAATTTTGAGAAATTATAATCACATTTATTTATATTTTTATTCATTTAGAACCCTGGAAAAAGTCAAAAATTCACCCTGGAAAACTCGGGGATTTTTTTCGGGGAATCGCTGGACCTGTTGATAGCTTTCAAGAACTGTGCTTCAGCTAAAACGCTGCTGATTATTTTACGTTGCATGCCTTAAACCAAAAATCAAGTGTTTTAAAAAATTTCTTTGTGAAAAAAAATTGGTTTATGCTTTTTTTGGTTATTGGTTTTATACTTTTTCTAACTACGAAGACGTCCTCTAATTGTATGAATTGTGCGATTACTCGTTTCTATTAGTTTATTATCACGAGTGTTTATTCTAATCAAGTTACTATTGCAGGATGCCAACGGCCGTCGTTATCGTGCTCCCAGAGCCAGTTTAGAGCCCCGAGATGTTAATTTCAACCCTGACGCATTGAGTGGCACGGTTTGCTACACAAGCCAAAAAGTTTACAGCCAAGCGGGGACAACTTGTCATCAATGCAGGTCAGTAAGCGTCAATTTCCATGTGATAGACAAGGTAGAATTTGGAAAGGATTCGCGCCATCAATTCTCTGGCGTTGTTCCATGATAAACAATCATACCAAGTATCTTAACTTGAACAAGCTCCTAACAAATTTATCTTGAAGTTTCTAGATGATTGTCTTAATTATTTGTTAGATACTTGGATGGTTTTTGCTTCCTCACTATCGTATATAAGGAAACTTTGTATACCTGCATATATTAAGATGTGCGGACATGCAGTTGCATTGTTGACGTGCAGACAGGGGCGGCTACTGATAGGAGCATAGGCGCATGTGCACCCCCAGCCAATTTAAAAAAAAAAATTCAAAGTTCGTTCCTCTTCGTTTGAAAAGTAAGTTGGCTAATGACAAAAGACTCGATCATAGGTACTGTGCTAGTTGAATCTACGCGCGAAAACCGAGGGGGGGAACTCGACCAATCAGCGGCGGTTTGAGCAACATCGGCCGGCTGCTCCGAACGCCAGGGGGGTGACGTGTGGGCAGGGGAGGTGGGCACGTAAGATTTGCCAACCAGAGAGCACGAAATGTGACCTTGGGGAGCAGCATGGGAAAAATGCGCACCCCCCTCTCCCCTTGATAGCTCAGGAACCCGGGTTTCCTTATCGTGTTGGAATTAGAAGTAAACAAAACTGATAAGGGTTTTTCGTTTTCGGTCCACCGTTTTGTTCTAAGTATTTGTTCTAAGTATTTTGATTATCTAGGAGTGTTGTAGGTACGATGGATAATTCGGTTCATTACATTAAAGTAAACTATTCGCGTTTATCGGTCGTGGAAAAGTGCGATATCCGAGAAACTGGCCGCCCCTTGCCGTCTCTACCTGGACTCCAACAGACGTTGAAATTAAAAAATCGTGCAGATTCGTATCGTAAGTTTAACGTCGAATATTATAAGGAGGTAGATTGGCTTTGTGGGTGTGAAGTGACTAACAAATTATTTTGCTTTGCTTGTCTACTTTGTTGTACTAACCGAAATGAGATTTGGTGAGATCCGTTCAAGATTTTAATGAGAAAGTTATCGATATTTTTGCAAGTAAGAAGGATAGGCGTGCTGATTTTATTTACAAAACAATTCATTGAATTTACCATTTTATTCTTGATCCTTGATATAGTTTTGTGACGGATGAATATCTTTATTCCTGGGGTAGACACCCAATTAGTGATATTTTGGTTCCTGAAGTTGACACCCAAATTGTGATATTTTTGTTCCTGGGGTTTTACCCAAACTGTGATATCTTTGTTCCTGGGGTAGACACCTGATTAGTGTTATTTTTGTTCCTGGGGTAGACACCTGATTAGTGATATTTTTGTTCCTGGGGTAGACACCTGATTAGTAATATTTTTGTTCCTTGGGTAGACACCTGATTAGTGTTATTTCTGTTCCTGAGGTTGACACCTATTCATACATACACATCGATACATTTTTTTAATTTTTTTTTTATATTTTTTACTTTTTATATTCCCCTTTATGATGACTAACCTCTCTTTCCCCATAAACCTCTCCTATCCTATCCTTTTTCCTTTCCCTCCCTGGCAAGAGTTGCTTTCACCTCCACGATGGTTCTTGCAGGGCAAATATAGATTTCATCTATTGCAATAAGATGGACGCATTTCTTGGGTTTAGACCTTTGATGATTAAGTATTTCAGAATTTCTGTTTACCACTAGAGAACATTTTTATGTCTATTGTACGTATTTGGTATTTTTTGCAATTTTATGATGAGAAAGTTACCAAGATTTATCCCATTTGCATATCGTTGAAATTTCTATTTGGCTGAGAAAAGCACCTATTCTGTCCCTTCTTGATAGCCTCTCCTGATCTCTGTGCACCCCCTGAGTTTCGGGGCAGGAGCCGCCACTGCGTGCAGATATAATCTATGGGCGAGTGAGTGATGTGGTCTTGGGGTCATTGAACTGCTCGACTGAGCTACATACCAGTTATAAAAGTCGACCGGGGACAGCGAGCTTACAACTTTTTGAAGAAGCAACAAGTCATCAACAATGGACTGGGTCATCATGACTCAACCATTCGTGGCAGGTCACAACCCCTCCATCAAACCATAGATGGAGCTGAATTGGTGAGATCACACAATAGCAGAGCACGGTATGGTGAGAATTTATTTGGGTTCTCTGCTAACAGGGGTGAGGGAGACAAGAGGCAGGCGTGTCAGCAACTTACACCCATGCCAATTGGGGTGTCAAACAACCGAAACAGACACTTTGTGCTGTAGATATGCTAACCATGATACGACCTTGGTCTGCCCTCAACCTATTATACGGCTGAGCTTGTCATAGAAGTGGCCATTATGGCTCGAGCTACACTTCAACCTAGAAGAACGATGTTATCCTCCCGATCTCTTGGTGGTAACAGCAAGAGGAGCCTTTATTATTGACATTGGTGGTCTCTGGGATGAGATAACCTGCAGATATTGCTGCCTAAATGGGGAATTTGCCTCAATTTTAGATTCTGGAATTTAAAGTCAAATCCTATAATAGGGCCCTAGGATAACGTTCAACACCAGGAGTACCCAAGGGAAAAAAATATAAAAAAATAAATAAAAGCTCGAGGAGAACTGTTTATGTCACTCCTCAGGGTTCCTCACGCAAAACTGTGCTCTGGCAAAGCGTAAAAGGAGTTTCGGCAAATAGTGTCAGTGAATGTCAACAGGTAGAGTTGTAGGCGCCCTTGTGACCATATGAAACGATCCACTCAAATGTGATTCAAATATCAAAACTATCTAGTATAGAAACTAAATAAGAGAAGGTGAAGACTAATAGTGCTTGATAAACTAACAGGTAGAATCGTATTGTAAAAAAGAGTGAGTAAAATTGCTTCTTTTTGTCACATCACAGACTGCCGCTACATTTAAAATTTCTATCTCCCTTGAATTCTCTAAATTTTTTGGATGCATTGTCGAGAAGCACACTGGGGTTTTCTTCTGTATCAGAAAAAAACCCTCTTTTGAAAAAAAATTGAGAGGCAAATTCCATATTCAGAAATATGTAGTTGACTTACTATTAAAGGCTGCAGCAACACTCGCTAACATACAGCAGAGTCAAATAAAGGCGAGAGGAGGCTGGACGGGGCTACAAGGCAAAAATTTTTCTTTGCCTGTAGCACCCTGGCGGATACTTGGTATCTGCTAACAGCTGCCAATGTCAAATACCAAATCCCGTCCTTCCGTAGTATAATTTATAAATTAACCTACCCCCGGGGACAGGTTGATTGTAATTATAATAGGAAGAGGAATTTGGTATTTGCAGTCCCACCCTCAGTCACAGGGCTTGGAATGAGTTAGCTCAGTTCCTGAAGGGCGACTGTTTTTTCGTCGGGGTTTTTCTTCCTTATTGGGAACCCCTCCTGGTTGGTTTTTGTTGGTTTGCTTGGTCCCGGTCCTCAGTATCCGTCAGTCTTTAGCAGGTTTTGTCTTAAACTGTAATGAGGAAAATGGCCGTTGAGCGGGCGATGGGGACCTGCTAGCAGGGCTGCCAACATATTAGGACGAAAAATCTCAGTCGTTCAAGGGTTTTTACCCTAAAACTTCCTTTTTTCTGCAAAAGTTGTTGTTGGCTGCAGCAACACTCGCTAACATACGGCAGAGTCAAATAAAGGCGATTGGGGCAACGATTACCTGGCCTGATGTGCCTGAAATGCCTACCCAAATTGACAAACTTTTTCTGAACGGTTGTTGCAGAGTTGAACGTAATATTGATATCCTTGTTTCAGACAAAAGACAATCGACTTGAAGTCGCGGTGCTACAGCCCATACTGCCGGGGATGCAGGGGCATGTTCTGCGGCTACTGCCTGTTGCAGCGCTATGGAGAAGATGTTGCTGTTGTACTCAGAGATCCGGTATGAATAATTTGAATGAAAATATAGTTTCCAACACCCTGCTAATACCCATTCGAGCTCCAGATGTAATGGAAGCCAGTTTTATTAGTGTAAATGGTTAATTGAAAGTAATTTAGCTGGTATTTCATTTTCTTTCATCCATTCAGCTCAAATTGTAGTCAGTAAGTGTTATTTTCCGTTATCAAACTTACCTGAACTAGGTAAATGGGACTTTTTTTTGACCTTTTCAACGTTTTTTGGTTCATCCTGAAATTTGCGACTTGAAGAAGTGTGATAATACCAGTCAACGGTTCTGAAACCAAGCGAAAAATCAGGAGGGAGCCTCTCTAGAACTGCTGAATACGAACGACGAACTGAGCTCCGTCCTTATCAGCAGGAGAGCGAAATTCGAAGTTAAAAACTCCCCAGGAGTCTTTTGAACTGCTAAGTACGAATGACTCTTGATTAAGTCACTCTTTTGATAAAGTTCGCTAATGAGTGACTTGATTTAGTGACTTTGAGTAATGTCTTGAATGATTTTTTAAAATTAAGTTCGCTCAAATGGAGGCTCTGTGGGGAGAATGAATACGGATGACCAACCCAGATTCCTTCTGAACAGTTGGGGAAACTAAATTGGCTTCAAATGGGACCATATAGCCAAAATATCGCCTCTTTGGACTGCCGGATTAATGGAGAACCGACTTCCTCCTTGATCATCTAGTTGAGCTAAATTCGCTTCTGGTAGCTCAATGAAGCCAACATTTTACAGATGTCTGTAGAACTGCTGATTTCTAATTAGGTACGACTCAGATCCCTTCTGATCAGCAGGGAGAGCTTAACTCTATACAGTTGGCCGCACGAATCTGGAATTTCAAAGTGAGCCTCTCTGGCTCCACGAACGACTTTTTGTCCATACGAATGACAAACTCAGATCCCTCCATTAACAGCGGGGAGGGCTAAATCGCTTCTGGTGGCCCTCGGAAGCCAACAGTTCCCAAGAGTCTTTTGAACTGCTGACAACGAATGACTCTTGATTAAGTGACTCTTTTGATTAACTTCGCTAATGAGGGACTCTTTTAATTTCGATAATGAGTGACTTGATTAAGTGACTGTTTTGATTAATGACTTGATTAAATTCGCTCCACGAAGCTGGAATTTCAAATGGAGGCTCTGTGGGGGGAATGAGTACAGATGACCAACCCAGATTCCTTCTGAGCAGTAGGCAAAACTAAACTGGCTTCTGGTGTCTGGTCAAACTAAGTTCCTCCTTGATCGCCAGGGAGAGCTAAATCGCTTCTGGTGGCCCTATGAAGCCAACATTACACAGGGGTCTTTAGAACTGCTGAGTACGAATGACAAACTCAGATCCGTCCATTAATAGCGGAGGAGGGCTAAATTCGTTTCTGATGGCCTTAAAACGAAAATAGATCTTCTTTGGACTGCTGATTAATGACAAACTGAGCTCCTCTTTGATCACCTGGTTGAGCTAAATTCGCTTCTGGTGGCCCTATGAAGCCAACATTTCACAGGAGTTTGGAACTGCTGAGTACGAATGACAATCAGATCCCTTCTGATCAACAGCTAAATTCGATATAGTTGTCACGAAGTTGGAAATTTAAATGGAGCCTCTTGAAGTTACTGAATACGAATGACAAACTCGGAACATTTCTGAACAGCTGGGAGGAGCGTCTTGCGGCTCCAAGAAGCTAAAATAAATTCTGCAAATTTTGAATGAAAAACTAAGGTACTCCTTGATCAGCTAAGTGAGCTTATTTTATCGACAAGTCATACCTAACCATGGTTCGATGTTTCTCCGTGGTGGTGGAGAAATAAACATGAATTTTTACACCAACTGGTTATGAAAGGAGAGAAGATGTGCGAGGATGCTTACTGGCTTTTGGTTAATTATTTCCAATAATAAACCATTGGAATTGAGCAAGAAAAAAATATTGTAACCCCCCTTAAAATTTGATGGTTTAAGTTTCAATGTATGTAGAATCCAAAGATCGAATTTAAAAAAAAATCCGTATGCGGGATTTTTCTTAGTTACCTTAGACCGATTTTGATGAAATTTGGTATATGGGCTCCATTTGGGAAGACATTTTCAAGCGAGTGATCTATACATAAAAACCTTTGTGAAATAATTTTCAGCGTTTTTCAATTGTTGTGTGGTTCGTTTCTTGATTTTAAACAACTTTTCAATATTTCAGACTTGGAAGTGCCCTCCATGCCGCAAAATTTGCAACTGCTCGATCTGCCGTAGGTCCTACGGAAAAGAGCCAACTGGCCAGTTGTTCCCAAGTGTAACCGAAAAAGGGTACTCAAACGTTCTCGCCTACCTCTCCCAAATCGGGGACGATAAGTTGGAAGAGAATGACGCTGACGACGAGTCAGATAATAACGAAGAAAACATCCCACCCGCGAAAAAAATTAAATATTCTGACGAACTATCGACGAAGCATCTCGAGCCTTATGTTCAACTTGAACGTCTCAATCTATCATTCGACGAAGCCGGTAATCTTTCAGCGGACTTCAAAGGATTTTGACTGGGTACTTGATTCTGTGCCTCCAACTCGTTAAACGATGCCAATGTTGCCTACCTACTACATACTTTTGTTATTTCGGTTTAATAAGACGTAAATTCATCCCCATCTTCGAATGTTTGCATGTTGCTCTCCCCAGAATTTAAGTCGACTGAAACTAAATCCATGTGAGAGTAAGATTTTGAAAATGAAATTTTCGAATAAATTGCTGTTTTTTTAAAATATAAGTAGCACCTGTTAGTATTCCTACCTATGTGTTCGTGCCTTGTTTAAGGATAGCTAATAATTATCAGTCTTCTCTTTTATCCTTAAGTAGTTATTTCGGCTAGCTTGATTTATTTGTATGTTATCTCTCTTGATTCATTGTCGTCTTGAAAACCTTGCTTTTCATGCTACTTTTATGATCTTTTTATTATTAATTGATAGTGTTACCTATGTTTGTTGTACCAGCCCTCTAAAATTCCAATGGGAACTCTCCTTTTACTACGACTTTTATGATATTATTTGTTGTATTACCTAGTATCTATATTGTGCCAGCCTTCTCCATTGTTTCTGGAAGGTTTGAGTACTTAGATGGAATGCTACAACGCTAACATGTTACCTTCTAAAAGTTGTACCTACTATTGTTTTGATGTATTTGCCTACCTCTCTACCTGGTGTTACATAGGCACATTTCAATTTTAATAAAGTTTTATAAATATTCTTGGTGATATTTTTGACTGTCCTACTTGAAAGCGTTTTTCTTGATTGATATTCTGCAAAAAAGTGAATAGTTGGTCTTTCGATAAGAGTAGGTAACGATGACCTCCGTCAGTTACCTATTTTGCCAGGCTGATGGTCTTGAAGTAGCTTCCTCTGTCTAATTTAATACAGCTGCAGTGAAACAAATGCTATCTTTCTAAACCAACTAATTATGGTGAGTAGTGAATATTTCGAGGGTAGGTAGTTAAGTGGATTATAGTGCTGGTGTAGGTAGTTTTAGTGGATTATAGTGCTGATTTGCTTGAGTCCTGATGGAGGCAGTACCGTAATAGCTGAAACCTCGAAGAATGGAGTAGAATCGTTTTTGTTGTACCCCATGCCTGATACCTTCTGAGTTTCCTCAGCCGGAATGAATTTAGCAATAGATATTAAAGGAAGTAATCCAAAATAGAATTTCAATCGCGGAAGAGAAAACGCTGCAAATTATTACACAACGGTTTATTATTTTCCTGTGTAGTTCACTCGCCTGCAAAAACAGCTTTGACATTGTTACTACACAATCAAGTTTATTTTGAAGAAATAAACGCTTCACACTCAATTCGAAGAAATGAGGAGTTTTGGGTGCCTCCATTAGAAAATTTGGTTACTAAGGACGCTAAACCGAGTACCTACAACTCGAAGAAACGATCGCATTTTGGTCAGCTGAATGGAGATTAGTCCTCTGTTGCAATTCACGGGTGTAGTTCGTTATCCGCCCCCATTTTCTTCTCTCTTGCAAGCACGCCCGACCTCCTTTTTCAATTTTTGAGGAGTGTTCCGTAAACTAGATTTCATGTACTGTATGAATAATATACCGCACTTATGTTTTCAAATACTCCAAGCAATGAAACTAGACATTGAAAAAAGTGGGGGGCGTATACCGAACTATTTCCCTAGAGAAAAAGTTCGATAACCGCCCCCACGACCGAATTGCATTGATTCGGCCTGGGACGTTTTCTTGGGAGAGATAACTGGTGAGGCAGAGAATAACTTTGATCGAAAGTTAAGAGGTTGAGATGCGATGTTCATAAATAAAATAAAAACGATGTTGACTGTAGCGGTGAAATCACTTCCGACCGTAGGTCAACGTTCGAGAAGCGATAGGGTGAGTCGTCATAAGGTCTTGAAGCGAAAGACGTTCTGTTCTAACATTTCGTGGCAATTGGGAATGGGGAGGGACTTCCTTATTTCAATTGCGTTCTCAGTTAGTTACTGGCTTGTACGACGATGTGTCAGAAGTAATAATCATATTAATAAATGTTGAAAATAACAACGTCTCCCCTACGATAATGACTTCACTGGAACAACACTGCGCCTCACTACTACAACTAGCTTGCTCTGGCGGGCTAATTCTGAACTGGTTGTCTTTGTACCAATCTGTTGGAATAAGGTTCATGTCTGTAACTTTCTGTCGAAGTATGTCATTAAATTCAGTTTAAAACGACTTGATATTTCTTCGAATCTTCACACAAACTGAGGTATGTCATAAGAGGTAATATTCAAATATATTTGATTAACTAAATGCGCAAATATCTCGATATGAGCTCAGCTTGGCTTGCTGGCGGAAAGCAGGCTCAGGTAGTCTCTAGTTCATGAACTTTGGTTTCAATCCTTTATGTATTATTTTTGTTATGAATTTGGAATTATGGAAAACGAATGTACTGTCGGGCCCCTGATCTGAAAACGGTTGAACGTTCTAGTTAACTTATCTCCACTGGAGATAATCTAATCTTGACTGGAGATACCCAGTACTCTGTGGTTCTAGTTGTGGAAAGGAGGTGAATGTGGATGTTCTCAGGACATGGGTGCTGATGCTACCTTTTGGCACCACTAGGTGTCCAATAAAACGCTGACCTTCGATGATGGGTGCTGATGCTACCTTTTGGCACCACTAGGTGTCCAATAAAACGCTGACCTTCGATGATGGGTGCTGAGGCTACCTTTTGGCACCACTAGGTGTCCAATAAAATGCTGACCTTCGATGATTTTTGACCTTCGATGATTTAAGACCTTCGATGATTTAAGACCTTCGATGATTTATGACCTTCGATGATTTAAGACCTTCGATGATTTAAGACCTTCGATGATTTAAGACCTTCGATGATTTAAGACCTTCGATGATTTAAGACCTTCGATGATTTAAGACCTTCGATGATTTAAGACCTTCGATGATTTATGACCTTCGATGATTTAAGACCTTCGATGATTTAAGACCTTCGATGATTTAAGACCTTCGATGATTTAAGACCTTCGATGATTTATGAACTTCGATGATTTATGACCTTCGATGATTTTTGAACTTCGATGATTTATGACCTTCGATGATTTATGATCTTCGATGATTTGTGTCCTGAGAACATGCCAATGCCAAATAGGCGACCAATAAATAATTTATTCAATTATTGAATACTGTTTTCATTCAGGTGGATTATTCTTCATTGGATGTCATACCACAAAGGGGAATGGTCTGTGGCCTGACAGTTTTTTCGTTAAAATGAAAGTCATTTGTTATTTGGTTTGATGATACGTTCTTTCACGTTAACGCAATGGCACATGTTCGCGTTACCTATAACGGAAGAAGAAGTGGGAAACCAGAAATGGGTGGACTCCATGTCCATGTCTGGTGATGGATGTTCCATAGCATACAGTGAGTGATAATCCATGCATTGTCGTGTGCTCCATGTCTAGTGATGGATACCACAAAGTATGTGAGTGAAATAATCCATGCACTGTTGTGGTGCTCCATGTTCGGTGATGGATGCTTTGAAGTCAGTAGGTACAAGTTTCGCCAAAATAAAATGGAGAGGAAGATCAAAAACCTAGAAAACGAATTTACTTTTAAAAGAAACTCATGACTGAGTTCGACTTTATAATTGCATGAAGTAAACATGAACTGGAGCTACCTGGATTCAAGCAGCAAATGGTCTGACAGGGTGAGTCTCATAATAAGCAGGAATCTATCGAAAAGCCCCTGCTATTCTGTTTCTCGAAAAAAAAGGAAAGAAAAAAACTTGAATAAGTACATGAGTTAATTTTTGGAGTTCCTTTATCTGGCTGTCATTACCTCCGCTCATCATTTGACAAGGTAATGGTGCGTTGTGAACGGTTAGCACACTCAGTTGTAAAGCGCAGTTACTTAGAGGGAAAGAGTTTACTCCAGTGCATACCAACTGTCATTTCGAAAAGAGGGAAAGAATGACCAGTGCTATCTGAGTGTGCTATCTACTTTTCCGCCCGTTTCAGCACCTTACAGCCTGGTTCTCCATTAAAACTCACCCTCTCAGAACTCATATTAAGTTTAATCTCAGTTAAATATTGAATTTCCGATATATTAGTTTTCAAACCCTATTTCAGAATACCACATTGATTGAATCAGTGTACCACATTGATAGAATCAATAATAAGATGAATTAGATACTGAATTTATTGTTCAAATAGCATGACAATATTATAATGACTAATGTAGGTACCCATACCTACAATAATGATTAGAATAAATTCTAATCTTCACTTTTATAAAAAAAAAAAGAAGACATTTTGATTATTTATAAACACTGTATGTTCCAGGTACTTAATACTATGTTGACTATATTCATAGCTGAGTTGCTTGTGTCGGTTGCTCAATTCATTTGCTTGATCATTGCTGACGACGTTGGGTTCAGCTGTGGCCGAGCGAATTCTGGCATGTGTCCCTGGGGATGAGACTCGGACCAGTTGTGGGGCTGTGAGTTCGAGGCTCGCCCCGGGAGCATATTTTCGGGTAAGCCGGTCGCAGTTCCCCTCGTCCCAACCCAGGGCGGTGAGGCAATGGGAAGCCATGAGCGAAATCATCAGAACAAATTCTGATCTTCCCTTAGGAAGACAGCTGATGATGTCTGCGATGCCACGAATGGCAGTCGGACGAAAATACAACCTGAAATGGTTGTTTACTTTACTTTACGTAGTAGTATCTTGTAAACAGTAGGTCTGCTAAGCAGTTCCTTAAAACGAAAAATGGAATATTGATACTGGAACAGAATGATGTGCAATCGTTTGATGCAGCCCAGAATCATGAACAACAATGAAGAAAACATGATCCTGGATGACATTAAAGGCAGGGAGGCCAGACACTGAAGTCTGCCTTCCAATAGATGGATGAATAATGCATTCTCAAAACATGCAGTTCTACATCCTTGTACATACTTAAGTGAACTTGCACGCGCCTAGTGCGAGATGACGTTTATTGAAATCTATCCATGTTTTCTCTTCCCTGCCTGACAGAAAGGTCTCAATTCAGTTGTTCCACACTAAAAGTTGAGTCCCATCTACCACGTCCTTGGATGTTTCAATCTGTTACTAACAATTTTTGATAACACCCATTTTCAGCCATTACCTGGTAGGTAGGTATTCTTGAGATGTCCACAGGTTCAGTGTAGTTAACAGTTAACCTTGCCAAACGATCAACAATGTGTTGTGTGGACAACCTTGATGTTGGTAGACGAAGAAATCAATTCTGTGGAAGTCACAGAACTGGATGGATTGACTACAACTTGCAAACAAGTATCCAAAATGATCGATCAGATTAATGTCGTTACTTTATAAATATTCAAATCGTTCGGTACTTTATTTAGTACCTGATTGGTTGAATTTTTCAGAATCTGTGCTATACATTATACGTTCTAGCAATTCCTATGTCTCGTTCGTTTGTTATGTGCAGCTGATGAATAGTGAGTTCTCTCCTAGAATGTGTAAGAAACACTCATTTCCTGACAATGAATTTGGTATGAGAAATGAAATTGAGACCGATATTCGTGACTCTGAAGAGGAAACAGGTGTAGTAGAAACCATTCTTAAAGATCTTTGTTTCAGGTGAAATGAAATTAAGTCCGATATTTGTGGTTTTTAAGAGGAAACTGACGAATCAGATTTAAGTAGAAACCAGTTTTGAAAATGTTCATTTCAGGTGAAATGAAATTGAGTCAGATAATTATATTCGTGGCTCTGAAGAGGAAAGTGACGAAACAGGTGAAATTAAATTCATTCCAATATTCAAGGCTCTGAAGAGGTAAGTGACGAATCAGGTCTTGTAGAAACCATTCTTGAAAATGTTCATTTCAGGTGAAATGAAATTATGTCCAAAATTCTTGGCTCTGAAGAGGAAAGTGACGTATCATGTTTAGTAGAAACATTCTTGTTGATGTTAGAGTATCAGGTAAAATATCATTGTATTCTCAAGGATGAAGTAAGCAAATCATCAATGTGTTTATTTTATTAACTGTAGCTCCGTTATAACGATAACACGTCTGATGGAGTCATTGATCAATCAGTCACTTTGAAAATGAAATCACTCTTGATGTGTTGAAACATGTACACTTTAATTAAAGTTTCTGGTGGGTGGCTTCAAGCTTCCCATTGATGATGCTTTTATTGCTCCGAAAAATGCAATCATGCTTGAAATAAAGTGTCCGTTTGAAACTGAAGAAGTAGGCTCTACAAATTTAGTAGTTCCTGGTGTAGGAGGGGGAAGATAAATCATTATGAATGTACTGTCAATCTCATTACTCCTCAGCAAAGAGGAGCTACTTGACTTGATAACTCAATTGGCTTGCTCTTCTCTCCACAAACAAGTAAAGAGTGGTTAGATGTAAAATCAACGACCGTTGGCTGGTTTAATGAACCAGTTCCCAAGAGAGATTGCCTGGGAGATTGTCTGGATTGGTGACTGTCCAAAGGTGGTGTCGCAGGTACTGATAGCCTTTTGGGTTGGGCTATTGATGAACCCTCTCCACTTAAGCGTAGAGTAAAAGTAGCAACCATCATTCGTTGAAATTAGAAATCAGCAACCATCATCAGCTGATGACGACCTGAGATGGTTGTTTACCTTCTCTTGGTTAGGCATAGAAAGACACTTTCTCTTTCACTGAGTCTATAGTATCTTTGAGCAAATAAGAAAAACAAAAATGATAACTTAGCACTGTTGGATTTCATTGCATGGATTTGAAAACTCAAGGGACCAAATACCAAAATAAGAAAAATTAAGATAGATGATGTTTAGAATTAAGGACCATTGGCAATAAAAGTACAATAAGGAAAAGTGTTCGATCCTGCACATTGCGTATATTGCTGAATGACTGAATAGAGAATTAGAATAATAGATCTGTATCAACCTTGTATCATTTCTCCATGATATCTTTTCTACTTTGGGACTTACGTCTTCAGCTATCCTAAATTCGTCAATAGGCTCCTTTTTCTTGTTTGAATATGTTTATTGGTAAACTACCTACGCTAGAGTACATTCATAAATTGGCTGTTAGCATTATATTCTTTATAATCAATCCTGAAGCTGATTGTGTTTGCTACTGGAATGTGGGGATGCTGGGCAATGTAATTCAATGTTGTTCAGTTCACCAGTCCTTACCAGATAACCTAACATTAAAAATATCACTTAACTTCAAAGTAATGAACTGTTAGGCTTGCCCCTTCCAACCTTATTTGGAAGTCATCAATTCACCTGATGTCAATCAGCGGATTGAAGCAATTCATTTATAACTTGAACAATTCAGACAAAAGTCTACTTGGAAGACTCGTCTAATGTCTTGATTCAATTATGGTGTCGCCTCAATGCCACCTCAGACAGGGAGTTTAATGAACTGTCTGAATTCTTAATTTTCCACTAATATCTCGACGTTCAGATGTTCAGTTTATTTAATGTTGATAATGTAATTAGCATAACTATCAGGATGTCAGTCTAAAACTTGGTTTCGCCAGTATGACTTCCAGGTTTGCATGTCTACATGGGAAAATCATGCAATCACGTTAATTTATGTCAATTCTAATCTGGCAGGCTATTGGTTCACTATTGAACAGCAACAGCACCGTCTTATTCTTATTAGGTCGTGCTTTAGGAACCCTCTGATTCGGAAAAGCCAGAGATTATAATTTGAAATGTTTTCATGGATAAGGGGACTGCATTCAGAAAATTTGACTGTTTGCTGTTCTGCAAAATTAGTTAGAAAAATAGTTCTTCTTTATTACATATGAGAAACTCGGGTATATTGGCCACTTGGGGCAGTAAATACACATCAGGTATTGTGGGATTTTGGTGTGTTGAAGTTTGTTGCATTGTCTACGTGGTCAGGAGTTGTAAGGAAGTCTTATTCTCAGTCATAATGGAGAAGGAAATGTTTTGTTGACGTACCTACGTTATTAGTAGGATCGTAGTTAAAAAGGATTTTCACGATGTTGGCAACTGCGCCATAGCCAGCCACAGTTCTCCAATTATTTTGACGTGCCATTTGGTGAGATTGGTGAACTGATAATTTTTCTTTGTCACCTTGAATTTCTATTGGCTTCATTTTTGTGTGGGAGCCAAATTTTGTATCTATTCATGGCTTATCCTAATTTATAAATACGTGCATACTATCTATTGGCACACTCCCTGACATTCTGTCTTTGCATTTGCTTTGTAAAAGACAATTTAACTTCTCTCATAAATATTGGAGGACAGTGATTCGAATAAGGAGGTATCTATACGGACAATTGACCTAGGATTGATTTTCACTGGGAATACAAATTATCTAAATTTGTTGGAAATCAAATTCTGACGTTCTTAATCTCTCCATAATGTTACTGTGAACGTCAACAACAAACGTTTAATATAATTTCGAAGAAAAAAAAAAAAAAAAAAAAAAAAGTAAATTTCCCAGTGGGTGGTATTTTTGTTCACTATAATATTCAGCTCACTATCCACTTTGTTAAATTTTGTCCTGACTTAGTATATTACAAGATGTTAATACTTTGTTAGGTTTCAAAACTGAGTGGGTTAAGTGGTTTCCCTGTTTGAAAAGTTAGCTAGTCTGGAAAATATGATTAAGAAAGTTCAAAATCTAGACTTGATACCTGCTCTTTTGGAACGATTGTGAGCTAGTTGCTAGGCTTGCTAAGTCGGTCGAGTCTAACTCTTGAACAGATTATCAAATTCGTATAGTATTAAAAAAATCACTTGGATTGACATTTACAACAAACTTGTTGACACAGCCACTAAAGCCCCCTTAAAGGGATAAAATTAAGAACTTTCAAAAACCTTAAGCCAGCTAATGTTTAAAGATTGAGCTGTAAATGTTGTAATCCAATAATGTAATTGAATGTAATCCAATAATGACTTAATTTCAGTTCAAATTGTTTGAATAATCTTTGAATGGATTTTAGACATGTGCATTATATGACCAGAACGACATTTAAAAACAGGATGCTTTGAAACAGCATCACCTACATGGTATCAATGGATTCAAGGCAGCAAAGTGAAGACTTTCTTCTCTTCAACCTTGCTGCAACTCTCTGCACCGCTCTTCACTCATGTGATGGGGCGCTGTCTTCCTGAGACATCTGCCCTGTCCCCATTCTCTGCGTGTTGCCGTTGGGAGGGGGTGTTGAAAATAACAACGTCTCCCCTACGATAATGACTTCACTGGAACAACACTGCGCCTCACTACTACAACTAGCTTGCTCTGGCGGGCTAATTCTGAACTGGTTGTCTTTGTACCAATCTGTTGGAATAAGGTTCATGTCTGTAACTTTCTGTCGAAGTATGTCATTAAATTCAGTTTAAAACGACTTGATATTTCTTCGAATCTTCACACAAACTGAGGTATGTCATAAGAGGTAATATTCAAATATATTTGATTAACTAAATGCGCAAATATCTCGATAATAAATGAATTATTTAAACCAAAAATGTTGTGTTTTCCATTATTAACTATGTGGGGGCGCATACCGAACTTTTTCACTAGAGAAATAGTTCGGTATTCGCCCCCACTTTTTTCAACACCTAATTTCCCAATCTTAACCAATCAAAAATTATAATTCGTCACGATTGTGCTCAAGAAGATGAAATCTAGTTTACGGAACACTCCTCAAAAAATGAAAACGGCGGTCGGGTGTGCTTGCAAAAGAGAGAACAAAATGGGGGCGGATAACGAACTACACCCCAATTCACAACCGTGTTTCTGATTTATAGTAAGACCAATCCTAAGTTCTCATAGGGTGCTAACGGATGGTCCTACAGAGCTCTGGGTAGTCTCATTCAATTCTAAAAATTCAATACTACCTATTTTAGATTGAAAAAAATAACACCTTTGTATTGAAAGTTTTCGAGCTAGGGCGTTTAGAAAATTTCAGCCCTTATTTTACAACACTTGGAAGTGACTGACACCAACAAAAGTTTCGGGGCACAACTAGACCCCAAACGAAGCCCATATACCTACCAAAGTTCATCAAAATCGGTAATTAAGCAAAGTGCGGCGGACGGACGGCCAAATTTTATTCGATTTTTGGATTCTACCTTGAAACGTAAACCAAGAAATTTTGAGGGGGGTTTTCTTGGTCGATTCCAAAGGTTCATTATTAAAAATTGAACTAAACCAAAATGGGGATGTGAAAATAGTCACAATCACGTAGCCTATGATAATCATACATTCTTCCATGGTACGCACACTCCAGGAGTACAGGCCAAGGCACAAAACTCATAACAACCACCACGTACAGCTGGCATGGATACTACTCGTACAGCATCCATTGGGATCTGTTAATTTTTTGCTAGGTGATTCTTTCTTCTTTCCGTCAAATTTATTTCAGAATTTACATTTCTCGGTCAGAATTCCTTCTGTTCCAGTTTGATGTTTCCTCGGTTCACGAAGAGAGTTTGGAACCATCGAAAAATCCAATGAAAGTTGTCATCAAGAGTAAGTTGACAGATTGATATTTGATCCTAATAATAATCCTTCTATTTCTTTGTATTTGACGTTGATGTACCGTCCTAATACCTAGGTGAAGAATTTAATTTGTGCGTTCGACCAGAGACCATCATTTGATATAAAATCTACAGATTCTGATTAAAACTGAGTCATTGGTGAGGTTCTCTACTTCTATGTCAAGGAGGCTTGGTTTTTGTGGTTAGGCTAGATACCTGCGTATCTTGTAGGTATATTGGAACTAAAACCAGTAAGAACTTTATGGTGCATTGGGGTAAGAGCATATTGATTCTTCCTGATATTCACACCATTAGACGTCTGAAATCCACTTTTAGTAAATTTCCTACTTAGTGGGGGAAGTAGAGAGGTCTTACACCAGATTAACTGTTATCATTGAGAAAATGTATTATTTGTTGAAGGTTGGAACGGTGTAGCAACTTGGAGATGGTTGGCTAACGACGATACTTGCGGAATCTGTCGACTGGCTTTTGACGGCTGCTGCCCTGACTGCAAAGTTCCTGGAGATGAGTGCCCTCTAGGTGCGTTTTGTTGGATACTTTGATTGCATTCATTGGTTGGTACTTATCTCGGAGGCTACCTACCTAAATGGATTTTACCCCTGTAAAAATCTGAGCCTCTTCTGATATCTGGTTTATAGAAAATGAACCAATATTCTGTATGTTTCAAATCGTCTTTATTCTTGCACTTTCCAGTTATATAAGGTGTTTTATGGACTTAAGCTAGGTTCACTTAGGTGCGTAGTCCGTAATGCTTAATGCGCAAAAAGAGAAATGGGGGTGTTCCATAATGCAGAAAAGAGCGTGCTTGAAGCTGGGTTCACATAGGTGCGTAAAGTCCTTAATGAGTAATGCGCAAAAAGAGAAGTGGGGCAGTTCCGTAATGCAGAAAAGAGCGTGCTTATGGCTGAATGATTACGCAGAAGCGCGCAGTATGTTCTGTGCAGAATTGTTTCCTAACCGAAATAATGATTCTAGTTGTTTTGTTAATAAACGAGACCGAGCAATAAACTTTCTGTGAACAAATGACGAGAGTTTATTAGGAAGTTCATCCGTGATGCGTAAAATATCCAATTTTTCAAAACGATACACTCAGCTCCAAAAGTTGAACCCGCAAAGATCAGTCCCGCCCCCTCAATGGGGTATTTCGGTGGGTCGGAAATTCAGGTTTTTGACCTCAAATTTGGATTCAGCACCCTTGAAAACCTCTATACTACAACTTTAAGCCCAATGATACTATAACATGTGGTAGAAAAATTAATTAAAGAGATCACACGTTTGAAAAAGGCGGGCCGCTATAAATGCACACACACTAGGCAAGGACTACGCCGTGCGCGTGTGTGAGTAGTATTTTGTAGTATCCAAGAGGTCCTCCAAGGGTTTCTGTGCATGGATACTTTTTTCAAAGACAGTTGGCTAGCTACGTCACACCATTCAAATCTTCAACTTTCCTTAGCTTCTCTGATTTTTTAAAAACATTTTCTCGATGAACAGACCCGATTACCGTTGTTCCTGAGCCATACTCTTTTGAAAAAAAATAATAAAAAAAATTGACTGAAATACCCCATTGGCTCAAGCCAATAGCATCCAATTACGCACTACAGATTATGGATATTACGCACCGATGTGAACCAAGCTTCAATCCCGATAAACGTAAATTTGATGCACCTACAACAAACCAGTTACACTCTTGTTATACCGAGGACCTTTTTTTTTATTGTTTCCAACCTCTTACCTCTCCATAGATTGTGGTTTCGAATTTTACATACCTTCACGGGTTTCATCATTTCAGTCCTATAAGAAATATGTTCCTGATTCATTCTTCCGTATTCATTCGTGATTGTTCAAAGAACGAGTATAATAATGGGTCTGTTCGGAGAGGCAGTCCTGAACGGTTCGGAGGGGTTTGGAGGAGTTCAGAGGAGTCCATTCGCCTCTATCCCCTCCCCTTTTCAGTTCCGGTTTGGTTCCGGACTACCTCTCCGAACAGATCCAATGTTATTGGAGTGGTTATCTGAATGATCATTATGGTTTTTAACGCCTTTTACAAATTTTGTTTCAGTTTGGGGTCAGTGTTCTCATTGCTTCCATATTCACTGTATTATGAAATGGCTCAATTCCCAGCAAGTGAATCAGCAATGTCCCATGTGCAGACAGGAATGGAAATTCCGGGAATAGACGACGAATTGGTTTTTTGACAAACGGAGTAAGTATGAAAATTCCACACATTTCCACCAATTACTTCGGTTATGTGTCTAATCAGTTATTAAAAACACGTTAGTGTCTTTACTGTACAGGTTCTGAAAGGTTCATTCTGAAGAGGAGAGGACTCATTAAGTAAGCAGAATCTTTCCGTTGAAGAGATGATAGATTTTATTATTTATCTGGTGTAGGGGCTGATATGGGTTATTCGTCTTGAAATAAACTGGAAAGGGAAGTTAACGACAACACAACAGGAAGACTGATTGCCTAGATCTGATTTATTCAGAATGAGACTAGGAGGACGTAGGATGAGGAGAGGGAAGGCAGGAGCGCCAACCACTTTAACTCTAGTTCAACAATTTGAACCTCTTAAAACTTACTCAAAACTTTCGATATTTCATACTAATTTGATGATTTCATTAGTCAAATGTTGCGATTTCCTCCGTCAAATTTTCCACTTTGGTGCTTTACTACTTGTTTCCTGATCGTTCTCGATTATTTCAGTGATTCCTCAGACCTACCGATGGCACTCCAAGGTCTTCCTCCACTTCCCAAGAGCCTGAGTACGGTCAATCTGTCCGAGCCAGCCAGCGGTAGTGCCAAGAGGAGTAGCAGTTCGCACAGTCACAAACTCCCGCCCCCGCCGCCTCCTCCTGGCCCCAGACAACCTCCTCCTCCACCCCCTAGAAAACAGACCAAACTTGATGTCCAGTTAGCTCGTCTGAGGAAGGAAATGGTAAGTTTTCGTCGTTAACTTGGCATATATTTCCTTCTGGGTAGCAACTCTTAACTCTCCTGGGGTTGGGTGTTGTAGAAGTAACTTGATCCGGGAATTTCGGAAGGTGATCTCTGTCGTATCTATGTTCTCTGTTGTCTTATACGTCTTGTACTCCTACGTGTACTGATACTCTCTACGTCTTCTGAGTGCCAGGCTTGTGTTGTCCTATGAAGTAAAGCAATGTCTTGTTATAAGTTGTCTCGTCTGTCTCATTCAATTCAATCATTCAAACAACCTTTTGGTTTATTATTTTCAATATGAACCATTGCAATCGACCAAGAAAAAAAAGTTTTACCCCCCTCAAAATTTGTTGGTTTACGTTTCAAGGCACGTAGAATCCGAAAATCGAATACAAAATTTTCCGTCAGTCCCCCGTACGCGGCACTTCTCTTAGCCACCATTCTTTCAACCGATGTGGTTGAAATTTGGTATATGGAGTCTAGTTGTGCCTCGAAGTTTTTGGTTGATGTCAGTCACTTCTAAGGGGTCAAAATTGAGGGTTGAAGATATCAATAGTGCCCTAGCTCGAAAACTCTCGTAATAAAAGTTATGATTTTTCACCATTTTAAAATAGTAGGTGTTGAATTTAAAAAAAATTTTGAGACCACGCGGAGCTCTGTCGGACAAACCGTTCCCTCCCTACGAGGGGGTTTCCTTCGATAAAACAGAATCACGAGTGTGAATAACCAAAGAGGCCTAATTTCCGTCGAAATTTTAGCTAACCAAAATGCGATTGCTGTTCGTTTCATCGAGTTGTATTCAGTTATGCTTTTTTAGCAACCAATAATCAAATTTCCGTATTTATGAAGCTCAATTTCTTCGAATTTCTTCCAAATAAACTTGATTGTGAAGGTTCGCAGTAGGTACCTGTGGATGGTAGTTGAATAAAAATGCTGCAAATTATTTCACAAAGGCTTATTATTTTCCTGAATAGATTATTCGTCTGCAAAGATCATAGCTTTGTCTTTGTCACTATTTATTTTTTTGTTTTATACCTACTAATCATAGGTTCCTACCTACTAGGGTATTTTTGAATATTTCAACCCTTAATCTCCAGTTGGGGTCTAGTTGTGCCGCGAAGCTTTTGGTTGATGTCAGTCACTTCTAAGGGGTGAAAATTAAGGTTGAAATTTTCAAAAATGCCCTAGTAGGTGGAACATGCCCTATGGTTGGTAGGTAAAAAAAAAACAAGTGGGTGTGGCACAAATCTTCCTCGTATCCATAACCCGATTGTATAGATGATCCGATGTAATAGTTGATACCAAATCATCAATCTCTAAGCACCTTTCACTACCCTCATAGGGTCTACACGTCAACCGGCACAATCTCGGAATATTGTAGGAAAATGTAGAAGTTAAGGCTGTAACAAGGAAATATACATTTGCGCATGCGCAGTGGCTACTATCAGTCTGGGGGTGATGATTTTCATAGAGGACCATCTACACGCCAACCCGCAAAATCCCCGAAAATTTCATCGAAATCGGATGAGAAATGTAGAAGTTATGACTGTGGCAAGTGTTTCACATTTGCGCATGCGCAGAGGCTATTATCGGTCTGGGGATGATGATTTTCATAGAGTACCATCTACACGCCAACCCGCACAATCCCTGAAAATTTCATCGAAAACGGATGAGAATTGTAGAAGATATGGCTGTGGCAAGGATTTCATGAGAGACACACAGACACGGAACCATAATTGTTCAGGAAGGTCTGAAACTTAAAACGCGAATGGAAATTTTGATTTTCGAGATCTTTTTTTTCAACCTTGAAAAGTGAAAACAATGCTACCGCTACCTTGGTAGACTCGGAAGCAATAAATAAATAGTGACAAAGACAAAGCTGTGATCATTGCAGACGAATAATCTATACAGGAATTTTTTATCTAAATAATCAAAAATCAAAGTACTTTTTTCATTTATAATTTGTTACGAATTCTGTCTGCAGTACAGCCTACGTGAGCTGGACCTGTCACTCCTCTCTCAGCTGTGGTCACTCAACGAATCCATTCAAGAGTACCAGACTATGCAGGAAATGCTCTCGCCGAATTCACCATCGTCGGACGCCGAAGATGACGCCATCTACTCAAATTTGCCTCCCCTCCACGAACAATCTTCCTACAGGTTGTCGAGCAGTTCATCCCGCTCCAGCAACAATGGATTCACCGAACTCTGAATGTGTTTTGTGACTATTCTGACGATTCTATTTTATTCCGTTCATTTTAAGAATGTGTATTCATGGATTACTATATAAATTAGTATAATTTTCATTACTTTTGAGGGGAGGGTTCTTTTGAATTCAAAGTTAATATTTTATATTGAAAACAAACCGTCGTTGAACATCTTTAATCGTTCACCTAGTATGATATTATTTCAGAATACCATTTTAGTAATGGTAATTTGACTTCATCTCATTGTATATGTAATTTATGATTGTAATTTATCAACTATTAACAAGCAGTTGTAAAGAAAACAAACGTACCCTGTAGGAAAATTCTGAAAGTTGTTCGTGATGGGTGATTTCATTTGGTTGGTAAACAAGTGTGAGGTGGTGGTGTATTATTTTTCTCATGATTGCTTTACTTTCTTTCTCAATTCTCTTTGTTCTTTAGGTTCACTCGTAGTTTTACCGACCACCTTGTGACAGTTAACGAGGTTTAACTTGATTATTCATTTAAAACATCAACTGTGGACTACAGTTTGAAAATGGCCAATGTTGGGGTGCTCACTTGAAAAACGAACTTCAAAAAAGAAGATTTTCCAGAAATCCAAAAACGAATATTGAAATCTCCAATACCTTCACCACCATTCAATATCAATCAATACCGCGTAGACAGTCAAGGGGGTCTCAGTCGGTCGCTGTTCGTTCTTCGTTCCGGATTAGTATTTCCTTAAATTACAGGGGCTCAAACTTCAAGTTGTACCTAAATTTGAAATTTTCAATAATTTTTGAAATTCATCAGTGCAGCAGTCTAGGGAATCGAACAACTAAACGATATCCTCTGGAATAATCGAAATCGAACAATAATTGTCAGAAAAATGGGAAAAACCAAACTGATTAAACGGTTTTTCCCATTTTTCTCTGGCAATTATTGTTCGATTTTGATGATTCCAGCGGAAATCTCTTAGTTTTTCAATTCCCTAGACTGCTGCACTAATGAATTTCAAAAATCCTTGAAAATTTAAAATTTAGTTAGGTACAACGGTTAAAGTTTGAGTGCCTGTAATTTAGGGAAATACTGACCCGGAATGAGGAACGAACGGCGACCGACTGAGACCCCCTTAACACCAAAAAATTGGTATTTTCAGAAAAATAGTATACTTTGGGGTATCAATGCAAAAAACAAAGATGTTCAGGTAACCGAAAACAATCATAGTTTTCTCCGTGAACCCTTCATTTGTGACTATCGCCCAATAAACAAACATGTAATTAATTAAATATACATCTCCCCTTATTAGGAGAACGCTTTTATAACTCTATTATTATAATGTTTTGTATCGAGCTTCCTTTATCCCCTGCTTTAGGTTAGTTTTTGAAATTATGATGAACTGATACTAATTGCTCATGAGGGTTAATAAATCATCATGTTATTATTTCTGTTATTAATTCAAAAAAGTAATTGTAATAACCAAGTAGGCCACTGTTTTACCAAACAGTAGCTTAATGAGGTAAATTCAGGAAACCCCCTTTTAGTTTTATCTTTCTAACGTGATTTTATTTGCTTTGCTCAGCTGTACGTTCTTTTCATAACTAACTATCAAAGACTTAATACTGGTAGGCGCCTATAATTTCAATTGTGATATACTTACCTGCTTACCAAGGTGATTTGTTGAATTGAATTCCATCTTATATATTATAGCTAGCTCTTAGACTCTAGTACATCGTATCTACATGCTTGTGTTCAATTATTATGCATTTTATTAAACTTTTAATAAAACCTTGTATCTTCGGTTTTTGATGAATATTAATCTTTATTGTTAAAACCCTGGGGTACCTTATTGCTTATTATTTTGTTCTCTTATAGAGTAGAAAGCCTCTGAACTGAAGGTACCTGTCTTGTTAGGGATTGGAAATATGGAAGCTAGAGAAAAGAAAGAAGCAATTCGAAGGTTATGGTTGGTAACCGCTGCGGGGAACTCTTTGAGGTAAGCTCGGGCGTCAAACATGGAGATTCGCTGTCAGCCACACTGTTCATCCTAGCTCTGCATGAGGCTTTCAAGAATGCAGATAAGAAGGGTACAATTGTCGACAGAACATGGCAGATTCTGGCTTATGCCGATGACAATGCTTTGTTGGGGCGAAGTCTTGATGCTCTGCAGGAGGCTTATGGGGTTTTGCATGAAGGGGGGAAAGCCAGAGGGTCTACGAATAAATGAAAGCATAAATAAATACCTCAATATATCTCCCGAGCTGTGTCCAGCGGGTGCACAGGGGTGTGACGTTTGGTTCTTATAAGTTTGGTGGAGTCAGGTGCTTCACCTATTTGGGGAGCTTGGTCAAGAAATAGAAATCAAGTAGGTACAGGGTAAGATATGCTCACGAATAATGGCAGGCAGCCGAGCATTTTATGCCAATATAAAACTCTCCAAGAACCGTGTGATCTTTAGATCAACGAAGATGAGGTTATATAGATCCTTAGTGCGGCCTGTGGTTTGTTATGGATCGGAGGCTTGGACATACGGGCTGAGGATGAGGCTAGACTGCAGGTATTTGAGAGAAGGATCTATGGAGTGGTCAGGGAGGGCCAAGGGCGGAGTGCAAAATAGAATGCTGAAATTGATGAATTATTAAGACAGTCCGATTCATCAAAGCTGGGCGCATTCAATGGCTGGGACCGCCAATGGAGGCCTGCCTGAGAATGATGCTGCAAGCTAGGATGGAAACTAGAAGACGAAGATGTCGTCCTCGGAGTCGCTGGCTTGATGATGTTTTGAGGAACCTCCGTGTGGTGGGATTGTGGAGGTCTCAGGCGGGCGATCATGCCCGGTGGTGGAAGGGAGTTCGGGAAGCCAAGGGCCACATCGGCCTGTTGTAGTGCTGTGTAGTTTTATAAAAAAGACTGATAGTTTTATAAGGAATCTTTTAATTTCAAGTTGTCTACTGAATGGTTCATTTAATTGACGCACATCAAAGAAATGAACAGATGGATTGAGATATTGCGATGTTCCTTGAGATACTTCGTTCGTCTTCTTTGATCGGAGCTATCAAAGGGCTCTCAAATAATGTTCTGTTTCTGAAAAATACAGAGATGAGAGTGTAGTTCCTCGGTAACTGTTACGTGGTTGAAGCTCTGCCTGTAAAGGGAGATGAAGCTACCTCGTTTCAGAATGGGGAAGACTGAATCCGACTAATAGCAACTGGTTGGATTAGATAGTGACCATTTAATGTGATTGTTTTAAATTAATGGTATATTTTCAACTCCTAACTTGAAATTGCCTAAAAATTAACTAAATTACGGGGCATTATTTTACATTTCCAATAGGAGTCGGTTCATCAATAAGAAGAAAATTGTTATGGAATGAATGTTAGAATTTCGGTAACATGTGAACCTGAGTAAAAAAGGAGTAAATTTCCTAACCATCAACGGTTGGGGGCACGGAGTAGGCCAAGCTAGTTGGTTTTCTTAGGAAATCGAAATTAGTGGCATCATATGTCAGTCCCCTAGCTCTATCCTCCATGCAAACCTCTTCCGATCGGAAAAGACCTCAAAAGTCAATGACCTTTGTTATACTCATTAAAAAAAAGATCCGGCACACGCCCAAAAATACTGTAAAATAGTTTTCTAAAAGAGTTTCTTAGGCTCGTAAATTGTTTACGGTTTCCTAGTAACTACGACTACTAGGCCCGATTTTTGAGATTGTGAAATTTGAATAAATTGTGCTTTTTCGTCGAGACGGATCTGACGTACCGGCTTTTGATAGGGATTGAAAAATTTTTCTTCGAGACGAATCTGGCATACAGGCCAAGGGTAGTGGGAATAAAAAGAGCCTTTTTAGTTTTAGCGTGAGAACCAATAGCCAGTTGACTCCTAGAGCAGTTAGGGGATGAATGGTGGTTACCTTGGAGGGTAGTGGACTAATATAGAGTTTCCCCATTACCCCTACTAGGGTTTTCCCCAAGTCAATGAACTTGGGTCCTACTTTGCCTGGCTCTTGGTTCTAGGTTTTTATTGATAAAATATATAAATTATTATAAATTGGTAATTACAGTTCAAAATGAAATACATACTGTTCTAACGGGTTCGTGGCTCTAAAAAGATAACAGCTATCCACTCTTTACTTTAACAGATTTTTTGTTGGCAGACTCGAATGGAATTCCGAAGAGTAATCCGACCTGAAGTTGCACTTATGTTCTTTGAAATTTGCATACTGTAGGGATACAATTTGACGTGAGACAAGTAAGCAGACTCAAATATAGTACAAATCAGAGATGGGCGAATTCTTATTCATGAATACGATTATGAATACAAATCATAATATCATAATATGATTTGATCATAATGTATTATCTGCGATTTTATGATTATGAATAAGTACTAATACAGGTATGAATGTGAGTACGAATACAATAATCGTGTTGAAAGTGTGAATACAATTATTGTATTCACACTTTCAACACGATTTTCCCCCGTATTCGTATTTTGAATACAATTTTATGATTTTGGTTTATTATTTCTAATAATAAGCCTATGTGATCGTATCGCAAAAAATTTTTATAACCCCCCCTCAAACATTGTCACTTTATGTTTCAAGGTGAGTAGAATCCAAATTTGCAATGTCCGTCCGCCGTCCGCCGTCCGTGGCACTTTTCTTAGCAACACTGGACCGATTTGGTTCAAATTTGGTTCAAATTTGGTATATGGGCTCCATTTGGGGTCTAGTTGTGCCGCGAAGCTTTTGGTTGATGTAGGTCACTTCTAAGGGGTGAAAATTGAGGGTTGAAATTTTCAAGAGTGCCCTAGCTCGAAAACTCTCGAAATAAAGGTATCGTGTTTTCACCAATTTTAAATAGTATTGAATTTTTAAAAATTTTTGAGACCACCCGGAGCTCTGTAGGACAAACCGTTCGGTCCCTGCGAGTACTTGAAGGTTTTCCTTCGATAAAACAGAATCATGAGTGTGAATCGCAAAAGAGGTCTAATCTCCATTCAAATTTTATCGGACTAAAATGCGATCGCTGTTCATTTCTTCGATTTGTATACAGTTTTGCCTTCTACGTAACCAGTAATCAAATTTCAATATGAAGCTTTCTATTTTTCCAATCGAGTGTGAAGCGTTTAGTTCTTTCTAATAAACTTGATTGTGAAGGTGTGAAGCAGTATGGTGTGGTAGGTAGTACCTAGCTGGTAGGTAAAAAAAAGTTGGTAGGTAAAAAAAATTTTGGTGGGTAAAAAACGCTGCAAATCATTGCTCAAAAGCTTCTTCATTTTTCAGATCACTGATCAGCTGAGTGAGCTCCAAAGCTATTTTCTATCCTATTGAATGGAAGTGCTCTTCCAGGCGTCTCCAGCATTCGAGGAGATCTTCTTCACTCCTCAGATCACTGATCAGCTGAGTGAGCTCCGAAGCCATTTTCAATCCTATTGAATGGAAGTGCTCTTCCAGGCGTCTTCAGCATTCGAGGAGATCTTCTTCACTCTTCAGATCACTGATCAGCTGAGTGAGCTCCGAAGTCATTTTCAATCCTATTGAACGCAGGAAGCTGAAATTTGAGAGGGAAGGTCAAGGGAGAATACAGATGGTGGTAGGTGCTATTGATGGAGAACCAGTGATCTCTGCAGAAGGGTGATCTATACAGAAAATAATAAACCTTTGAGCAATGATTTGCAGCGTTTTTCTATAATTTCCCCGAAAATCGATTTTTTTAAACAACTTTCGGGTGTAGTTCGTTATCCGCCCCCATTTTGTTCTCTCTTTTGCAAGCACACCCGACCTCCTTTTTCAATTTTTGAGGAGTGTTCCGTAAACTAGATTTCATGTACTGTATGAATAATATACCGCACTTATGTTTTCAAATACTCCAAGCAATGAAACTAGACATTGAAAAAAGTGGGGGGCGTATACCGAACTATTTCCCTAGAGAAAAAGTTCGATAACCGCCCCCACGACCGAATTGCATTGATTCGGCCTGGGACGTTTTCTTGGGAGAGATAACTGGCGAGGCAGAGAATAACTTTGATCGAAAGTTAAGAGGTTGAGATGCGAAATATCAATGCTGGAGGAAACATCACCAGTCTTCATTCACACTTGTGCGAATTTTTGTGGATGAGATGTGTGAAGTCTATGGGCATAGATCCATTTGAGCATTTTTTGGACTGCATCAAGAATTTGTATGACCCAACCATAGAATGTACAACACCACAATATGTGTCAGAAGTAATAATCATATTAATAAATGAATTATTTAAACCAAAAATGTTGTGTTTTCCATTATTAACTATGTGGGGGCGCATAACGAACTTTTTAGGACGTCCCACAGTAAGACTTGGGCGTCCTTATGCGATCGATCTGGGGTGAAGTTGGACAACACTCAACAGAAAAAAAAATAACCACACAGTAATCCGTTTTAGAACATTCTGAATCCAAATCCACGAAAAAAACCATAGGTGTATGTCTGTGTGTGTGTGTATGTGTGCGTGTATGTGTGTGTGTAACAAAATCTTGTGTACTCTGCACAGCCCTTAGTTCTCAACCGATTTTCCTGGTTCTTTTTTTGTTCGTCGCGGAAAACTATCTAGTTGTGCACTACGTCGCCGGAATTTCGAATTTTGCCTTTTAAGGGGAGGAAAGGGGGGGTTAATGCTCGAAAAACGTGCGTTTTTGGGCATAATCTTGTGTACTCTGTCCAGGCCTTAGTTCTCAAACGATTTTCCTGGTTCTTTTTTCGTTTGACGCGGAATACTATCTAGTTGTGCACTACGGCGCCGGAATTTCGGATTTTGCTTTTTAAGAGGGGGAAAGGGGGGGTTAATGCTTAAAAAACGTGCGTTTGCATGCATAATCTTGTAAACTCTGCCCAGGCCTCAATTTCCAACCGATTTGCGTGTTTCTTTTTTTTTTTGACTCAAATAACTTCCGAGTTGTACATGATTTTACCAGAGTACCAAAATTCGCAAGGGGAGGGGGTGAGTGGGGGGATAATATTCACAAAATATCCGATTTTTCAATATTTCGGTTCCTTTACTGCTTACTAATTGTACCCAAGCTTTGAAATTGAGGAAAAATTCTCATTACACCTCCGGATTATCATGAATTATTCTCTGTACCACCATGGAACTAATAGTGGTGCCAACATGGTGCCAGGACATGGTGCCATGATGTCATAAACCGCTTATTTCGTGTTTTTTTTTTTTTTTTTTTTTTGTGTTTCACCTTGAATACGGATGTGAACTTCGACGGACTACCTACCAAAACTAACAGATGAAAGTTCAATGTTACGACGTATTTCCGCTTTGGTGCCAGACTGGCACCATTGTTGGCGTTGGGGAGGTGGTTGGGGGGGGGGACCTCTAATCCGCATGTTGGGTATCGTAGATCATGAATTTTAAAATGCTCTTCAGATTCGAGGCTCCCATGCCGCTAGAAATGTTAAGGTGGATAATGGTGGGAAGGGGGGTCAGTGTTTCTTGCCTAAAGTAATAAATAAATTACATCGAGTGAAACAGTTTTATCACTTAACAACTGGTTAAACTGATCTAATGCTTATCCAATGGGACGTCCCCTGGAATGCATGCATTACTAAACAATATGTTTTTTGTAGAGTAAAAAGTTGATTAGGCTTGTTCACTAGAGAAATAGTTCGGTATTCGCCCCCACTTTTTTCAACACCTAATTTCCCAATCTTAACCAATCAAAAATTATAATTCGTCACGATTGTGCTCAAGAAGATGAAATCTAGTGTACGGAACACTCCTCAAAAAATGAAAAAGGTGGTCGGGTGTGCTTGCAAAAGAGAGAACAAAATGGGGGCGGATAACGAACTACACCCCAACTTTCCCTGAAAATCATACTTTTTAAAAATTATTTTCTCCCGAACTTTGGACATATTTATGACCAAACATTGTCAAAATAATCAATCAAAATTCGAAACGCTCACAAATTCTTATAGGATTTTTCTCGCAGAATCGAATGAGACCAACCCCTGGTCGCTACGACCAACCGTACAGAAACTACGACGACATTTCCGCTGAAAATCGTATTTTTTTACAATTAGCACTGAAAATGATAAAAAATTATGATTTTCACCGCAATTTTGGTCGTATTTATTCCCTAAAATTGCCAACATAATTAATAAAATTTCGAAACGCTCACCAATTTTTATAGAATTTTTCACGCAGAATCGAATGAGACCAACCCCAGGTCGCTACGACCAACTGAATAGAAAGTACCGGTAAAAAAAATATTTTTTTTGATGATTTTCAGTGCAAATCGTTAAAAAACACGATTTTCAGCAGACATGTCGTCGTAGTTTCAATACGGTTGGTCGTAGCGACCTGGGGTTGGTCTCATTCGATTCTGCGTGAAAAATCCTATAAGAATTTGTGAGCGTTTCGAATTTCGATTCATTATTTTGACAATGTTAGGTCATAAAATTTATGACCTAAATTATTTTCATAAATTATTTGTCATAAATTATTATGACCTACGATTTTCCCTGAAAATTATACTTTTTTAATGATTTTCTCCCGAACTCTGGACATAAATAAAATAAATATTTAATATGTCCAGAGTTCGGGAGAAAATCATTAAAAAAGTATAATTTTCAGGGAAAATCGTAAAAAAAAATTCGATTTTTAGGGCAATCATAGAAAAACTCGGCGCTGTGCGCCTCGCCAGGGGGCAAGCCCCCTGGACCCCCGGATGCTTTTCACTTAGAGCCTACGGCTAAAATTCGAGAAACATGGAACTATGCTTTACGATGGATACGAACTGTGGCATTTTCTAACTTCCCTGGTAATGAACCAGGCTAGCGACACATAAGATTGTTTACTAACTATTTATAATATCGCATTATTGGATACACACCTAACACATTAATATAACACTCAATATACAAATGCGACATAAATCAGGAGCTTTCCAACGAATGGTGAACGTTTACTGTGTGATTACAATTGCGGAAGTTCCATTTCCCTACCAACGGCTCGGTTGTACGTGAAAATCATAAGAAAATTTCGTCACCCATCCGCGTTACCCATTCCGCGTGACATATTCGTGTGACATATTCGTGTGACATTTTTCGGCAAGTGAGTCCAAGGCTAAAGCATAGTTCCATGCTAAAATTATAAAATCGCATTCAAAATACGAATTCGGGGGAAAATCGTGTTAAAAGTGTGAATACGATTGTATTTGTATTCATATTCATACCTGTATTCGTATTCATAATCATAAAATCGCAGATATGATTTGTATTCATAATCGTATTTATGAATAAGAATACATTCCAATACAAGGTACAAATCCATGAAAAGAGTTAAGGGTCAAGTTAGGGGTTGTTGAGGGGTCAAGGGGTTTTGGATCGGAATTAAATGATGGATGGAACAAGAAAGCAGTGGTCCACGGAGTAGAGGATGATTGTTCATGTCAACCTTGAGGAAATTTCAAGCACACTACCTGGAATTGTTAAATAGAGGGTACCTACTGTTCATTCCACGCCTCTTCATGAACCCGTCGAGAACAGTGAGTGGTTATGCAAAGTTTGCACGACCGCTCAGTCCTGAAGAAGGGTATACCCGCTGCGCCGTATTTCTTTGAACAGACGCGGCGTGAATACTCAATACTGAGTATCCACCTTCAATACTAAGCGGTCGTGCGTACTGAAAATGCGTATTTCGAGCTATGGCGTACTGAAAATGCTTTTCCCCTCTCTCATTTTTTATAAATTAATCAAAACTGGTCCACGCCAAGCTCCCAAAAGTGCTCAGTCTGGAAGTAAATCTTATCGAAAAAGTATCGGTGTGAAGATGCAGGTTTAATATTTTCTTCCATCATTCATTTGCTTTTTATGCCAACTCTATGGGCAAGAGGAAACTGAGCCAGTTATCTCAAATGAACCTAAACTATGAACCTGAGCTATGGTTCACTCAACAGGTCATTCAAGGATTCAACTTCCCCGTTCTAAGCTCCACAAAAGATTGATGTACTGAATTCGAGGACTTGAAATTTCCAGACATCGAGCCAAGTCGTCCTAAACTCACAAGAACCGACGTATTACCAAACTGATTCGGTGAAACCCTGCAGGTTGCTAAGTGAATTTCAATTAAGAGTTTGTAATGGTCGACCTGACTGTGAAGTATGAGAGGGACAACTCATTGTGTTGACTGAGAACATAACTATCTAGGGCTGAAAAGTGGCTGCGCTTTTTTTCTGCAATCATCTCTAAAAGCTCGTCCATATAAGTTAAATATGTAATTTGTGCTGAATGCTCCGTAATATTGCAGACCCCAGGAAAAACCCCGCTTAGGGCTCTGCGAGCCCCGCGGAGGGAACAGATTGTACGGGCAGTCTTGAGTCGCCCTTCATGAAGTGTAGTTGTTTGTCTTAAAGATTCCTGTGACTTATAATTTAACTGTTGTGGAAAATAAAGTTCTTTTTTAAAAACTCATTTCCGTAAAGCAGTTATTTAACTGGCGCAGTCGGTAGGACCGCAGGAGGCTGAATTTAAGAAATTATAAATCTCAGCTGTGAGTTTCAACTCTTCGCCGCGGAGACCTACAAAATCGCAGGAGATCTTCGAGACTGAAAACCCGATCTGATATTCGGACACCGTCTATCGCAGACCACCGATATCACTTTGGACTATTCGAAGAAGGAGACCGAACTCGGCCGAGAAATTTGGCGAGATCCACCTACTTCGAACAAGTGACACTTCGGGACCAAAGAGGACACCGTTCTCAATAGAACCACCTCGGCGCTCTCTACCCTTCCTTTTGGACACCGCGATCGCAGCTGCGATAGCCACCAAACCGAAGAGGATCCTTCTCCACCACGGACCAGGAAGAAGAGGTTGACCAAGCTCACCAGAAGTACGCATCCGAGCTACCGGCGTTTCGGAAACCTACCCGAAAACCCCTCGATGCTGACGATCTTCACAGCTTTGTGAGTCCGCCTTTAATATTTAACAATAATATTGAATTTCCTAATATTGTTGTAACGGAAACAGGAGCAATAATGGTAGTACCGGAGTTAAAGAAAGCTTATCTGGATATGATTCCGGAGTTCCATGGAGAACCGGAACTTCTTACTAACTTTTTAGAAGTATGCGAGGAGCTAGTGCTCCAATTTTATGATAGGGCAGCCCCTACAAATTTTCAAAACAAATATCTGATGAGGTCCATCTTAGCGAAAATTAAAGGTAGAGCGGCTGAGTTAATCATTAGTGCAAACTGCTCAAATTGGGAGAGTGTAAGAGATGCATTGACATCCGGATACTCCGACAAACGAGATCTATACACTTTAACGATAGAAATGTCCGAGTTAAAACAGGGAGGAGAAACCCCGTTCGTATTTTTAGAAAAAGTTAGGAAATTTCTCAATTTATCCATTATGTACTTAAAGAACAACGCAGTTCCTAACGTTGACCAACAAGGTCAATTTTTCAAAGGATTAGCTTTAAGGGTGTTCCTCAGAGGATTGAAAGAACCGTTAGGTGGGCTATTGCAGGCCAGGAGACCTCCAGATTTGGATGCGGCTCATAATTTACTGACGAATGACTTTCAATTTGGAATTGCCAAGCCGTATTTAAAAACGGACAATAATAAATCCTTCACGAGTTCGCGACCTCTTCAAGGTCCGTCTTATCAGTCGCCTCGGCACGCGCAAGCGGGACCCTCGCGACCCTCGACTTCCTCATATTTCCAGAATCAGCGTTACGGGAAAGATAATCAAGAACCCTCGACTCAACGTCCTTTTTCATCTCCACCACAATACCAACAACAATCTCCCAGATACCCGCAAATTCCTCAGCAAAACAGATCCCAATATCCTACTCCGATGAGTGGAGTACAAACCATCAAAACTCATACACCTCAATTCCATCAGCGGAATATAGAGGGACATGTAGAGTACGAAAGTGAAAGTCGTTCGTCAGAAGAAGAAGAACCTTTTTTAGAAGTTGGCCAGGAGGAATACCAAAATTCCTCCTCATGAATTTGAACATTAAAAATGAACTGCCCTTTGTTATTATGCCCAAATTTGAATTAAGAATACTCATAGACACTGCTAGCACTAAATCCTTTGTAAACCCTCAAGTTGCATGCAAATATTTCCATAAGAAATTAATAGAGGACCCTTTCCTAGTAACTACTGCACACGGAACGACCCATGGTAAACAAAGCACCAAGGTACCGTGTGGAGAGTTATTCGGAGAAAGAAATTTAAATTTAAAATTTTATGTATTTCAGTTCCATGACAAATTTGATTTACTATTAGGATTGGACGGACTAAAACAGATTGGCGCAAAGATCGACTTGACTAAAAATATGTTGGTTACTCCCCACAAACAACTGCCAGTCCTTTTCCACCAACTGAATAAAATTGCAACTTATAAAATTGAAGCACGTTCATTACAAAAAGTCATGTTTAAAATAGAAAACATAAGAGATGGAGAAGGAGTGATACCATACAAAAAATTGAGAAAATTAGAGATACCCCAATGCGTAGTAACAATAAAAAATAATGAAGCGCTAGGTGTCGTGTTGAACCCAACAGAAGAAGAAGTAATATTTAAACAATTGAAACCCACAAAGGAGGCGATCTAGCTGTAGCTTATGCTAGTAGGACTCTGAACGAAACGGAAACTAGACTCTCCACGATAGAAAAAGAACTGTTAGCAATCGTTTGGGCTGTTAAATATTTTAGACCGTATTTGTACGGCAGAAAATTTAAAATATTTTCAGATCACAAACCACTTCAATGGTTATTTTCAATAAAAGAACCCAACTCAAAATTATTTAGGTGGAGATTAAAACTAGAAGAATATAATTACGAAATCTGTTACAAAAAAGGAACTAGCAACGCAAATGCAGATGCCCTATCAAGGATCCAACTTAATGTCACGGAAATAGAAGAAGCCGATAAAATTATTGAAGATTTAATAGATAAAATGAATAGAACTGAGAGTATACTACAAGACGGACAGACAGACCAAACCATAAGAGAACTATTTCCCGAAGGAACACCCCCAACTGAAGCCATAGAAACAGACAGACAATCTGTAACTGCTAACATTGACGACGAGAGTGATCACCAAACTGTTCATACCAATCAAGAGAGTAATACCACCATAGAAATCCCTATTAGTGACAACCCCGTAAATTATTTTAATAATCAAGTAATTGTATCGCTTGTAAAATTTAATCCTACAAAACCAAAAATAAAGAAACTCTTTAATCAGAAAACCAGAATATTGCTAGAATTATCAGAAAACAAATTAGAAAAAGAAATAGTAAACTTTGTCAAAGAGTACATTATACCAAATGTCAACTATGGAATATACTTTGAAAACGACATTTATGAAAAATTCTTAAAAATAATGGTTAAATATTTTAAAACCTCAGAAGTAAAATTCACAAAATGTAGTGGAAAGCTAGTCGACGTACTTTGCGACGAAGAAGTACAGGAAGTAATAGCCTCCTATCATGTAGGTAAACAAAACCACAGAGGGATAGAAGAAACTTACCAAAAACTTAAAAGACTTTACTTTTGGCCCAATATGAAAAAGACGGTCCAAGAATTCATTAATCAATGCGAAATCTGCCAAATTTGCAAATATGATAGAAATCCATTAAAAATAAAATATAATGTTACCCCGACAGCGACCAGGCCGTTCGAAATAATTCACATTGATAAATTCACTCTAGAAAAGACAAAATTCCTGACGATAATCGACACTTTCTCAAGATACGCTCAGGCCTATCCGGTTCAAACTTCGGAAAGTATAGAGGTAGTTACTAATCTCCTCAAATATTTTGCTCATCATGGACTACCTCAACAAATCATTTCGGACAATGGAGCAGATCTAAATAGCTCCTTAGTAAAAGAATTACTGATGTTACACAAAATCAAAATTCATTTTATAAGTTCCCAACATCCCGACTCAAATGGACCTATCGAGAGGTTCCACTCCACACTGATAGAGCATATCCGATTATTGAACAATCAAGACGAGTTCAAAAACGACTCGACCACAAACAAAGTAAACTATGCTCTTATAGCCTACAACAATAGCATACACTCGGTAACAAAATTGACGCCATTCGAAGTTATTAATGGTCATATAGACAACGAAGCGACTATAGATATGGATATAGAACAAAAACTTACTTCTAACTTTGTACAGAGACATAAAGAAAAGACCAAATTGTTATACTCCACCATTAATGAGAAGAATCTAAAACAAAAAGAAAAAGTGATAACCAGTAGAAACCTATCTAGAGAAGACCCACCAGAAATACCGGCCGAAGTTTATATAAAAAATAAACAATTACAGGCAAAGACTAAAAATAAATATGCGAAAGAGAAAGTAGTTAGAGTAAATGTTGATAGAAACACGGCAGAGATTCAGCCTCGTCATTACAATACGAGAAGCAAGGTTCATCTCTCCAATATTAAGAGACCTAGGAAACAAAAGAAAATTACAGAAACTACTTCCCAAACTAACCCACCTACTGACGCTGTTCCAGGGCCCTCGGGCTTACGACAGGACGATGCGCCGAAATAAAAGACATAAGCGGTAATCCCGGTGTCTTACCTATCCGGCTAGGTACGGCAAAAATAACTACAACTGACCACACGTTGATACACTACTATAAGATCAACGGACTTATACGAGAATTCGACAAACTGAAGTTTAAAAATGTAGAATTATTTAAGAAACTTAGAGTAGATGAAAGAATATCTAGGGAATTAGATGAATATTCAAGGGTTGTAGATTATACTGTAGATATTATTCAAGAAAAAATAGATAGCATAAAACATGTAGACAGTAGAATGAAGAGGGGATTAATCGATGGGCTAGGTAGCGTAGTAAAAGCTATAACGGGAAATTTAGACTCAACTGACGCAGAAAAATATGACAAATTTATAGAACAAATTAGAAACAATAATTTAAACTTTCAAGATCAACTAGACGCTCAATTCTCCATCAACAGTGAACTAATAGAAGAATTTAATGAAACAATTAGCACCATCCAATTCAACAACAAAGAAATACAAAATAAAGTGGTAGAAATAAACAGCTTAATTAAAACCAATAGTTTAAAAATCGAAATTGGAACGGCCAGAGAATTAGTGAATCATCTACAACTAGTTTTCAACCTGATATTAAATGTAGTCCAAGACATAGAGAACTCCTTGACCTTTTGCAAAATGGGATCTCTTCATCCCAGTATTCTTACTACCAAACAATTGTATGACGAACTTAAGAAAATAGAAAATTATTACCAAGGGAAACTACCTTTAGAGATCAATTATGAAAATATGTTAGAATTAGAATCCCTGATTAAGGTTAATTGTAAAGTTCGACCTGAAGAAATTGTTTACTTCTTAACGTTACCATTGACAAACTCGAAAGAGTTCGATTTATTTTATTTGAGGCCAATTCCTTCAGAAACCAGTAACGGTCTAATATCCATTTGGCCAGATTCTCAGTACTTGTTAAAAGCCAAAGACAATTCTACAATTAAACCTCTTAAAGGTTCTTGCATATCGGGCAGTACCTACTTGTGCCCGACTGAAATTCTCTCAACTTATAATGGTACCTGCGAAAAAGAAATTCTTCAGGGCCGAGCTCCTAAACAATGTCGATATGTTAAACTAGAAACTATCGACAACGAAATTGAATTTATTCCGGAAATCAATCAATATCTTGACACTTTTGTAACAGAAGAACCTATAGAAATTAGGGAAGAAAAAGAAACAGAAATCAAGTCGCTAAAAGGAATATATCTCATCAGAAATGAAAAAAATACTGTATATTTTAGAAATGAACAATTAACATCTTCCAGCCAGTCGGAGGGTCAACCGAAAATTATTCACAATATTGAAATTGACATGGAAAATAATTATCCGCCTGATGTGTCACTAAATTTGAAAGATGCTAATTTTAAAAATATAAAATTGAACCCCATACGACCGTTTAGGTCATTCGATTCATCTCACATAGTAGTACCAAGTTGTTGGACAATTGTATTATACTTTATCATGATAGGATCAGTATGTTATGTTACTTTAAAATATCTTAGAAAATCCAAATCATTAAATTTTAGTAATTCACCTCAGGTAGAACCCCGGACTTGTATTGACATCAACCTTCCAGGAGATGCCAAATTCTAGGGGTGGAGGAGTTAAATATGTAATTTGTGCTGAATGCTCCGTAATATTGCAGACCCCAGGAAAAACCCCGCTTAAGGCTCTGCGAGCCCCGCGGAGGGAACAGATTGTACGGGCAGTCTTGAGTCGCCCTTCATGAAGTGTAGTTGTTTGTCTTAAAGATTCCTGTGACTTATAATTTAACTGTTGTGGAAAATAAAGTTCTTTTTTAAAAACTCATTTCCGTAAAGCAGTTATTTAACTTATATACATAAAACTCTGTTTTGTAGTCTGCCGTGCTAAGCCAGAAAGTCGTATCTTGACTTCACTCAACTTTCGGGATAAACGACCTAATAGGTTTCGTGGCGAAATAACTTTTTTGCGGGATTATTTTTCCTCTTTTTACCAAAAGTAAAGGTTTTTCTTAAAGAAAATAAACTTTGAGTGTAAATTGTCAAAAAACGGCATAAAATTCTTCCATTCCTATCTTACTTACATTTAAGCTAGATATACTAAGCCTTGAAGTCCTATCTCAATTTGAATAGGACAATTTGAATAGGACTATAGAAAATCGATAGAAATCGACCCCCAAAACACCCTGGCACCAATAACTCAGTTTGTTCGAATTTTCACGTTACGACTTTCTGGCTTAGCACGGCAGTAGAGTTCCCTTATATTGGAAGTGAAGAAAATCACTAATGGAAACTTGTAGCAGTTCCGCGAACTGCTCCGCGGAATAGACCTGAGGAGGCGTCGCTACTCTCCTAGACTGGGAACGAGGTCGGCATTCAGTCACTTTCCTGCCTTGCTCCTGGTAAGTGATCTCTCCACATATTGCTTCCAAGTCTACCAAGGTAGCGGAAGCTTTGTTTTCACTTTTCAAGGACGAAAAAAAAAGTTCTCCAAAATAAAAATTTTCACTCGCATTTTGCGTTTTAGACCTTTCTGAACAATTTTGGTTCAGTGTCTGTGTGTCTGTGTGTCTGTCTGTCTGTCATGATTTCCTTGTAACGCGCATAACTATACGAAGTTATGGTCCGATTTCAATGAAATTTTCAGGGATTGTGCGGGTTGGTGTGTAGACGGTCCCCTATGAAAATCATCATCCCCGGACTGATAGAAGCGACTGCGCATGCGCAAACGTGATTTCCTTGTAACGGCCATAACTTCTACATTTTCCATCCGATTCCAATGAAATTCTCAGGGATATTACAAATTAGTATTTAGATGGTCCCCTATGAAAATCATCACTTTCGGACTGATAGTAGCCACTGCGCATGCGCAAACGTGAATTTCCTTTTAACGGCAATAACTTCCACTTTTTCTACTCGATTTCGATGAAATTTTCAGGGATTATGCGGATTAGGTTGTAGATGGTCCCCAATGAAGATCACCACCTTCGGACTGATAGTAGCCACTGCGCATGCGCAAACGTGAATTTCCTTGTAACGTCCATAATTTCTACATTTTCTATCCGATTTCAATGAAATTTTCAGAGATGTTACAGATTAGTATTTAGATGGTCCCCTATGAAAATCACCACCTTCGGACTGATAGTAGCCACTGCGCATGCGCAAACGTGAATTCCTTGTAACGGCCATAACTTCTACATTTTCCATCCGATTTCAATGACATTTTCAGGGATGTTACAGATTAACTTGTTTTGATGTTTTGAGATTAACTACTATGCATCGGATCATCTATATAATCGAGTTATGGATACGAGGAAGCTATGTGCCACACCCACTTGGCAGACGTTTTAAAATTTTGCGGTTTGCCTTGATGCCCAAAATCCATTCTCATTTCATTTCGGACCAATATACGATTAAAGAGTTAATCGATATAAACCACACTCCGTTTTGTTATTGAACCATACCCAATTCATATCTATATTATAATTGTTTAATTAATAAAATAAAATTATAGTTTCTGAATCATTGGGTAGAAATACGAGCTGGTTATTCCATCAGAATATTTCCAACTATATTTCATGGTTTTAAGGCACCTGAAACAACAGGGATGAAGATACACAATACAACGGAAATAAGTGATCGGACGAAAAACGCGTTTTCAAACTGACTTCTTTTCAAATGAACGACACCGATAGAAGGCCTGTATCAAAATAGATTGTATTGGAAGAGTAACTTCAGGGCGTCTGCCCTCATTGATAAATTTCATCCCGAAAAAATTAAGCCTTTTGTTTTCAAAGTAATACTTGTTATAATACCTTACACCTCCGTTTTAAAAAGCATTTTCTATTCATTTCGTGTACATTACTTTATAAATTACTCGCTAAGGATGAAAAAATTCCAGTCACTTCCATATTTTTTATTTGTTTTATTTAGATGTGTGAATTCGTCCCCAGGGAGCATTTGACATAATTCACCGTAGCTTCTTTCAACTGAGCGGCTATTTTTTTTTTACGTAAACACGGTATAACAATACTGAACTTAGAGTAGGATCAAGGGTAATATTCCGTATTTACTGTGTAATTTCCCGTAGAGCCATTCTTCCTTTCGATCACCTCCGTCAACTTCCGTTCCACGAAGCCCAGTTCGTCCTGCAGGTTAACAGGTTTTTCCCCAGTTATTGTATGAGTCAAAAAACAGGAAAACCAGTGCTTTCAGGCCAACGGATCAAAACCAGGAAAAGAGATGAAAAAGAAAAATATGATCCTACAGGGTTTCGGGACTCGATCCTGGTCGGCCTTGACAAGGCTGGAACTGACCTTGAGGCGGTGTCAAAGTGGCTCTAAGCTTGACTACCGCCGATATGGCGAAGCACCATTTGACATTCTCATTGCCGGCGGATTACTTATCCCCGGTGGTTCGATTGCTCAAGCCTATAGTGTGAGTGGTAGATGACCTATTTATTTATTTATTTGTACAATGACGGCATTAACTGCCAATTACAATATTCAAGTTGAACATAATAACCTATCGGAAACTTATGGAGGAAACTGTCCATCGACGTTTCGTCGAATTCGGATTTTACGAATCTTGAAATGTAAAACATCACATTTTTAGGGGCAGTTGCAATTTTTTTTCTAGCTCATTTCCAAAGGTTTATTATTAATAATAATAAATTAAAAATTGGTACCAACCTTTCCTTTTGTTGATCGATGTTATAAATCCGCAGGGCTGAGAATAACGAACAAAAATTTAATAAACACTTTACTCTCACTTGTATTTTACATTGTTGTCGAGAATAAAATGACATAAAGCCGACATTATTGTAGGTAGGTATCTATTACACGTAAAGGATTATGTCAGTAAATCTTATTAAACCGTTTGGCCACATTATTACAGTGATGTTTCCGGTAGCAGGTATCCGTTTATAAATATCGTACTGAAGGAAATAGAAATAATAGAAAGTAGAAACTTCGTACGTTTCTTGAGAACTTTGAGTATTCAAACGTGGTTGGGCTTCAATTACCATCAGCCACATACAACAATATAATTAACCACCAGGAGCGTTTTTTTTTCAATTAACCGAAAATTTCAAATTCAAATGCGTGATAGGAAGCTTTTTTGTATGTCTAATTCCAGCTTTTCACTTTAGTCGTGTGCCCTGTTTAGATCCTCATATAAAGTAACTAATTTCAACAAAATTATGATGAAAAGACTTCGCCATAATTCGTTCTTCATAGTACGATGAACTGTGCTTGTTGTGGATAGGGGTTAAGTCCGAAATAGGCTAAGATGAACCAAAATAGAGATGAGATACCGAAGCACCTTCTAGCAATGATAAAATAGGCTGTTGGTAGTTGTTGTAATGGATATCGAATAGGAATATCACCAAATAGAAACATTTTATGGTACGTAGAATTTATAACAAAATTCCAAACTTTCGATTACGAATGTTTAAAAACTATGATTTTGGGATTAACAAGCACAGAAATAATCGGGGCGATTATAGTGTTTATTGATTTTGTTTCGGTAGAGGGATAATGCAGATATTTTTTCCATTGAGGAGTTATACGTCCAAAAGGGCTTGCGACCGAAATAATTAACCATGAATTAGGTATTCCTACTTCTAAAGAAAAGTTGATTAAAGTGTACACAATTTGTTACTTAACAATGTAATGTTCTGGTCTCAATTCTACCTAAATGGTTTAATACTGTTTCTTATCTCGTAGGAATATGCACTCAGGTAAGCATTCCTGAAGTTGTAGCAGTCTGAATTCTATTAACACTGTAGGATCATAATTGGTATATTCGTGATTCATAACATACAAAATATTTCTTTTTGAATTTGTGAATTACAGTTCACTTTTGATTCACATAAGTGAAGGGTAGGCAACGCTATAACTACATAATTTGTATTCAAGTCGTAGATTTGGTCTGATCTATCTTTCTTGTAATATTTGTACACAACATAGTACTATTTTGTTTTCGAGTTTTCAAACCAAACTTGTATATACTTACCTGAAAACATCAATAGGTGTTGAACAAGGTGTCTATTTCTATTGGGTCTAGTGCCTTGATACATACATTTTCTCTCCAATTAAGAAAGCTTGAGGATTTATACTATCTATAATACATTTATTTATAAATACATTAAAAGTTGAACGTAAAGGTATAATAACGATGGAACGTAGTTAACACAAGGAGAGGGTTGTGCAGTGCTTAATAGTTTGCATGTGAGTTCGTGCAGGGATCCAAAATTAAAGTGACGAGGAAGTAGTACCTACATTTCAGACGTATTTTGTCATCTTCAAGTTCTCTTCAAACAAGTGCAATCGGCAGGTGACTGAAATTTCCTGTACTATCTCGGAATGTGTGCTCCGTGGTGTCACCACCCGCGTCCTCCGCGGCTTATATCTGAGCTGGTGGCCATTCTAAGGGGCTCTTCTCTCCATCCCTCTTTCCTATTCCCATCTTCCTGAATTTTCCAATTCACCAAAGACAGCGTTGGGTAGTCCTGGGCAAACTCCTCATATCACATAATTTATTTAGGTAAGACTTTGTTGGCATCTTTGCATCATAGAAAAGTTGTCAGTACCCAAGAGCTTTGCCTTACCGGGAGTTCGAAGTACTGAACGTAACACAATGATCTTGTTGCTATCAAGCGCATTCATAAGTTCACAACAGGCATCCGGCCATAGCCTTACCGCGCCCTGTTTTCGAATATTCATTCGCCTAAATTTGGCACAGAGAGATCGGAGAAGAATGCTCATTACGAGGTTTTACGCGTCTTTTATTCTCTTAGAATTGATCCTTTTAAACATGTACTATTGACGAGGATAAGATAATTTCATCTCTGAATAATTTAATAATGCTAAATACTCCCAGAATTTTGAGGGTTTATTTCTGGGCTGAGACCGCGAGTGGCTCCACCAGCAACCACAAGTTGTTAAGAACTTATGTTGGCGGAAGACATATTTACGTCATATGTTTTGCTGTTTTAATGTAATTTTCTTTCTGTCAATGAATTGAATTGAATTTTCATTACTGCGTGCCTTCTCCATCTTTGAGAGATTAATTTTTTAAGAATCTATATTTAATGAAACTAACTAACTAATTAAACTAGTATTAGTATTAGTATTAAATTAACTAACTAATTTTCTGCTAATTTGGTGCTACAGCCATTCATAGCACACATGTTGTGTTGTGTCCTCTTCCAAGTTGTCACTCCATCTCTGCCTCGGCCTTCCTCTCCTTCTTGTACCATTTGGTCTGGAGAGCAATAGCTGATTAAATGGGTCGTCTTCATCCATTCGGAGAATATTTTCAGCCCATATCAACCATCCCAGCTTCACGAAGTTCATCATAATCCTCGTACATCTGGTAAAGTTCTTCATTGTTTCGGCGTCTCCGCTGAACGTGGTCCAACAGTGGGCCAGAATTCTCCCAAGTATCCTCCTTTCGAAGATACTTCCTATATTTAATTTAAGAGACAAAATACTCTCTGAATGTAGAGTAAGTACTACCTCAATTGCGAGTGCAATGGATTATAAAATAGGAAGTGCAGTGCAGTGCGATTTCTGGGATAGTGCAAGTATAAAACTAAATCAGCATCAGTGCTGAAGTGCAAATAGTGGGGAGTGTACGAATACGTGCGTACTAAACGTGAAATCAGGGATTACAGCTACGAGTATCACGGTGCAGGGATTAGCTAAGTAAAAGATCATAATAGATCGATAACTTCTTACTTATGCGGAACAATATGAGGAACAATATGCGTTGATAGATGAATATAACACCACAAAGTTCCCAAAACATCTCCATCTATATCAATAAAAAACGACGTTGAACCGAGAACAAATTCTTTTTGAATTATAGAGATCACCGTATGGAACTATTATGTCCATTCACAGTCTTTCTGATGGATTTAATGTACCTATCAGAGTACCTAAATGATTAAACCTTAGGAAAATATAGAAGATACCTACAAGTAATCTGACACATTGAAGGGTACATAACTACATTCACATCCTCGACATTACAATAGTTAAAATTCATTGAGTCCACTAACTTTACAAACTTAGAAATGTGATGTTTACATTTAAAAGTGAAAAAGGCATCATTCAAAATGCAAACGGCCCATTTGAAGTTCAGTTTTTATTTGACCATTTATCGAAATTTATTCTCTTAGGTTCATCTGTTATGCCTACCATGTTTTTGATGTTGATCTAATATTTCAAAACCGATAAAATACCTCGTTTCTTTGGTGTTTCACAGTCTCTCCACAAATTATATATGCTACATAAATTTGCTCGAATATGGATCATACACTCTCCATTCAATATCCAAGGAATTCGATAGTATCTCATCAAACAAGTTAAATTATAAGTAGGTACATTTAGTTTTGTCAATAAAAAAAGGTTTTATTTTAAACCCAACTGTGGTTAAAAAGAAAAAAATGTGGCCAAACTGTTCACAAATACTTACCGATCCTCGAACATACAAGTTACTTCTATATTGTACACAATAAAATTTAGGCAATCGAAACTTCTTTTTCAACTAGGTACTCTCTTGTATTTTTTTCATATTGCTATTTTCCATCTTTTCATTTCGATAGAGAAGTGACACACGAAATTGAGAGAGCTGTAAACATTTCTAACTAGTTAGTACAAGCGAGCAACATCATCAACACTTCCATAAAGTTTACAACAGTTTTTTTTTTTGTTAATATACACATATAACTTCAAAACTTCAAATAAAATCACAACAAATTATACTTTTTAATCGAATTATCATAAATAGTAACAATTTGTGAACTACACTTCAATACCACCTTATTTTTTATTGCTATTTTATAGTACAGGTTTAAAGTTTTTCCCCCCTTTTATTGTTCTGAAGTTTCATGGGATTTTTCACGATCTGGCAATTATAGCGCCAGGTATGTCAGCAGATATCAGAATTAAGAATGTCTTCCACTCACGAACACACTCAAATTTTGATCTCTAGTTTTTATCACATTTTGTGTAATTTACATGGGAATTTGCAATGAATTGGTTACAGTATCTTTGTCTGGTAATGCTTTCAGTTATAGGAATATGTACATAGTAAAATATTATGGTTAACTCAATCGTTCTATTGGATGTTTCAAGCTCAATAGCTTCGATTAGTTAGATTAAAATGACCCTTAACAACTACCAAACACTAAAATAATCTTACTTCCAACTTTCTACATGCAATTTACATAAGCAAGCAACGAATGGGTTCAAGGTGTGGGGAATTATGTACAAGTTTGGTGCAAGTGCCTCGAGGCGAATCGTGCTTTACATGAGTGCTCGGGTGTTAATTCCATAAAATTTCATTACCAAAACTGCGAGTGCAAACTTAACAAGTGCCAGAAGAAAAAATAGTTTTACAGGCAGGCTCATCAGAAATGTCCTCTCTTGAAGGATTTAGTAGTTATTCTGCAAAAATAGAAAAAAATATTGTAGAAAGATGAAAAATATTATCTTTTTCTTCCAAAAAGTATTGTAAAACAAATTTATCGGTGCAGTATGGTTTGAAAAGTGCATTAGTGGTACCTATTCGATTTCAAATATCACAGTTGTCGAAGTGCACTATTCCAAAGTGGTTCTTTTCCGTGCACTGCAAGTTTAGGCACCCGTTTTTTTTTAAATGGTGGAATTATTGTCATTTAAAATACTTATTTTTAAGAGAAATGATGGAAGTGGTTTTCACGCACAAGCTGTGTTTGTCAATTTATTGTCATTCGTTTCGAAGGAGCACTAAAGATGGCGGCAGGCTTGCCTGAGGCGCTGAGATTGAATTCGTGAATCAAACAAAATGCATTATCACATCCTAACAATAATTAGTTTACGCTGGAGGGACGGGAAAAGGGATTATCAGTAAGTTTTATACCATTAGGTAGTTTCTACTTATCAGATAACGAATCCAACTTTTGCGCGAAATCATCATAAATAAGAGATTCTTATTAAAGATGGCAGAAACAAAAGCGAAGTACCTCCTTGCACTTCCAATTCCTACTTCATGGTATTGTTTCAAACAATTTCAGTTTTAAATTGTTTTACAGTTTTTTTTTTACCTAATTAAGGAGGGTTTAAACGATGCGATAAATTGTCACTAATTTATTGTCGTTGAATTACGAAACAGAATGTGCAAACAGGTGTTCAAAATTTCTTTCTTCTAATTTCTATTTCGATCGTTCTTGTTTTGAATGGTGCTATCATTCATGGCAGATAAACCGATAAAACAAACTCTGTGAGAGTTCTTAAGCGAATGTATTGAACTTTTCCGAATGTTTCTGTGTTTTTGGCATTTTAAAACCAATTCTTGTGTTTATTTTCTCGATTTTTTCAAATGTTTCAATATTAACAGTCTAACACTATGGAAAGAAGTTCTCCCTCTATAGCTAAAAACTGTTTCGGGAGTCTCGATAGCTCTTGAATTGTATGGAGCTAAAATCGTGACGATTTCGTAGCTTATATACCCTCCTTGACTTTTTTGTGATTCTTAAGTATTGTAACTATAGAAACTTGAATTAGTAAGGTTGCGCGATAAGAAAATAATTTACTTTTGGTTACTCACTGATCGAATTTACACAAATCTACTCTGCAGAAGGTAGAAGGAGTTTAGAGAAAAGTAGAAGATCGGTCTCTCATCAAACTCTTCAAGGGTAGGTAGGTAGGCACGACTAGGTCAGGAGGACCCGTTTATCGCCCAGGGTAGAGGTAAGGAAAGTGAAGTTCACTTCTGCCTGGGGGAACCGAACAGTGATTGAGGTGTATGTTGAAGTGGGAAACTCAAAGGATTGGGCAAGAAAGGAAATACAACGGTTGCAAAGGAGATCACGACAACTTCATCTCCATGGACAAAGGTTAGCAGTTAAGTTTCATTTTGCATAACTTAAAGTTTGAACTACGTTGGTTTATTATTGTTTGAGATAAAGTTTGCATTGTTTTGTTGTTTGTGAGTCGAATTCCTCCTACGCCATCAATGATTTGTCGCGTTTGGCCCGCGTCGCAGCATGCACCAAGCTAAATAGATAACTACAATTTTATATTAAAATATACCTACTGTTCACCTCACCAATAAGCGACCAAAAGTTGTTTCACCAAGATTCGTTACTTTTCGTAAACATCCCTTCATATTTCACGACCAAAGAGAATGTGCTTTTCGGAACAATAGGTTTCTGTGACACAGGGTGTCCTGGGATAAGGTTTTATCCATCTTCAGGTTAGGCTCTACAGCTGATTCTACCTTGATTGAAGCTATAAGCTGATACATAGAGCCACACGCGTTCTCGTCTGACCAACGGTTAATTTCAAGAAAATTCACCTTTTTCTTATGTTTTGTATAATGATAATTTAACTTGAACTTTTTACGGGGTTCAAAATTCATTCAAAATTATTATTTGCTTAAGACGGTATTAAAATGTTGCTCACTGCATTTTTGAGACTTCGATATTAGAAAATAAAGCAATGGCTCTTAGCTTGGAAAATCGAACTTACTTTACACGCAGTTTAGTAAATCGATGAAATAGTGGATAATAGCCAAATAATACATAATGCAACGTAGCGTAATCAAGAATTAAACCCCTCTTCCTTTTCTTTGGCTCAACAGTTCATTTTGAACCTTGACCGCCTCCACAACACTCTCCCAGACCACTCAACCCCTCCATACGCTAGCATAGCTAGCCATACGCGAGCAGATAAATTTGACCGATCTGATCTGCCGATATCCTCTGCCAGATATCGTTGACGACTTGAGTAAGCGATGTGATCGGTCGTAGCCCCTTAACCTAATCGGCAAGCCCAGGATCTGTCACCTGATCATACTCCTCGTAGTGGGATCTAATCGGGCAGATTCTGGTCTGTCGCCGATGTATAGATCTGGTAAATACGAATTAGATACGGTCGGGTCCGAAAATTTTCCGAGATCGGTGGCAGATTTGTGGTAGTAGTCGCGGTAACCCCCATATTTTTCTTCTCTCGTCATGGGGTTGGTACGGTTGTTCAAGGACAAACAGAAAACTTACCCATGAAATGGTGAAGACAGAAAAGGGCACAAGTTTGGCGAAGTCGTGGGTCCAGATTGACGGGTTTGTGCTTCACAGACATCGTTTCCTAGTCGTCTGTACGTAAGGGGCGAAGAGCAGACCACATCTGCCGGATTTCATATTCCCACCGACATCTTCAGCCGATCTTAGTTCGATGTCCGCCCACTAACGCAAAAAATTTCCCTCCCATATCGCTCAGAAACCCCAGATCTGCGGCCTATATCTACTGGTGAATGGGCTAGCTATTCTCTGTGTCCCATCACCCTCATATCCTCCTCAACCTCATCCAGCCATCTGATCTTCGGTCGACCTCGTCCTCTTCGACCCCCTGGGTCTTCACTGGAGATGGTTGCGCCTGTCATTCGTATTACATGACATGATATTTGAGGCAAGAGGGTCATTAAATGTGTATGACATTAGCATAGAGCGTTGAAGCGACGCTTCAATCTCCCTCTCCCGCATATTGAGCCAGTTTAATTCTTTTACGTACATATTACATTAAAACGTGTCGTTTGAATCTATTCAGTGACTCGATGTCTTCTACGTAAAAGGCCATGTCTCTGAGGTCACCTTGAACAAGGGAGAGAAGCTGAAGAGACTGGTCATTGCAAAGTACACCCTATTAGCAGCCATCAGTCGCAGTTTTATCTCAGTGGGCTTCTCATTTTTGCACAATTAAACTGCATTTTGTTTGTTAACAAATATAATGATTATCCCAACTTAAATACAAGAAAGTTGTAAATTAAGGTTTTTCTGGTTTGATGATTAAAATACCCCAAAAACTTCAATTTAGAGTTTCCTACTACAACTTTCTTGACTCTGAGTTGAGAAAAAAAAGAGTAACTTTCTATTTGTTAACAAAAACACGCAAAATTCTTAGAAACTGTGTATGAGAAAAGTATTAATTTATTCTACCCTAGGTTCCAAAACTGATTTCTTAAAATTTTTAATTACAGGCTTATTAGATTTAATTCATTATAGAATCGAAGTCAAATCTAGCGCACTTCTTCTGCTATAAATTTCAAACTGTTACAGCTCCTAACTAACCATTATGATTTACATAGTACGAATACTTTCAATAACTTGCTTGGCAAAAATTCTCTTGGTGCGCTATTGGGGAGGTGATTTCTACTTCTAGCATACTTATAGTCGTACACGAACACAGTTATTTTTTTTAAATAGGTGTGTGTCTACTCTAGTTATTTTTCCTTACAAGCTAATTATTGTCGACACAGCCTTTTGAGTGAAAACTCTTATTGTTTTTTCTTAATCCTAAATTTTTTCAAAGAGTACAGTATAATTATAGTCAATAAGTAAAGTACACCAATATACGTAAATGCTTCTGTTTGCCCTACGTCCTAAGCCGTTTAGTTTGTTTTCTTCGTGATTGGATCGCCATTTTGTAATTGTGCCAATATTGTACCCCCCCTCCCCACCCCTCGCCTTTCGGTCTAATAAGAAGCAACGAAATGAGGGTTCATTCTTCGTAAAGCAGGAATTCATTAGAACTGTGGTTAATTATATCGGTGAAAAGTATTATTTATTCATCAAATTCTCTCTTGAATGGCAAAATTATTAAACATAGAACTACTCCTGTCGATTAAAGGCGTGATGACTTAATAAACTTACTAATGAACTCTTGTTGTGTTTTCAACTCTTGTATTGCAGTTTTGTTTTTGAAAAATGGCTTACTTGAATAAAATCTGTGCGTTGAACTTTTTTGCAATATTATGGTTGACATTTGGGTAAAGTCATCTACCCATTTAAAAAGTTTTTCTTTGTCTAAATGTTACTGCGACAGACCTCGCAGCTTTGAATTCGAATTAATGTTTTTTTAAAATAATTTATCCGACAATCTCGATGTGACGAAGGTACTAGAGTGAACATAAAAGGTTGAAGGCTCATCAAAGGAGACTTCAGACGTTGCCAGGATCAGTAGAAGGCCGCACAAGATTTGGCATCGCTGCATTTGCTTGCTCATTCAGGCAGGGCGTTGCTACTAAGGCTAAAATTACCTAGCAGAATTAATTATCCCGAATAATTTGTTCTAAATGATTCTGGAATACTCATTAAAAGGGAGATGTGTAAGTATTGAACTAACGAGTACTTAATGAAATTAATAAGTAGAAGTAAACGGTACCTAGGTATCGCGCCTTACCATTCCAAAGTACTGAGAATGTGAATTGGGACTTCCAAAATTGAAGTTCATATATTAAGTTGAAAATTTTTTAAAAACAGTTCTGGTTATTCATAACTATCAGAAGTGTACCAAATCGTACATTTTGGTAATTCGAGAAAATCAATAATCATTATAAAATAAAATAGCTACCTAGTTAATTACATCGTAAAAACTCATGAAAATACGGTTTGTAGGACTCGAAATTTCCAGTCTCACTTTATGGGTTATTTAAGCTGATTTTATCACCATTTTGACCGATATTTTGACCAATAAAAATGGAGCCACATAATACTTGTTTATTCTTGTAAAATAAACCTACGTCTGCGTGATGGCGAAGTAACCACAGATAACTTGGGAGCAGTAATTTGTGCGGGGAAACTAGTGATATTAGAAATAAACCGACAGTAACATCATCGAACAATCAGGTGAATGGGGATGCATTGCCCATCTAGCAGGCATGATGTGCGACGTTGCCTACTTCCTTACTGCCGCAGCCTTCTACTAAAGCTGGTAAGAGTTTTATTTTGATTTTACATACTATTTTTAGCAGTTCACATAGGTACATAAATTTTTTTCACCACTGACAATTTTCAAAAGGACGAAGATTTCCCGCTCTCAAAAAACGTGTAGGTGTCGAAAAAATTTTGGTTATTTTCGAAAATATTCTTTCAAGTCGGTTATCTATTTTTCGGAATAAATCGAACTTTCATAATTTCAGGCAAGTTCCTTGTGTTACAAATTTCCCAATGAGCAACAATTTTTTGCTTGGAATTTTCGGTTTTATTGTCCAGTTTCAGGTGAAATTTTCAAAAATATTGTCAATTGGCAGGCCGTTCAAAAGTTCATCTACTTTGTTTGGGGTTTATATACAAAAATCACAATTTTTTAATTATTTTGTTAACTAAGATAACATTATTATATTTCGGTACGTTTGCGTACTCAATCTTAAACTCTAAATTAATTCTAGCTGCATAATTTGTCTACTGAACACGAATCTACGAGAGCTTCTCTACTCTAATTCCGAAGCTATTGGTAGGTACTAGTAGTCATGCCCTCATTAAACCATTTACTAAGTTCAAGAAGAAGATGAGGCAACGAAAAACATTTAAAGCTTTGATTTCTCAGCATTATTCAAAAAATTTAAACATGCAAAACTTATGCTCATTCAAACTAAGATTCTCCCCCCCCCCATCATTCATTCTTCTCTCTCAATCCTTTTCATTTGATTAGGTTATAATATTCAAATTAAGTAAGATACCTACATTACAAGATGTTATTTGCTATGTACAACATTACGTGATAAATTGTTGAAAAAATGGTAACTAAACCCATATTGATAATACTATTTACCCACAATTTTATGTTCTAATACCGTTCATTACAATAATATAATTTCATTTGCCACTTTCATGTAATAAAAGGACACTTTAGGAATTAGATTTTTCCCTTTCTTCCCAAATCTCTGAGAAAGTTTAATACTTGTAGTTTAGGACTCCCTGCAATTTCCGCTCTTTAAATGCGATTTATAGAATTTCCAAGTCAAATTGATCCGTTTCCAAACCAAATTCTACTTTTTCTAAGCCAAATTATTTCTTTTCCTAACCAAATTAAATTTTTTCCAAATCAAATTAATCCTTTTCCACAACATAACAATATATTTCCATAAAGTACCTAATCTCACAAGTAAGTACATCATCAGAACATCATTGTGGAAATTCGATTGAAATTCATGTAAATTTTCAAGGAAAAAGCAGAGGGTAGCGAAGATTAGAGAGAAATGGCGTAAGGAAGGAATATTCGTCAGCCTCATTTTCGAGAGCCTCCGAAGATATCGGGCAGAAGAATCGTAAATTCTTCACATTCTACTACTAATAGGTTCAAGATTCTTTGCAGACATTATTATGTTTAATATACTTGGGATATCCAGAATCTGAGCATAATTTTCAGTAAAAACACAAACTGGTGGATACAGGCTTTCGTACAAGTACGCAACCACGAGAGACATTTTATGTCTTATGTTTAATAAATTGAGAGCTTTCCAATGAGTGGTGAACGATTTTTGTGGGGTGGAAAATGAGGAAGTTAGTTTTCCCTAGGAACGATTGGTTGTACGTGAAAATCATCAGAAATTTCCGCGTAACGCTCCCCTCATAACGCTCCCCGCGTGACGATTTTTCATTTATGTGCCATAGTAAAGACATAAAATGTCAAAAACTCCTCACGTTTTTCTACAACGCCTGCAATTAACGAAAAATTTTCTTTGGGCTAATTTTTGCGAAAGGATTAATTTGATTCGGAAAAAGTTTAATTTGGTTTGGAAAAAGATTGATTACTTAGAAATGCTATATTATGGAGTTTGCGGAGTTTACACAGCTGTTACTTTAACATGTTCTGACATGATCCTTTAACATGCGATCTCGTGGCGGTTAAATATCTAAATTGACTGTGTAGCACATCAGAGCATGAAGATGAATGGAGGCCCATCGTAAGAGTTCGGCCGCTACGCCTTCACAGAGGCAGTCTGCCAAAAGCGAGGGCCAGAGGTGCCTTTACAGAGGAACTCTACTGAAGGCGAGGGCCAGAGGTGCCTTTACAGAGGAACTCCTCTAAAGGCGAGGGTCAGATGTTCCTTTACAGAGGAACTTACTGAAGGCGAGGGCCAGAGGTGCCTTCACAGAGGAACTCCTCTAAAGGTGAGGGCCAGATGTGCCTTCACAGAGGAACTCCTCTAAAGGCGAGGGCCAGATGTGGCTTTAAAGAGGAACTCCACTAAAGGCGAGGGCCATCTATGCCATCACTGAGACCCTCTGCCAAAGGCGAGGGCCAGAGGTGCCTTCACAGGGGAACTCCTCTAAAGGTGAGGGCCAGATGTGCCTTCACGGAGGAACTCCTCTAAAGGCGAGGGCCAGATGTGGCTTTAAAGAGGAACTCCACTAAAGGCGAGGGCCATCTATGCCATCACTGAGACCCTCTGCCAAAGGCGAGGGCCAGAGGTGCCTTCACAGGGGAACTCCTCTAAAGGTGAGGGCCAGATGTGCCTTCACGGAGGAACTCCTCTAAAGGCGAGGGCCAGATGTGGCTTTAAAGAGGAACTCCACTAAAGGCGAGGGCCATATATGCCATCACTGAGACCCTCTGCCAAAGGCAAGGGCCACAGGTGCCTTCACAGAGGAACTCTACTGAAGGCGAGGGATAAATGTTCCATTACAGGACAAATGGCTCCAAAGAGGCACTCCGCCAAAATTTCTGAATTATTGAATTATTTTGTGCTGTTCAAAACTGTGGAACTAAGAGTAAATATCGCAGCTAGAAACGAATTTCTACTACTAATGTAATATTCTTGTTTCAAGAGATTTGTCAATTTTTTTCAAAATTTATAAAACAATTCCAAGTATAAAATAAAAAAAATAAAAAAATTAAAATAGAAATTATGATTTGTTAAAAATGTTTGTTTTTTCTTTAAACTGTAAACATTGAGGGGAAGGCGGCCATGTTGAGAGTACCCCTTAATTAGGTAGTCCCGACTTCTCTATTACATCAATTGGTTCAGCAACTAATCAGCAAGTAATGACAAACAGATTGAGTGAACATTGACTTCTAATTGTCGGAATCTTTCAAAAACTTGTAATCAGAGTGACAGAGAATTTCGAAAAGGTACTTCGCGATCTCCTTGATGTTTTCAGCATTTTATTTATTTTTTGTAGTTTACGAGTCAAAAGCACGAAATAACTCATTGATTCTACACTATTAGATGTAATTTGTCCAATTTATGGCCGATAGAATTCAAAAATTGTCTTAATTATGGTGTTTCTGACTTTGGATTGTGATTTTCGGTATTTATTGCAGGTGGTTTTAGCATAAAATTGATTATGGTAGTAGGAAACGATGGTAAAGGCACGTCCAAATTAGGCTTCCTTAAAAAAACCCATGAAATTCCGTTTTTTCCTCAAAATGTACCGTCTTCTAGTTCAAAAGTAAGTGCGACCTTTTCTCACAGATTGTCGTTGGAAACAACAGATAACGGAATTCTCAACATATATAAGAAATGAAAAAATATGAATTTTAAGAGTGGGTGTCCCAAATATGGCGCCTTTCCTCAAAATACAGAGATTCAACATACTTTTAAGGGTGAAAATTTCAATGTCTGTAACAGCAGTGGAACTTTGCGCCTCTCGACTAAAACATTTTCAACTCGAATTGCGCAACGCGAATGGAATGCCAATTCAACTATTAAAAAATTCTATACAAATCTGTTTATGAAAACGTTGTCATTATTTACGAGTACATTCATTCTTCACAATTCACGCATTGAATTGCGTCAAAAATATATTTCGAACCTTATTTTCCCCCTGAACTTCACAATTCTTCATTTTCAACGCAAAACATTTTCTAATTCGTGCCATTTTTATTGCATATCGCACGCTAATCATATTTAATTGATCTATTCTACTTTCCCAGACAACTACTCACGAAAAATACCTGTTGATTCTTAATTCTGATTTCTTTTTATTCGCCTGAACGTTCTTACGTTAAAACCTACATTAACTTCTTTCAATAATCGAAAGGTGGGTGAAGGGTTTCTTGTTTTGTTTGTTACATTACTGTCTGTTAGATTGCATGATATGATTACATGTAACAATAAGTTGGAAAATTTGATTCGGAAAATGGGGTTGGGGTTCAATTGTAGGTGTTTTGATAGGAAAACAGTAAATTCGCCTGAAACATTCATATTAGAAACCTAAAAATTTGAATATATTTTTATTAAAAATCTATGAAGGGCAAAATGTAATAAAAATTTTCAATTTGTTACTCCAATTATTAGTTTTTAGTGAACAGGTACAGAATTTAAGAATGTTTTTCCTCTCATAGAAATCATGCCTAAACCAAATATAAAAATGTTCATTTTTCACAATATTGTGGAATTACAAAGATTTCTTTGTATTCCCACAATTCCTAGATTACCCCCATAATTTTTAGATTTTCCCCTTAATTCCACCGACCGTTCCTTCGTGCAGTTCACCTCAATCGCCTCTCTTCCTGAGCTATTTGTGACGATGAGATTCCTCCCTCAATTCCTAGATTTATCCCACGATTCCACTGACCGCTCCTTCGTGCAGTTAACCTCAATCGCCTCTCTTCCTGGCCTATTTGTGACGATGAGATTACTCCCTCAATTCCTAGATTTATCCTACGATTCCACTGAACGCTCCTTCGTGCAATTCTCCTCAATCGCTTCCCTTCGTGGCCCATTGGGGATGATGACATTCCTCCCTTAATTCCTAGATTTATGCCACAATTCCACTGACCGCTCCTTCGTGCAATTCTCCTCAATCGCCTCCCTTCGTGGTCCATCGGGGACGATGATATTCCTCCCCCAATTCTTAGATTTATCCCACAATTCCACTGAACGCTCCTTCGTGCAATTCTCCTCAATCGCCTCCCTTCGTGGCCCATTGGGGATGATGACATTCCTCCCTTAATTCCTAGATTTATGCCACAATTCCACTGACCGCTCCTTCGTGCAATTCTCCTCAATCGCCTCCCTTCGTGGCCCATCGGGGACGGTGAGATTCCTTCCTCAATTCCTAGATTTTCCCCACAATTCCACCGACCGTTTCTTCGTGTAGTTCACATCAGTCGCCTCTCTTCACGGTCTATTTGGGACTATGAGATTCCTCCCTCAATTCCTAGATTTATGCCACAATTCCACTGAACACTCCTTCGTGCAATTCTCCCCAATCGCCTCCCTTCGTGGCCCATTGGGGATGATGACATTTCTCCCTTAATTCCTAGATTTATGCCACAATTCCACTGACCGCTCCTTCGTGCAACTCTCCTCAATCGCCTCCCTTCGTGGCCCATTGGGGATGATGACATTCCTCCCTTAATTCCTAGATTTATGCCACAATTCCACTGACCGCTCCTTCGTGCAACTCTCCTCAATCGCCTCCCTTCGTGGCCCATCGGGGACGGTGAGATTCCTTCCTCAATTCCTAGATTTTCCCCACAATTCCACCGACCGTTTCTTCGTGTAGTTCACATCAGTCGCCTCTCTTCCTGGCCTATTTGGGACTATGAGATTCCTCCCTCAATTCCTAGATTTATGCCACAATTCCACTGACCGCTCCTTCGTGCAACTCTTCTCAATCGTCTGACTCTGTGACCCAATGGGTACGATGAGATTCCTCCCACAATTCCTAGATACATCCCACGATTCTAAGGATCATTCTTTTGTTTTTCCTTCCTCAACCAGCTCTCTCCTCCATTGACCCACTGGTCGATCGCGGTTGGTCAAGCTCAAGCACAAAAAGTGAGCTTGATTTTCAATACGACATCTAGAACGATAATATCAACAATTCTTCCCACGATTCCACCTCGCGATTACTTTCAAAATGATTTCCATAATTTATCTCACGATTATTTTCACGATTCATCCAAGCGGCGCCTTCCTTGACCCACTGGGGCCTCTAAAATTCCTCCCGTGATCGTGATTTTCAACATGATTCCTCTTTGAATATCTCCCATTTTTACCAAATTTCTGCGTATTCTCATCCAAATTCTCCCGCGATACCTCACTCAATTCCTCCTATTTTTCCCGCGATACCACCCACTATTTCTCCAAAGATCCCGCGAAACAGCCTTCAAATGAAGAAATTCTTTCCAAAGTAGAGAAATTCTTCATCTTCTCCCACAGTTCTCCTAACGATTCTTTAATTAATTTAATGATTCCTCCCATGTTTCATCAGAGCGACCCCTCGCGTTACAAATCTCTACCACGACTCCATACTCCACCAGAGATCGCCTTTTCTGGAAATATTGCTTTTCCCTACCAAAGTCGACATTTTCCCTACCAAATTTAGCATTTTCTAAAATCAAGTAAGGAAACTAATGAAAACACATACGATTTTTATTCGAATTTAAATGTTTAAAAAGAAAAAATATTTGGGACAGTTTCAGGCGAATTGACTGGATTTGGGGTGACGAGGAGCGGCTTACCCCGGTTTTAGGCCAGCGGTGGGGGATTAATTGAGGAACGGGTTGTTCGACGAAGGTTTCGGAGGCGGGTAGTCCTCCGAGGAGAAGAGGCCGGACGCGTAGGGGTCGGCGGCCGCCTCGTAGGACGTCGGCGCTCCCTGCGGGCCTCCGTACTGTTGTGGCCCGCCGTACTGTTGCGGCCCGCCGTACTGTTGCGGCCCTCTGTACTGTTGCGGCCCTCCGTACTGCTGTTGAGGCGCCCCCTGGAAGGAGGGGGGCGGCGGGCGGGAGACCGGCGGAGGCGGTCGCGACGGCTCCTGCTGCTGATACATGTACGTGTCTCGGACTTCAGGTTGGACGCTCTCTGCTGACATCACGTGGTTCGTGTAGCCGCCGGGGTCTTTCAGCGTGCCGTACCCCACCATTTTGCCGTCCTGAGTCAACACATACGTTATTACGTCATTGAATTACGGTACCTACTGCATCAATACATCAGTCGGATTACGTTTTTACGTCAGTCATTTTAATGTCGCTGTATTACAGAATTATGTCATTTTATTACTTACATACTTTATAACGTCAGTAAAATTACGTTAATACGCTCGTCAATAGCCAACGTTATTACGACAGTTGATTACATTATTCGTCATTGCGTCAAATTACATTATTACGTTAGTCAATTCGTCATTGCAGCAGTCAACTGTCATTGCAGCATTATTCCGTCATGTTCGGCTGGCGGGGGTGGGGGGTTATTATGTCACTCAATCACGGTACCTACTGCATCAATACTTTATTACATCAATAAGTCAGTCGGATTACGTTTTTACGTCAGCCATTCTAATTATTATGTCGCCGTATTACAGAATTATGTCATTTTATTACTTACATACTTCATTACGTCAGTCAAATTACGTTAATACGCTCGTCAATAGCCAACGTTATTACTACAGTTGATTACATTATTCGTCATTGAGTCAAATTACATTACGTCAGTCAATTCGTCATTGCAGCATTATTCCGTCATTATGTTCGGCTGGCGGGGGTAGGGGGTTATTATGTCACTGAATTACGGTACCTACAGCATCAATACTTTATTATATCAATAAGTACATCAGTCGGATTACGTTTTTACGTCAGTCATTTTAATTATTATGTCGCTGTATTACAGAATTATTTCATTTTATTACTTACATACTTCATTGCGTCAGTCAAATTACGTTAATACGCTAGTCAATAGCCAACGTTATTACGAAAGTTGATTACATTATTCTTCATTGCGTCAAATTACATTACGTCAGTCAATTCGTCATTGCAGCATTATTCCGTCATGTTCGGCTGGCGGGGGAGGGGGGTTATTATGTCACTGAATTACGGTACCTATTGCAATTACATTACGTCATTCAAATACATTTTTGCGTCAGTCAATTAAGAAATAATGTAAAATACTTGATTCAGTTAATATTTAAAAAATAAAACTCGGCGCATTGCGCCTCGGCGGGGGGCTCCGCCCCCCTGCACCCCCCGGTTTATTTCTTTTTCCATACTCTGTATGAAATCATAGGAACACAGAATGTGTTTTTGCGATACTAGTCATCCGTTAAATAAAAAACAACAATAATAAATGTGGAGTTGACATTAACATGACAACCAATAAACATATCACCAGATGTTTTTTCTGTCGCTTTTTCGTGACGATTTTTTTTCGGTAGGTCATCGCAAAAACACATTCTGTGTTAAAATAAAAATAACGTCAGTCAAACAAAACAATAATGTAGGTCAAATTATTTGATTACTTCTGTCAGTTACGTTATTACATCAGTCAATATATTTTGTATGACACAGTGTTACAGAATCTATAATTAGACGTAAATACTTTATTACGGCAGTCAATCACATTACGTCATTCAACTCATCTTTACGACGGTCAATTGCGTCAGTCAAATGACTCTGATCCTCCCTGATCAGCTGGGCTATCTAAATTCTGTCCTGGTGGCCCCACGAAGCTGAAAACTTGCTGATTAGCTGGGTGAGCTAAATTCGCTCCTGTTGGGCCCATGCAGCTGACATTTCACAGGTTGCCTCTATGAGACTACAGAGTTCGAACGACAAACTATACTCCTCGCTGATTGGCTGGGTGAGCTAAATTCGCTCCTGTTGGGCCCATGCAGCTGACATTTCACAGGTTGCCTCTATGAGACTACAGAGTTCGAACGACAAACTATACTCCTCGCTGATTAGCTGGGTGAGCTAAATTCGCTCCTGTTGGGCCCATGCAGCTGACATTTCACAGGTTGCCTCTATGAGACTACAGAGTTCGAACGACAAACTATACTCCTCGCTGATTAGCTGGGTGAGCTAAATTCGCTCCTGTTGGGCCCATGCAGCTGACATTTCACAGGTTGCCTCTATGAGACTACAGAGTTCGAACGACAAACTATACTCCTCGCTGATTAGCTGGGTGAGCTAAATTCGCTCCTGTTGGGCCCACGAAGCTGAAATTTCTAAATTTGAAGTGTTCTGCATTTGAGTACCTTCAATAGATTTTGCGTTTCTGGCCGGCTCTCAACAACTCAATCCTGGAAAATATTCAACATGATAAATAAGATTATTTATTCACCATTTTCGTGGTCTCGGTTGGCTCTATAGCGTTCTCCAGCGGGTCCCAAGGCTGGGACTCGGTGGGCTCTGGTTCCGCCCAGGGCTGCAGCTCTCCGCTCGCGAACAGAGCGTAGAACGTCACTCCGCACATGTGAACCGAAGCTGCCATCAGGAACACCACCTTCCACGACCCTTTCGTCTGACAGAAACGGAAATCGGTACTTCAATCGTCTACATTTGATGCCCACAATGGGAGGATATGAGGAAGAGCGCAGAAGAGGTCATGGGAACGTTGCCCTCACACAATCATACTTGAGATGATTAGGAACAAGTCGAACTGGGAAGCAATGACAGCATTTGTCACAGGAGTCCTCAAAGCAAAAAAAATGGATGGAAGATGGGAGGAAGAAGAAGAGGAATAGTATTGATGTAGAGATCGGATATCGGACTGAAGAGCAGAAGTGGAAGCAGCCTTTAGGCACAAAAAATGTCTCACCCTGAAGTAATACTGTACGAGTGGTTACGGGGTGAGTCCTAAGCAGAGGGAGTGGTGTGGTGGAAGCTGGATTTTTATTGTTCTTCTTTCTTTCTTGCTTTCTGATATTTTGAGACTGTATTAAATCTCTGTTTCTCGTACTTAATCTTTTCTTTATTGAATAAACTTTTTGAGCCTCAACATTGTAACTTAACACCTGATAACTTTCAACTTTCAATTTAGTTCGCAAGTGTCAACAATAACAATTAAATTTTGAAGCCGAAACAATCATGATTTCAAAAACTCTTTAAACATGCATTAATTTCGCAAGTCTGCGACAAGTGGGGTTTCAGTTGGTATGCCCAAGCCGGTGAGTCCAACACTGTTGGGGTGATACTTCCCCTTCGGTCTTAAAAAAAGTCCATTCATGCAGCATGAATTAATGAGCGAATTTTCAAAGAAATCTTTCAGTTGAAGGATTGAGGACTGCATTGACCACTCCACTCCATGTCAACATCACATCCGCTCTTCATCAGATTGAGTCATTTATTGACCAATCAGGGCCTAAAACTCATTTTCACCTGGATTAAGAGCTGCTGCATACAGAATCAGAATTTGACAATTATTGCAGATGAAAATGAATTTTAGGTTAGTTAGGGGGAAAGAACCGATCTTGTTTTTTTCGATTTTCAGTAGGTATACCAGAACGATTTTCATTTTTGAAAAACGCATTATATCAGAAATTTTTTGCTGAATCCGAATATACCATATACTCAATATCATGATTGTGAAGGTATAAACCACAAAAAACGGAAATTGATTGTGATTGAATATGATTTTTGGAAAAACTTCAGGGATCGTTTCAGGATGTTCCAAACCGGATTTCAGTAAAAAACTGTTTCGAAAAAGTCAATTTCAAAAATTTTGAGGCCATTGCAATAGCTTCATTTTCCTTGAAAATTCGCTAAAAGATTCCCCTCTCCCGAAAAAAATCGTGTTTGTTAGAGGGTTTGATTCAAATATGTACGCAACAATAATATCCAGATGTAAGTAGGTAGATTCTGTCTCTCAATTTCTGAACCCTCAAATTTACGCATTACCAGAGCAAATCATGTGGTCAAATAATCAATTTTTATATCAAATAGAAAAGTGGTTTTATTGAAGATTGAGGGCAGGTTAGGGTTGGACCTTTTGCACTCATTCGGCAGCGAAAGTGAATTTTTGAAGCTCTCAGTCTAGAAGGAGTGCAGCACTCCTTTTCTAGCAGCTAGGAAGGAGTTCTCCATCTCATCTCGACCAATCGCTCCAATACTTTTGGTTTATTATTTTCAATAATGAAACAGTGGAATGGAGCAATAAAAAATATTTAGTCCCCCTCAAAATGTCAAGTTTTACGTTTCAAGGTACGTAGAATCCGAAAATCGAATAAAAAATTTGCCGCCTGTTCGCCTTACGCGGCACTTTCCTTACCAACCATGGACCGATTTGGTTCAAATTTGGTATATGGGCTCCATTTGGGGTCTAGTTGTGCCACAAAGCTTTTGGTTGATTTCACTCACTTCTTAGGGGTAAAAATTAAGGGTTGAAATTGGAATGGTGCCCTCGCTCGAAAACTCTCGAAATAAAGGCACTATTTTACCATTTTGAAATAGTATTGAATTTTTTAAAATTTTAGAGACCACCCGGAAATCTGTAGGACGAACCGTTCACTCCCTACGAGATCTTAAGTCTAATCTCCGTTAAAATTTTAGCTAATCAAAATGCAATCGTTTCTTCGGGTTTTACTCAGTTCTGCGTCCTTAGTAACCAGTAATCAAAACGCCATGTGAAGAAACTACAACTCGCTATATTTCGAATCGAGTGTGAAGCGTTTATTTCTTCCAAATAAACTTGATTGTGAAGTAGGTAGATAGTACTTACCTATCGTTGATAGGTAAAAAATATTTAAAAAAAAGTGACAATGGCAAAGCAGTGATCTTTGCAGAAGAGTGATCTATACAGAAAAATAATAAACCTTTGTGAAATAATTTTCAGCGTTTTTCAATTGGTGCCAAATGTGCTATCAAACAACTGAAAAGTGCTTTAAAAAATATCATGGCCTTGGGCCATCGCAATTGTCAATTTTATGTAGCTTTAAAGCTACATTGTCAAGATATCAATAGATCGGGCCATTATATGGACGTTGCTTCAAAGATACTGATGCTCATGTACTGCAGCAGGTTACGGAACACAATATCAACTAGATATCCCATTCTGTACAACAACGGTTCTACGATACTCACATGGTCATTGGTGATGTGGTCGATCACGATGGGGCAGATGAGTCCTGCGATCGTTCCGATGCCGTTCGACATCCCCATGAGGATGCTGGCGTATCTGGGAGCGATGTCCAGGTGATTCACGTTGTACCCTGAAGTGATTTAAAACCAGAATCAACAGTTATTCATAACAACAATCAAATTTATTACGTCTTCTAATCTATACAGGGTGTCCACAATTGGGATGGACCATACTTCAAGGATCGATTCTACAACTAATCAACACAAAATGTCTCCTGGCAAGTTTTCCTTAACCCACTCACATAAAAATCACACAGTAGCTTTGAATTCCTTTTGTATTTTACAAGGATTTGAAGACACAGACCGACTATCAGATAGACAGACAAGGAACCAAAATTGTTCAGCAAGGTCTAAAACGAGAAAATTTGAACTTGAAGGACTTTCCATTTCAATTCTTGAGAAATGAAAGCAATAATACTTTGTCGAATCTGAAGCAAAATGTGCCTGAAAAATCACGTTTTTTTCGCGTAAAACTCAATTTTTTCAAGAAAGTTCCTTCTAAAACCTTGAAACTGACATACCGTTGGGAAGCTGAGATCTTGGGGAAGGTTTTTCTGTTGAGTGCACCACGATAGCGCTATTTTTTTACGGGAAAATCGTAAGCCTAAAAAGCAGCAATTTTCAGAAAATGTTAAAAATGTTGACTTATTTTTTTACTTTTACAAATGGCTTTGAGACATTGGGTTAGGAAATTTTACGCTCTTTCGTAATCTGATTTGAATTTCATTAGAAATAAGTGAGTTATGACCATCTCAGGGCCGTAAGGTTGAAAAAGCGAAAAAAAACTTCGAAGTGACAAAAAGGCATTTTGAGAGGGTTAAGAAGAAATTGCTATGAGACATTTTGTGTTTCTAATTAGTTGTTGAATCGATCCTTGAAGTTTGGTCCATCCCAATGGTAGACACCCTGTATAAATAAAAGTCAATTTAGGTAATTAGTATCAGGTTTTAAAAACAAAATATTTGAATTTGGTATCTTAGCCTACGTATATTGAGCCTTATAGAAACTCAAATTTCTTTAATTGAAGTAGAGGAATTTCAATTTGCACTGCCAATTTTCTGGCATCAAAATGATTTCAATCATAAGGGTTTTGCCTGGATATTTTCGAAATTGCTGAGATAAATACTCCGCTGCTTGGGTATAATTTTTGACCGACTTCAACAGCGCCGATAGGCACGCGAAGGAAGGAGGTATACAATTTGATGTGTCATGGGAGGACGATTTTTTTTTTCTTGTTTGCTTCCAAGTCTATAAAAGTTTTAAAAAGTTCCCCAAAGTCAAAATTTGTATTAGCGTTTTTCGTTTTAGACCTATTTGAACAATTTGTGTGTCGAGTCGTTCTGTCTTCGTGTCTGTTCCTTGCACAGGTCTGTGAGTCCACAAATCCTTGTATCGTGCAAAACTATACGAAATTATTGTCTGATTTTGATGAAATTCCCAGGGATTGAGTGGATTGACGAGTTGATTGTCCCCCATAAAAATCATCGATAGATAGTCGATACCTTAAAGCGCAAAGGAGCTATCCATCTTCCACATATTTTTTAAATTTCAGAAAAACTCAAATTCAACAAAACTATTATTGACTTTCTTGATGAATATAGCTTGAAAATTTATTGAAGAAATTAATCAGTTTAGTGTAGTAAGCCATTTTTTTAGGAAATGTGCACTGGTGAAAACTTCTTTTGCGTTTTTCTCTAAACTCTGTTTTTGGACATAGCTTCTTCGTGCTTTAAGGGGAGTAATCTAATGAAAGTTTTAAAAATCGATTTTTCCATTCTTATTTTTTAATCAAACTACATAAAGTTCTGAACAGTTTGTAAAAATAAAATAAAAATCGGATGACTGGTTGATGAGTTACAATTTTTTGAAAATTTTGAGTAGCGGAACTGAAAAATATCGAAAAGTTGTTAACAAAACCTCGTTATTGATAACCTTCTTGAAGTACATGGATTCATGGATACTAAAAAGTGAAGGCACTGAACGTGGAACGAAAAGAAATACAGTAAGTTCCACATGGTATGTGGAACACAAATGCTGGAACACAAATGCACACAATTTTTATGGCACACAAAATCAAGATCAGAACAGGTATGCTGCAACCTGCAGTCAGAAAAACAGCTGTCCTGAAGAGTCACTTTTTGGCGGACAAATGTTCCTTTTTCTCGGTAACTACTCGATCAATTTCGTTCTAATTTTTACAAGATACTCTCAAGGATGTATTCTAGAGACGGAGCCAATGAAATTTCGTTTGTAACTCTCATCTCGTGTATACAGATTTTTGTGTCCCAAAAAACATGCTTAGATTAGAAGGCCACTTTTGTAGTTTCGTTCACTTGGGTTAAAAAATCAACAAACTTTTTTTACTCAAAACCCTTGGCTCAAATGATAGTCCATAAATGGAAATGGAACGTGTGAAAATTTAAATTAGATCGGCTTAATGGTTAGTCAGAAAATAGAACATGAAAATGACCCATTTTCCTACATTGCATAATAATCTTTGCTTATTTTTCAATTTTGTTCAATTCGACCGGCTTGGACAATATTTACATCAGACATGAATACAGGTGTGAAGAACATTGCCTTGAAATTTCAAATAATTTAGTACGTAATTGTGGGAATTGTGAAGGAAAAACGGAAGGAAGGCGCCCGCGGGGCGCTTACAGCGGACTACTCTCTTTAAGGTATCGAAGTAGTCCTCTGCGCGCATGCGCGAACGTTAATTTCCTTGTAACAACCATAACTTCTACATTTTCCATCTGAATTCGATGAACTTTTCAGAGGTTGTGCGGGTAAGCGTGTTGATGGTCACCTATGAGCGCTAGGTACCCACTGAGAGATTGATGTGAGATTACCTGCTATGCATGGGATCATTCATACTATCGGGTTATGGATACGAGGAAACTATGTCCCACAACTCACTTGGCAGACTTTTTTTTCTTTTTCAAATAAGAAGTTAGCCTGATTGTACAGGCTCACCAGCCAAGAATGCAATTCTTAAACTGATTACAAAGATGAATTACCGGAGATGGCGAAACCACTGAAAGCTACTCCAAGAGTCAGAGCTACGTTAGCAGCCACGGCTGTCTGAGAGTAGGCAACCACAATGAAGAACAGGCCTTCCATCCCGAACCCCCCGCAGTTGAACACTTTTCTCACGTTGGTCGTCGTCATGATTTGATTTCTCCTCACGTAATCGGCCAACATGCCCCCGCAAGGGACGATTATTGTCATAAGCAGATGAGGTAACGCTCCGAGGAACCCTGTCTGTAACAGAAATATAGGTAATTGTGAAAATACCAATGAAAACAAAAAAAATGTTTCTACCTAATTGAATGATGAATGAATTTAGTGTTAAATAATTCTACATGGCTCAGAAAAACAACAACAACTAAGTAACAACAACTATTTAAGTCACCAAAGTGTAGTAAGGGATGTGGGAAGTTTTATTATTTAATAATGATTACCAGGAGGTTTCCATTAATTTTCCGACCGTCACTTTTGATCGTTATCGTACTTTCGGGACCGATCGTCAGGTCACGACTCAAGAAAAAATGTTCAGTTTAACAAAAAATGTCACGTGAACGCTAAATAAACAAGACAAAAATGGCGTAAAATTAATCATTATTAAATGATCTGACTGTAGAATGATAGGACTCCTTCAATCCTTCGGCAGAGGAACGGCCGTACCATCTTACAAGAAGCAAATGCTCAAATAGTTGTACCTGGTTAAATTTATTACTTTTGACAGATTTTGTTGATTTTGGTTTATTATTTTCAATAATAAGCCTTTGCAACAAGGAAGAAAATTTTTTTTTTACCCCCTCTCCACAAAATTTGATGTTTTACGTTTCAAGGTACGTAGAATCCGGAAATCGAATAAAACATTTTCCGTCCGTCCGTCGTACGCGGCACTTTTCTTAGCAACACTGGACCGATTTGGTTCAAATTTGGTATATGGGCTCCATTTGGGGTCTAGTTGTGCCGCGAAGCTTTTCATTGATGTCAGTCGCTTCTAAGGGGTAAAGAATAAGGGTTGAAATTGAAATTGGGATGGTGCCCTCGCTCGAAAACTCTCGAAATAAAGGTAATGTTTTTTTACCAATTTTAAATAGTATTGATTTTTTGAAAATTGTTGAGACCACCCGGAGCTCTGCAGGACAAACCGTTCGCTCCCTACGAGTACTTAAGGGTTTTCCTACGGTAAAACAGAATCACGAGTGTGAATCACAAAAGAGGTCAAATCTTCTCTGACTAAAATGCGATCGCAGTTCATTTCTTCGATTTGTATTCAGTTTTGCTTTCTGAAGAAACCATGTAATCAAATTTCCAATAAACTCCAATGAAAGTTCTTTCTAATAAACTTGATTGTGAAGGTGTGAAGGCAGTGTGGTGTGGAATGATGTGGTTTTTACCTACCAATGGTTGGTATGTAAAAAAAAAAAAAAAAAAAACGCTCCAAATCATTGCCCAAAGGTTTATTATTTTCTGTATAGATCACTTTTCTATATAGATCCCTCCCTACCAACCGTAGGTACCTACTAGGGCATTTTTCAAAATTTCAACCCTTCATTTCCAATTGGTTGGTGGTTACGGTTGACATGTTAAAAATTCCCTAGTAGGTAGAAGGTACTCACGGTTGGTAGGGAGGGATCTATACAGAAGAGTGATCTATACAGAAAATAATAAACCTGCAATGATTTGCAGCGTTTTTCGTTGAATCGACTGAAAATGTCGAGCTAGACAGTTGAAATCAACGTTTTGAGTTGGTTCTCTCGAGAGGCAGGTCCCCTTCGAAAGCTCATTTTGGTTTATTATTTTCAATAATGAACCTTTGGAATCGACTAAGAAAAAATTTTTTTAACACCCCCTCAAAATCTGATGGTTTGCGTTTCAAGGTACGTAGAATCCAAAAATCGAATAAAACGCTGCAAATTATTACACAATGGTTTATTATTTTTTATTTTTCCATATAGACCACTCGTCTGCAAAGCCACCAACCATCCAACATGAGGAAAAACATCGATCGCATTTCGGTCAGCTAAAATTTGAACGGAGATTAGGCCTCTTTTGCGATTCACACTCGTGTTTCTGATTTATCGTACGTCCAAATTTTAAATTTTCGTAGTGAGCGAACGGCTTGTCCTACAGAGCTCCAGGTAGTCTCAAAAAATTCTAAAAATTCTATAAAATCTTAAATTGAAGGAAAAACCATACGTTTATATCGAAATTTTTTGAGTTAGGGCGTTTTCAAAATTACAAAATTGATTTTTGAACCCTTAGAAGTGACCTACATCAACCAAAATCTTCGGGGCACAACTAGACCCCAAATGGAGCCTACATACCAAATTTCATCAAAATCGGTCAATGCTAAGTGGCAAAAGTGCCGCGTACGGCGCACGGCGTACGTCGTTCGGCGGACTGTGGACGGACGGCCAAATTTTTATTCGATTTTTGGATTCTACGTACCTTGAAACGTAAACCATCAAATTTTGAGGGGTGTTAAAAAAAATTTTTTCTTGGTCGATTCCAAAGGTTCATTATTGAAAATAATAAACCAAAATGGAAAGCTTCCGTTTGAAACACCTCATTCACAGCTATGTTGCTGGTCCTAAAATTCTCATTGAACGTAATATGAGTTTAAAACGATGAAATATCTCAATGAAATAATTGATGCTGAATACTTAATATCTGTTCTCACAATATCTCGTCGATCAAACGATGCAATAATACTTTGAAATTCCAATTTTCATGAAAAAATGTATTTTTGGAAGAAAAAATGAATTACTTTGAAATGAAATAATGTGGTATTACTTGAAATATAAGAATGTATTTCTTTAAAAGAAAAAATTTTGTTAAAGCTATTTTGTTTTAACCCTCTTTTTTCCAAGTTTTAAATTACTATTGAAATAGGTATTATCTTTTATTGTTCTAGCTCTCAATTAGGCTTACTACTATCATAGAGTGAGAGGAGATGATTTCAGCCTGAACAACAACTAAATACCTTCGCTGGAAAATTTATCTTTTTTATTATTTTATTAATCTATTTACTTTACTAAGAGTGCTGAGATGGGAAAATATTGAAAATTGGCGTAAAAGGTCTTTGCAATTGCCCTAATTGTGTAGGTATACAATATGCACTTATACATTTTGTGATTATCTTCTTTCTAGTGCTAGATTCAATTAATTCAGGTTATGGGCCTAGGTAGCGTATTGAATTGAATTATTATTGTGAATTGGATGTAACTGCAGCAACAGGCCCTTGGTTGTATTCACAGTACATCTTATCATGTTGTATCCACCTGAACAGTGTAACAGTTGGATGCTGAATCGTGAAGTTACCTCCGTATGATGAGCAAGTTGTAATATTGTTTGATTTCAGCCATTCATTCGGGATTTTGCCAACTCATATCGAAAAAATTAACTCAACCTCTTGAATTTTGAGGCCGAAGGCAGAGGAGAGGTAGGAAGCTTGGAACAGCACGAGAAGGTAGAAGTTCCAGGAGCGACAGAAGTTCGCCACTATGATCGCGTAGACCGGCATCGACGTGAAGAACTTCTTCCACGGAGTTGTCCATATCGTGGGCAACGCGGCTTGAGATGCTTTCCCTGAAAAGAAAATTGAACAGAATGCTTTCCTAGAAAATTGAACGGAATGTGACAGATATTTACAACCGTAAACTTGAAATGTCAATGATATCGAAAATGGAGTCGAACTACATTGTAAGTTGAACACGAGTCAGGCTGCCTTGAAGGCCATTGCTGCAAACGCTATAAGTTCGAAGCTGGTCTGGGAATGCCTGAATACCCTCAAAACTGTGACCCAGAACAATCAGGTCTCCCTTCTCTGGATTCCCGGACATGAAGGTCATGAGAGTAATGAAACTGATGATCGTCTTGCCAAAAGAGGATCAGAGTCACTGCCAATAGGGCCGGAACAGATCCTGGGAACCACCAAAAGCTGTTTACAGAATGCGGCTAACAACTGGGAAAGGAATGAGCGAGTAAGATACTGGCAGAACCTCCCAGTTCTGAGACCAGTCCATCCATCTTCCAGATTTTTTATTTTCTTTTAATTTCAGAAATACTATAATTCAACAAAACTATTATTGACCTTCTTGATGATTATAGCTTGAAAATTAATTGAGGATATTAAAAATTATAGTGTAAATAGCCATTATCTTAGGAGTTTTGCACTGGTGATAATTTCTTTTGCGTTTTTCTCAAAACGCATGTCCCTACTCTTGTTCTACAATTTAGTTGGGCGGGTAGTAAATACAACTCATATCTTTCATTTCTGATTCACATTAGGAGAACTCATCAGCTTCGAGTTTTTTTCTCGAAAATAGTTTTATTGCTTAAAAGACCAATTAGATGTATAACAATAATGAAAATAATGACACAGAAGGACGCAATTTTAGGACCTTCCAAAGTTAATAATGAACATTAAAAAATATAGAAGGTAGAAAGGTCAAGGTATTGACTCATAGGAACATGAGTATTTGGGTTCCAGAAAAGGGAATCATCCGCGGAAGATCATTCTTTTTGTCCTGTGAAATAGGCAGAAGAGAGGTGTGGAGTCTGAGCGGGAAGTTGATGGGGTTTTGGAAAACTCGAAATCACCTCGGTACCACGTGTTTGAACCTCAATAAAATGCCAATGGAATTGGAAATTAAGCATTATGATGCTGTAATATATTAGAGGAGACTTCTAAGATTCGAGTGGTACCAAAAACGATAAATTTATACGCACTCCTATTTGGCCCACCAATTTTTACTTCATCACGTTCCAAATGGTTGTACAAAGTAATGAAACTACACAAACCTTTCTCAATTATGAAAACGTTCACTCAAACAACGTTCCTAAGGAACTCGTCGATCACGATGTAGGAGGACTATTAAGATATTTTACCATGTGAAATTATTGAATTTAGAAATCTTAATTTTATGAAATATTTATGAAATATTTGCGTTTATTGAATTAGCTTTAAGGACTAACCAACATACAACCAGAATTTAATAAAATACATTGTCCAAAATTGAGTACAATCCGAATAAACCTCTCAGTGATGATTATAAATGAGGTGGTTTTTCTCTGGAGGAGTTGGCGATGTGGATAGTTTGAAGAGTGTCACTTTTCTATTGGGACCAGTGCATCTCTATCGGCGGCCCAATGTTACCAATTTCAGTAAGTAGTACAAATTTTGGTAATCTATCCATGGGACAATATTCCTTCTTCCAAAAATTGAAGAAAATCGACTTCTTTTCTCGAAATTTTAATAAAATAACGTAACTTGAAATTAATGGAAACCACCCACTTCACGTTTGTCTGACCGTTGAAAGAACCTGTACAGAAGGAAAAGTACCGAAAAACAATGCTTCCTCTACCTTGGTAGACTCGGAAAACTTCAGGTAGGTGCTTTACATCGTTCAATTGACAGTTTTCCAAAAAATAACTATTTCAGATTGCGACACTCTTGCCTAGGAAGAAACTCATTGTGAGGTGACTGAGCAGTTCGTGTACGCCCTATGACAATAAAGACATATATTTTTCCTTATTTTTTTTAATTGATGGCAATAGGTGCAACAGAAGTACCAATGTTGCCAGGTATTTACAATATAAGGTAATAAAATATTCATCGCTTCAAAATATGTTGATTTTTATAAATAAAGGCATTTTAATTCGTTGAAAGTTTCGTAAAAGTTGTGAAGTTGTTTGTTGGACCCCATTCCCGATTTTATAGACGAATATTCAATTGTGGATGATTATTTACAATTAGTTCGTACCTAACGAATTTTCGATGTAAAATAGCTCTTTTGCGGATATTGTGGGATGCTTGGAAGGTCTTTCGAACGCTAGCCATAACCAGCAAATGTACCAAATAACCCCTACGATTCCTGAAACAAAATAGGAACAATATTATTAGTAGGAAGAACATACTGTGATCAGCATAAATCCAAACAATAATATTCATGTGTGAAGTACTTGTATCGAAACAAGGATTTATTTGAAAATGGAACAAATTTTAGGGGCTGTGCCCCATAAAACTAAGTATAATGATCAGTAGATCACAAGCGTTTTTTGAAATATTTTTCATATGATTTATCTTTTATGTTGGTAGTCGAGAAATCGTGCAAGTTCAAAAGTGATTTTTTCTTAGAGGTATTTCAAGTCCTCCAATTTGAAGAGTGGAGTATTCACTCATAAGTATGATAATATATAATTCATGACCTGATTGCCAAATTGTTCAGGAAACACGAAGAACTCCGTACCTCCTTATAAATGATAAGCAACAGAAAGAGTTCTATTGTGAACCGAAGTTTTCAAAGCCCATAATCAAGAGTAACGAGTGAGTTTTCCTCAAAAAGCCACAATTAGAAATATCGGAGAAAAACTACTCAGAAACCCTTGCCATCCAGATTTTTCATGAAAATTATTCGGAGCGAGTTTTGGGATTCAGGTCAATTATATCCAAGGGAGTAATAAACCAATTGTTTATTTTTGAGATCGGTACTCCGTACTACGAGTAAAAGAGAATTTAGTGAATTGAGCAATTTTATCAATATTATAAACTTTTTTACTTTAGAATTAATTAAATTAATTCTAAAGTAAAAAAGTTCATAATATTGATAAAATTGATAAATAAAATATAGATTGATATCGATATTAACTGATATTGATAATAACAAATATTAATAGATAAAATTGATATTGATAAAATTAAAATATTGATAAAATTTTCTCAATTTTAGAATGGAGAAAAGAGAAAGAGAAAGATGAAGGAAGAAAGTAATTCTTGTCACGACGTAGGTGGGGATGAGGGTAGTTCTAACAGGCCTGAAACCCTTAAAAGACGTGGGTTTGGTTGGTAGGATGGATCACCCGGGCCGAAATACGTAAAATGGTGGTGATAGGAGAAGATAAGGTATAAAGTTAACAAGACAGTGAATTGGACCAGCGTGGGTGGTAGCTTGTGTACACATGGGTCTGCTCGAGATACCAACACTCCTGCGGTTTTATTTATGACATATTTGCGTTTAGGATGAGGTCATGACATTTATTATCTATCTAAATTATTATTTAATATCTATTCTAGTGAATTGACTGAGAGCTAACCGTAGAAGTAGAAAGGAGCTTGCCAGCCGATGCCGGCCGTCAGGACGCCAGAGAGCGGCATCCCGAGGACGACACCAGCGTAGCTCCCGCAGAAGGCGATCGTCGCCAGCCGACTCCTCTCCAGCGGCGGCGCCCAGTATCGCCAAATCCCGTGGCACGCTGGGTAAGTCACGCCCTTGAAAGGAAGATGAGACGAATCTAATTACTCAAGTATACAGCTAGTAGTCAAAAGTCAAGAGTTGGTCTAAGAATGAATGTATTTTGGGGAAACTGTGCCCAATATGATAGCATAACTACTCGAGAATTACTGAAACGCTTAGATGCAACAACCCTATTTCGTAATTCAGATCCTCAGAAAGCCAGAAAGCGATCCTAGGATCGCCAAAAAGTGATTCTCTTTGAACACATCACTTGACCACATGGGATAAGCAGTGCCACATGAATATTACTCCCAAGTTTGATTATCTGGGTTGAATGGCCAACTTAATTATGTTAAGACTAGCGACTAGGTATTACATCAAGATGGCCTCCTAGTGTTTCCTAATGTTTGTTTTCTTAATCTTATGTTTTTTGTTAAGCACAAAACAAAATCTTTCTTTGAAAAATCCAACAAATAATTTGAGAGGAATATGTATTATTTCTTCCTAAAATTCTTTGTGAAAGTTGTAATCGTGATCACCACGATTTCATTGAAAAATAGTCCGAAAACGTTCTTCTTATCTAAATTTTGGATAATTTGTGTATATCACAAGAATCTCGTGAACTTCTTACCTCAACGAGCCCTTGGAGCACCCTTACTATAATTATAAAAATTGGTTGGGAGTCTGCAGCTAATGGAAGAAGGAGATTGAGAAGAGACGACGTTCCGATTGCGGCTCCAAAAACCCTGCAACCAACAAATTTGTTGCATACATTTACTATATTTATGCAATGCATGTAAAATATATGCACTATAATATAGTGCTATAGTCCTATATTATAGGAACTTTTTCGTCACTTGAATGAGTAATAAAATCAAGTCATGTCATAATTATAAAATGACCTACTTAGAAATCGAAAAATAAGAAAAAATTATTAGCACCTGGGTTGTATCCATCTATGTATTGTATTTATTATTTGGGTTGTTGTTGGCAATTTCAATGGTGTGAATCCAAATCTGAGAATATTTTGAACCTGAATATGTAATTTACGATGTAGGTAGTTGTCCTTAATAAGCGTTAACCCTTTATTTTGCACTTGTTCAAAACTTTTTTTTAAAATTAATTTTAGATGTATTTTGACAAATCTATAGAATATTTGAGCAGAAAGTTCCTCAGAAGCCATTTTACAATCTGTCAGCGAGAATTGGTGGGATGTTGGGGTCTGTTATTTCTCATAAAATTCAGAACCAAGGAATAAGGTGGAGAAATTTCGCTTCATAGAGGGATCTGTGCTGCCTGACAGTGGCGCCATCTCTTCGTAAAGGAAATCCAACAAGATGAGCCTACAAGGTGAGGAATTAGGGTAGAAGGTACCTCGAAGGCCCTATTACAATCTGTCAACTCGAGAATTATTTTGTTTTTCTTTGAGGTATTATGTTTTTACATTACATTTTCTCACACAATCGATGGTTGGACAGCCAAGATTGCCAATGTCTATCAGTTTTGGGAGCTGATGACGCCGTAGGTGAAACAGTCTCGTTTAAATTGTGAGTTTTCTTTCATGTTTATCACTCTATTTCCAAACCTTCTGTTAGTTTTTAATTTGTTAAAGTTTTGGCTTAAAAGTGGATACATTGTTGCAGGTAAAAATCGGACTTCCAAAAAGATATCTCAGGATATTAAGGGTTAATACGAGGGTCAAAAGGCGGTTTCAGTATCTAAAATTGTATAGAGAGAAAAAGGTATTTGTAAATTTTCTCGAGAATGCAAACATTTTGTTACATGGAATTTAATGTTCTATCAATGTTGGGCTAGTTCCATTTACTTCAAATACAAAGAATAATGTTTTCCGTGAAAAATGTGGCACAAAACTCACAAAAGAGCTCATATATTACGCAAAAATTAAATATTTGGAACCAGTTATTCTAATGTCAATGTCAGCAGAATCAAGAAAATAAACCACAAGAAAGGGAAGAATCTCGGAACGGAAATTAATTGATCAGTCAAACAGTCAAAATCATGTGAAATCATCATTACTAGAATGTACCTGTTAGCAGGGTATTTGGAAGCGAGGAACCCTCCAGGAACCTGCGTCACCAGGTACCCCCAGAAGAAGGAGGAATCGACGGCACTTTCCATTCCAACCGACCAATGGAACTGAAAAACGTGAAAATCACCAACTAACAAAACAACTTCCCCTGACAAAACTTGTTGATTTATGTGAAATTTCAACGAATATCCTTACCGGAATTTTGTGCGTAGTGTTCACCTTCTTTATGGCCCTTTCCTGCAAATTATTGGTCGTATAATCAAACTGACAAATTGAAACTGTGCTATTTGTTTTATAAAAATTGGTATTGTATTTCTTACCGCTGCTTTCGCAGTTTCGTTGAACTGTCCGGAAGCATGAAACAGTGGTTTCATTTTATAAAAATTGTTAGCTGAAACAGATAATGTGACGGTGAAACGAGAGGTTTTGGGTGAGGTTATTTGCGACTACAATTTTGATGAATAGGGAATATTGGTCGTAAAGGGCTTTAATAACGTCGACGTACGAATAATTGCGACTAAAATCGATGAATCCCAAGGATTCCCCTTTTACATAACCGTAAAACTCTCCTCCTTTCTATAGAAAAATAAATAAATACACAAATGCAGATGTGTATTAGGGTGTCCCTTACATGGCCTTTTTAAAAAAAAAATCGTCGAAAAATTACCCCCTCATTTTGTTCTATTGGGTACCGAAGTACCCCACAAAAAAATTGGCCACCCTCGGGCAACTCTAACACGTGCCCCATCTCCACCTAATATGATAATATGAGAACCATCGAAAAGCCAACTTATTACGAACACGCTAAAATTTGTCCAGCGTTTCTTTCTTCTTCGATAGAGTCCCACTTTTCACACGTTGTTTGAAAAGGTCTGCTGAAGCTCTGGTAATAAGTTGAACTCAATAGGACGAGGATTGCGGGCCAAAAAAATGTTTGAATCAACTGATATTGGGGTTTCCTGGCGAAAAACGACCCTCGGGGCTGGAGCCACGCGACCTGAGCGTGTAATAGCCCATCAATCGACTCAAAATTCTTTCCACGTTTTTAAGAAAGTAAGTTGAAAAGTTAGGACTCAATCGGAGAAGAACAAAAGGCAGGAAAAATTTTGGCGCTTTCGTAATAAGCTGGTTTTTAAAATATTTTTTTCAATCCTGGATGGAGGAATTTTTTCAACTCTAAGTTAGGATTCCACATAGAAATAATAATTGAATTGTCTGAAAAAAAAACTGCGCTATAAAAACAATTATACATATATAGATATAACCAAAATACTAAATAAAAACCACGATTCCTTCAGTGACAATGCTTTCCAAATAATATTTGAAAAAAAAAACTCCTGACTACTTTCCAGTTTGGAACAGATACAACTGTTTCAAAGCACAAACGTAATTTAGTTAATTAGTTCGGTTGCTAACTCTATCCCTGAATTTTATTTCTTTCCCTCCTTCCAAATTAAGGGGCAAGTAGAGTTAGGCACCCGAACTAATTACAATTGCGTCGTAACTCATAAGGTTGGAAAAAGAGCGATTTTCTATTGGAAACAACCTAATTTAGATGCCACCACGTGATTCAGCGTCGAAAATTAATGAAAAAACGCTGCAAACTATTTCACAGAGGTTTATTATTTTCCTGTATAGATCACTCACCTGCAAAGATCACAGCTTTGCCATTGTCACTATTTATTTATTTTTTTAAAACTGCCAACCATAAGTACCTACTACTTACCTACTAGGACATTTTTGAAAATTTCAATTTTTAATTTCCATTTGGGTTCCAAAATAAAGGGTTGAAATTTTCAAAAATGCCCTAGTAGGTAGTAGGGATGGGCGATAGTCGATAGTTACTATCGAAATATCGATAGTTCTTGACTATCGATAGTCATCCACTATCGATAGATTTTTACTTTTTTTTGTATTTGAAAATCTCAGCATTTGGAGAGCTGTGATAATACTCAGACGAGCGGTGAGGTCTCAACTCCGGCAATTCCATGTGAAAGAACTCCTCAATTCACCGGTATTCTCGAAATTGTGGCTCGTGTCAGTATTTTATTACATATTCATATGTCTATATATTTCATATATTATGGTACATATTCACCACTTGTGCAAAGATACGAAATTCGTGGTATCGACTTTTTCTCTTACCTTCTCTCTCCCTATCTCTCTACTGGCAATATGTGGCTCAAGGAGCAATGCTAAACTGGAAATTATTTTAATACATTTTATATAAATCAGTTTTTTGTTTGAAATCTTTGTGTAAGCTTATGAATACACCGAATCCTGCAAGTAATAGATAATTCAATTCAATTACATTAAATTCTCCATCGGACATGTAGGTACTGAATAAGGAGAGCCACTATCGATAGTATCGATAGTTTTTAATCGATAGTATCGACCTATCGATACTGCTGAACTATCGACTGAAGACCAATCCCTAACTAGTAGTTAGGTAGTAGGTACCTATGGTTGGTAGGTAAAAAACAAAAAATAAATAAATAAATTGGCAAAGCAATCTTTGCAGAAGAGTAATCTGAATACAAATTTGAATTTGAGCAAAACTGAATACAAATCGAAGAAATGAACAGCGATCGCATTTTGGTCTGGTAAAATTGCAACGGAGATTAGACTTCTTTGGTGATTCACACTCGTGATTCTGTTTTATCGAAGGAAAACCCTTAAGCACTCGTAGGGAGCGAACGGATTGTCCTGCAAAGCTCCGGGTGGTCTCACAAATTTTTAAAAGTTCAATACTATTTTAAATTGGTAAAAAACCAATACCTTTATTTCGAGACTTTTCGAGCAAGGGCACTCTTGAAAATGTCAACCCTTAATTTTCAGCTTTGTGAAGTGACTGACATCAACCAAAAACTTCAACCAAGAGCCCATATACCAAAGTTCCATATTCCCATATTTCCACAGCCCATATCCAAAAAGGGTTTCCATTTGAAACGCAAAATGGTTTCATTAGACATCCTTGGGGAAAAACATGAAGATTAAAAAAACTCGGCGCTTTGCGCCTCGGCGGGGGGCTCCGCCCCCCTGCACCCCCCGGTTTATTTCTTTTTCCATACTCTGTATGAAATCATAGGAACACAGAATGTGTTTTTGCGATACTAGTCATCCGTTAAATAAAAAACAACAATAATAAATGTGGAGTTGACATTAACATGACAACCAATAAACATATTACCAGATGTTTTTTCTGTCGCTTTTTCGTGACGATTTTTTTTCGGTAGGTCATCGCAAAAACACATTCTGTGTTAATAATTTTTTTACTGCCGATTTGACGATTTTATGAGTGGAGAGGAAACAACTCGTGGGGCACTCTGTGCAAAAAAAAAAAAATCTCGCCATTCAATTTGATCAATTTGCTTCGAATTCGAACCGTTGCTTTATTTAGTCCAATCAGTTTTGTTCAGCAGTCAATGAAATCGGCTGATTCACTCAATTCGTCTTCACAATCGCTCGAATCGAGAGGAAATTCGGATCAGGGGACTGCCAGGAGACGTAGTGAACTGCATCCCTCTTTCCCGAAGACGCCCGGAAAAAATAAGAAAAAAGGCGGTGGAGGTTTGATAGGGAAAAAGTGGTTCATTGTTGTTCAACTCAGGAGCACTAATGGACCATTTGTTGGGGGTAGTGACGTCACAGCGATCCCCCCTCCGACCCATTACAATGCCCACTTGATCGCTCCTCCAACTTCCTTTCATATATGAGAGCCCATTCGAGTTCCCTAGACCGTGTCTAACATTATCACCAAACCCTCTCATTTTGATTCAAACGCTTTCAAACGCTGTTTCACACTTTAACCCCTCTCTGTTTCGAGGATTTCCCCGGCGTTCTTCTCAATCAAATGTCGGGTTGGGAATCCGGTGTAATGGACGCGAAAGAGCTGACGTTTGAGGTTTGACTTTTGAAGAGGTGGCTCTTTGATGGGACTTTAAATCCGCAGTCACAAAAGCGCTATCTGAGAGCATTGTTTAACTAAATCGATTTCGTCGAGACGCGTACTATAAATTCAGAAGTCCTTCAATACGATCATCATGAATTTATGACCAAACTAGGATTATTGAATGCTGGTTCCAAATTATATTAGGAGCTAAATATCCGACTTTTCGGTTTATTATATTGAATATGAACTCTTGGGTCGAGCAAGAAAAATAAAATTTTGAACCCCCTCAAAATTTGATGGTTTACGCATCAACGTAAGTACGTAAAATCCGAAAATTGATTTAAAAACAAATCGTCCGTCCCCGTACGCGACACTTTTTAGTTCACTTAGATCGAATATGATGAATTTGGTACATAGCTCCACTGGGGTCTATAGACAACTATAGTTGTGCCGCGAAGCTTTTGGTTGATGTCAATCACTTCTAAGGACTGCAAATTAAGGGTTGAAATTTTCTAGAGTGCCCGTAAGTGCTCGTAAACTATCGAAATAAAGGTATCGTTTTTTCACAAATTTAAGAAAGTATTGAAGTTTTAGAGACCACGCGGAGCTCGGTAGAACAATCCGTTCGCTCCCTACGAGAACTTGAGGGTTTTCCTTCGATAAAACAGAATCACCAAAGAGGTCTAATCTCCGTTCAAATTTTATCTGACAATCTGACTAAAATGCGATCGCTGTTCGTTTCTTGTATTGTATCATGAATTGTATTCAGTTTTGCTTCCTTAGCAAACAGTAATTAAATTTCCCAGATGAACATCCCTATTTTTCGAATTGAGTGTGAAGCGTTTATTTCTTTCAAATAAACTTGTTGTAGGTAGGTATTAGGTACCCACGGTATTGACTCATGGGTGCCGCATTCTACGTCATGATGCGGTCACCAAGTAGATAGCAGGTGCTTTGTCATCTAGCGGCTGGGATGTTGAGAGGGGTCACATGCCAAGTGACCAGGGCCCAAGCCCGACATCGTTGCCGTCAAGCCCGACCAGTCTTGCATTATCCTGGACGTCCAAGTCGTCAATGGCAGCATGGACATGGAGCAGACTTGGCGGGCCAAGATTAGGAAATATGACACAAATGATTTACGGCAAGCGGTGTCGGAGCTGAAAGGAGTGGCACCAAACAACATCAGGGTGATGGCAGCAACATTGTCGTGGCGCGGTGTGTGGTGCGGGAAAAGTGCCACGGAGTTGCGTGATTTGGGCATCTCAGTAGGTGTACTTCGTGGTATCACCACCCGCGTCCTGCTCACTGCTCACCACTTGCCTTCATCCCTCTCTCCCACCCCCACCTTCCTCATCTTCCCTCATCTCTAGGGCCGGCGTCGGGTGAGTCCTGGGCGTCCTCCCCATTATATTTGATTTATTTATTTATTTTAATTTATGGCGTCGCAAAAAACAATTTGTCTTTGAAAGGAGTTGAAAAAAAGCTGTTACAAGGAATTCACGTTTGCGCATGCGCAGCGGCTACTATCAGTCCGGGGGTGATGATCTTCATTGGAGACCATCTACAACGTAATCTGCATAATCCCTGAAAATTTCATCGAAATCGGGTAGAAAATGTGGAAGTTATGGCCGTTACAAGGAAATTCACGTTTGCGCATGCGCAGTCGCTTCTATCAGTCCGAGGATAATGATTTTCATAGGGGACCGTCAACACACCAACCCGCACAATCTCTGAAAATTTCATAGAAATCTGACAATAACTTCGTATAGTTATGCGCGTTACAAGGAATTTCATGACAGACACACAGACTCACAGACAGACAGACACGGAACCAAAATTGTTCAGAAAGGTCTAAAACGCAAAACGCGAGTGAAAATTTTGATTTTGGAAAACTTTTTTTTCATCCTTGAAAAGTGAAAACAAAGCTTCCGCTACCTTGGTAGACTCGGAAGCAATAAATAAATAGTGTCAATGGCAAAGCTGTGATCTTTGCAGAAGAGTGATCTGTACAGGAAAACAATAAACCTTTGTGAAATAATTTTCAGCGTTTATTCATCAACCATCAATTACAATAGTCCATTATAATATAATAGACTATAATATAGTCTATTATAATATAGTCTAGTAAATTATAGTCTATAATATAGTCTAGTAAAATGTTAATTTTAATAAGAAGAATGTTAAGGAAAGCGTGGCACTTCGAAAAAATATTTGACTATTGGACTATAATATTATTATAGTCCAATAGTCAAATATTTTTTCGAAGTGCCACGCTTTCCTTAACATTCTTCTTATTAAAATTAACATTTTACATAATCAATTTTTTTTTCAATCACATTTGGTTTGTTTCGAATCAAGCTAAGCTTTTCCCCAACCAAATTTACTTTTGTCTCATGATAATTTAGATCGCCAAACAGGAAAATTTGGTTTTTCTAACTGAAGGTACCTAATTTTAAAAACAATTTTTTTCGAACTTTATTTTACTCAAACTTAATATACGATCTAATTTTTCGAATTTAAAGGGAATTTAGGGGCTGGGTCTTACAAGTATAATAAAAAACATGATCCGATAAATTTTATTCAAGGTGTGTCAATCGAATTGCTATTCGTTGACATGGAAAACCAGCACAGTGATCTTAAAATGAATTTCTCACTTCTTTACAGTACATAGGTTTGGAATTCCTCGCTTGGTCCACAAATTTGTTCAATTGGGGTACAGAGCTCTCGAGTGGAGAAATTGTCAACTAGATTCCATTATGTCAAAAATTATACCCACCACTGAATTTTTTACACCAATTGATTCTTCATTAGTTGGGCACGTTCCTCTCGTTATTACATGTGAGGAAGCCATACTGCCCACCCAACATGGCAGACGATTTAAAATCGAATTTATTGTATTGAATTCAATTAATCATACGAAGATACGAGATACTCATACTTATCAGTAATCTTCATTTTTCAAAATGGGTTTAAAACAATACACGGTGTTTTTGACTATTAGTTTACCCTGTATCCTGAGTATTTTCCAACCAAGAACTGTTAGAACTGGTTCAATTCATCATCAAGGTAGTGGAAGCAATGTTTTCACTTTTCAAAGTTGAGAAAAAAAGTTCTCAAAAATCAAAATTTCCACTTGCTTTTTGCATTTTAGGCATTCCTGTCTGTTTATCATCTCACCCTTGTAACGGGCGAAACTATACGATGTTATTTCCGATTTCGAAAAATCTTCAGGGGTTGTGGGGATTGGGGTGTAGATGGTCCTATTTGAAAATCATTGCTCCCGGATCGTAAATCGCAGCTGCGCATGCGCAAACGTAAAAACCGTGTTTATATTTTTCACCCGATTTTGATGAAATTTTCTGGAACTGTGCGGATTGGGGTGTAGATGGCCCCCTATGACAGATGTGCAAGAAACTGAGATATTAATATTTTGAGATTAGCTACTGTGCATCGGGTCATTAGTATTTAGATGGTTCCCTATGAAAATCATCACCTTCGGACACTGCGCATGCGCAAACGTGAATTTCCTTGTAACGGCCATAACTTCCACATTTTCTACCCGATTTCGATGACATTTCCAGGGATTACGCGGATCAGGTTGTAGATGGTCCCCAATGACAATCAAGGCCTTAAAATTTATAGAAGCCTCTGCGCATACGCATACGTAAAATCCTTGTAACAGCCATAACATTTTCATTTTTCATCCGAATTTGATGAAATTTTCCAGGATTGTCCAGATTAGCGTGTAGATGGTCCCCTATGAGGGTAGTGAAAGGTACTTAGAGATTGGTGTTTTGAGATTAACTACTATGCATCGGATCATCTATATAAGATCATCTATATAATCGGGTTATGGATACGAGGAAACTATGTGCCACACCCACTTGGCTGACTTTTTTTTTTGCTTCCGAGTCTACAAAGGTAGCGGAAGCTTTGCTTCCACTTTTCAAGGTTGAAAAAAAAGTTTTCTCCAAAATCGAAATTTCCACTAGCGTTTTACGTTTTAGACCTTTCTGTACAATTTTGGTTTCGTGTCTGTCTGTCATGAAATCCTTGCCATAACTTCTACAATTCTCATCCGATTTCGAATAAATTTTTAGGGATTATGCGGATTAGGTTGTAGATGGTCCCCTATGAAAATCATTACCCCTGGACCGATTAGTAGCCACTGCGCATGCGCGAACGTGAATTCCTTGTAACAGCCATAACTTCCACATTTTCTATCCGATTTCGGTGAAATTTTCAGGGATTATGCGGTTTAGATATTAAATGGTTCCCAATGCAAATCAGGCCTTAAAACTGACAGTAGCCTCTGCGCATGCGCAAACGTAAAATCCTTGTAACAGCAATAACTCCTATATTTTCCATCCGATTTCGACGAACTTTCTCAGGATTGTTCAGATTAGCGTGTAGATTGTAGTGAGGAGGGTAGTGGAAGGTACTTAGAGATTGATGTTTTGAGAATAACTACTATGCATCGGATCATCTATACAATCGGGTTATTTCTATGTATGACGAATACCTGCAGTATTCGTCATTTTCTAAATTGATTTCAAATAGGTAGTACAGATATTTCATAATTTTTATCAGTGTTATCTATGTAATAATAATTTTTTAAATGATTACTTTGTTGTTGTAAGGTGGTAATTTATTCACAATATGTCGACTTGAGGGTGTTTGGTAAAATGTTGATTTTTGGAGGTTGTTAAATTTTGAAAGGGGAACCCCCCCCCCCTCTCTTTGGGAGGAGGTGGATTTTGATACGAGTGTGTTCAACCATTATGTAATAATTTGCAGTGTGTTCACACTTCTTGTATTCCCAGCGCTACAATAATGTAATTCGAGTCTGGAAACGGGATTCATACATGTTGGGGGCTCAGTGAAATTTTAGGGAACGGGCTCCAGGTAGGAGGGACGAGGGGGAGGGACCAATCCGGTAGCACCTCCGCATTCATATTGATTCGACACGCCTCCTGGTGGAGAAGGGAGGGATTTCTATGGTGGCCACTGAGCGGGGAATCAGAGGGGAAATTACAGGGGGGCAAAAGAGGGGAATCACAGAAGGGCAGAGCGGTGCTCCAAAGGGGGCAACTGGCAACATTATCACTACCCAATACAGTGGGGCTTCTTGACTCCCGGGCGAGGCCCCCTGGAAGCTGATTCAGCGGTTGCCATGGTAATCTTACCCGTTTCACGGTTGAATCGTCGGGAAATTCATGAGGTGAGGAGGGATGGAAGGGGGTTCCCGGTTTGAATGTGATGAATAAACCGAGAAAGGAATCAGTTACCCTTCCCTATGATGAAAATCAAGTTGTTTCCAGGGCGGATTAATTTATTTAAATCTAAACGGTTGCTCTCTCCCTCGATTTTGCTGCCTGGTATACGAGAGGAAGAAGGAGGAGGAGGTGGAGGTGGAGGAGGAGGAGGTGGATGAGGAGGAGGAGGAGGAGGTAGAGGAGGAGAGGATTGATTGAGGGAGGGGATGATGAAGAGAAAAGCTGTCAGATTTACGCAACATAGGCACTTACTAAATTGACGATTGTCGAGAGATTGTGAAGGGGGGCTCATCTGTTCTTAATTACCTGTTTCTGTTTGTAGAGCATTAAATGCTCTAGAAATTTTCTACTTCAAATTCGAAGTAGAAATTGTCTACTTGAAATCCGAGGTTTTTCAAAACAATTTCCAACATTATCACAAAAAGTCCATTCATGCAGTATGAGTTAATGAGCGAATTTTCATAGAAATCTTCAACGCTATGGTTAAGAAAATCGAAAGATTAGCTAAATGACAGAGTAGCCAGCCTTGTGATGTGGCACATAGCACGAATCGTTGAAATTATACAATCAACCTCTTGGTTAAATATTTTCAAAAACCTCAAAATACTCTTCTCTTCACCCCGAGCTCACAATACCTACACGTATGATATTGTTCAATCGCATATTGTTGTTGGTTCATCATTTTCAATAATGAAACTTTGGAATCGACCAAGAAAAAAAGTTGAACCCCCTTGAAAAATTGTTGGTTTACGTTTCAATATACGTGGAATCCGAAAATCGAATAAAAATTTGGCCGTACGCAGTACGCGGCACTTTTCCTAGTTACCATGGACCAATTTTGATGAAATTTGGTATATGGGCCCCCATTGATGTCCATCAATTCTAAGGACGAAAAATAGAGGGACTGAATTGTTGAAAACGCCATAGATCAAAAAACAACAAAAGGCATTGATTTTTAATCAATTTAAAATAGTATTGCATTTTTAGAATCGAACGAGACCACCAAGAGCACTATAGGAGCAACCGTTCGCTCCCTTTGGAACATAAGGGTTGTACGTGATTACATGATTACATTGTGAATCGCAAAGAGGCCTAATCAATCAAATTTTAGCTGACCAAAATGCGATCGTTGTTGGTTATTTCGAGTTGTCCTCAGTTTTGCTTCCGTAGCAACCAGTACCTAATAAAATTTCCTAATGAAGGTACCCACAACTCTTCATTTCTTCGAACTGAGCGTGAAGCGTTTCTTCCAAATAAACCTGATTCAGGTCGGTATGTAATTTCAGTAGGTAGGTAGTGGCAATGGCAAAGTTCCTTGCAGACGAGTGATCTATATATGTAGACATAATAAACCATTGTGTAATAACTTGCATCGTTTTGTTTTGATATTGATAATTATTTATTTGTTGTAGTTGTTTGTACGATTTTTAGTTTGTAAGAAACGCTTTTTAATTTGTAGGTGGCTGAGATTGTCTAATTAATTTGTAAGATTAATTTGTATAAGTTTTAGGTTGTAAGCAATGTTTCCGCTACCGTTTAGTTAATTTTTCGTGAGGTCCATTTGCAGAGTTTATACACCGTAATTATCCTAAATTAATGCGAAAGTCCTAACATATTTTAGAAATATAAGCGTTGGAGGGAACTTTATTATTCCATCTTTTATATTATAATTTTTATTAATTTATGTTCCATAATTTATCTTAGATCAAAGCGCTCATGTAAAATTTTTTTTAGAAATATAGGCGTCGGTGGAAAAATGAGGAAGGCCGGTTTTTTTGGTGATTCAGCTAGATTGAAGTATTGAAAAGTGCGTAGGTCGGAACCTTGATAGGGGTATTCAACAGTTCGTAGTCCCACACAATATTTTGTATACATATATTTTTTTTTCAATTTTCAGTTTACAGGGGCCTCATCTAGGTCCTAGTCGTGTACATTCGATGATAATATCTAAAGTACGAATCTACTGCAAAGTACTGAATATGAACGGAACTAGCTTGCCATTAATCAAGCCAGTTTCATTCTTATCTACTGTAGCTGTAGCCGCCAGAAATGTAAACAAACGGCGCCGTTGCAGACTTTGGCGCTGCGCCCAGTTCTGGCGAGTCCGTCTGGCCACGGGCTGTCTGCTCAGACTGTTATCGACTCAAACCGCGGTGTAGTGGTAAACAACTTTATCTGGGCCAAGTAGGTACTTATGAAAGAGAAAACTCCCACGCAGAGAAAATGTAGAGGGAATAATAAAGAAGAAGTTTCGTTTCTATTGCAGGTTTTCCGTTGATTTTAAAATGGTTAGAGGAATTAAAGAGCGGTTAAAGAAATGGCGGGCGGTTATACGAAACATCAAACCATGTATGAAATGATGAAACAGAACGTTGTTCCACACTATACGAAAGAGCTCTCATATCATGTTGATTCATTTAGGGCAAATCCTGATACCATCTCTTCACGGAGGAATCAAAGAACTTTGAGGTGATTCTATCGCATCCACAGTAAATACCCTAATTATATCTTCATGAGTTCCATCGCACACACTTTGGAGATATTAAAGCTGTATAGATGCGAAAGCCCCACTTTCCAGAGAGACTAGTGTGCTCAATAGCAGAAAAGAGCTTCTACTAAGTAGGTAATTAAGTATGAGTCGTAAGGCTCTGAGCATTCCTGCTGCTAATGAGACAGTTTGTGAATTGGCGCGACTAAAAATTGTGGTGACAGCTTTTCTCTTTTTTTTCATTAGAAAGTTGATCAATGGATTGTTGAACGCTTTATTACGTCGGCAATTTTTATTTTCAATGACAACAATAATCTTCATTTACATTTATAATTTCTTGATTTTTCTTTAATGTAAATTTCTTTGTTTTTATCTTGTTCAGTTGTCAATTTTCTAAATCATTATAGTCAATGTTTCTCTTTTTATCTTGTTCAGTTATCAAGAAAAATCAAGTTGAAAATTAAGACCTACAACTGGTGCGAGGAGGTGCGGTCACCACATACCGCTAGGGTATAAAAGAGCCAGGATGACTTTTCCATTGGTAAAGTGGAGCAATGAATAAAGTAGATAGAATGGACTCGCTTTATAACGGCGGCAACGAATCAGCTTCTCTGATATGAAGATCCTGATAAAGCTTCATATCAGCACAAATAATAGGGCAAGGTGATTTGGTACCTCATACTTCAAGGCTTTGGAGAGATCTAAACCCACACAAAAGCTCTCTCAAAAGCTTCTCCTCTGAGACTCGAGTATATTGTTTACTTAATGGCAAAAAAAGACTGCTAAATTCATTTTACTGTCTAACAACCTATTGTGTGAAGATTTGTCTCGCGCGCAAAAATATTTTAAATATTTTCAGGCTTTCATATACGTACTCCACAGCCTCAAGCTCTGTAGCTGAACGACCTCAGGATTCCGGCTCAGGTACAGTAAATTAGAAAGATTTTTAAAAACAAATTTTTATTCTATGTTAATTAAATGAAATAAAAAGTTAAAAGTTAATCACCTCTAATAAGAGATATAACACTTTATGACAGTCCCAATTTTATTACTAAAAGTGTGATACTTTGTGATAGCAAGAGGAAAAAGAAGATGCTAAATGTCACACGCTTTTATAATAAAATTGGGACTGTCATAAAGATCTCAACAAAGTGTTAAATTTCTTATTAGAGGTGATTTACTTTTAACTTTTTAGTTCATTTAATTAACAAAAAATAAAAGCTTGTTTTTAAAAAAGTTTTTTTTTCTTTAATTTTTAATCTACGACTAAAAACAAAAACTGAGGGGGGGTATTTCACGGACTCTGACTCTTCCCATCCCCGACTCCTCTGACTCCTCCCGCCTCCGACTCGTCCCCCCCCCCCTATCGGAAACGTTCACGTACGGTTGGGGTTTTATGTATTGGATGGAGGATGGTCCCCTACGAATTGGAAGTTGGTCTCAGAAAGTTAATAATATTGCATTGTCATGCGATTTACACATGCAAAGTTCAGCTCAATCGGTTACCGGGAAGTGGATCAAATTCAACTTGCAAGGTTTGATTAATGACAGACGAACAGACTGACAGACAATGGGACAGGTAAAACTAAATCAAAGCTTTTAAAATAAAAAGCAATCAGTACGAATTGATGTAAGTACTATAGGTGAGAGAAATACCGTTTCTTAGCTGCTTATGAGATACGACTCAGTCAATCGGTGGGGCTATACGTTATGGTGTGAGCTTTTTCCATTAGAAAGTTGAGCAATGAATTAGAATGGACTCACATTATAACGGCGGCAATTAGTTAACTTCCCCTCTCGAGAGCCTTCCCCGCTAACGGACTTGAGATGTCAAGGATGGGAGAGCTCTCCTAGCATAGGATGAAAGGAGGAAGAGAGGGGGTAAAGTGCTATCGATATGAACATCGCACCATAAATATTAATGAGATATTAGGAAAGGAAGGCGCGAAGGGTGAAAAATATGCGAAGGGAAAGGACACCCCCTGAGAAGGGCTTCCAGACTGCGGGGTCGTTACGAGAGCGAAACATCGCTCATTATAACTGACATGACACCCCATTAAACACCAATCACATTTGCCGTTTACTCGGCTTTAAAGCACGTTTCGTTGTTTCAAAAAGAGAACCGCTGCGCCTCGTGGCAGCCTCCCCTTTTGTTCCACCAGGAAATGACATCATGCGACACAACGTCGGATACGACGGCTAATAAAGTTTTGACTGATGTATTTTATTCCCTTCAAGTTTATGTGCGCCGAATACGCGAATAGGGGGTTGTCCGTAAGACGTGGTAGATCAGGATTTTATACTCAATCAGTCAAAGTCCAATTCAAGCATTTTAGCTTTCAAATGAGAAGTTTTCCATTTCAATCTTACGTTTTCCTTGAAAGATATCTGTATAACCACATCACAATCATGTCATGTTTTCAATTTGTCCCATAATGGACAAAAAACCCTTGTGAGGCCCTTATCTATTACAAGTAGCATGATTGTTACAAATTCGCATTTTACCAGTGAAATGATCACGATTAAGTTCACGCAGAATTGTAAAATATGTCAACCCCCATCTCAACCACTTTCCAAAATCTTATAGTAATCGGAACATTAGATTCTTTAAACCAAAAACCCAAGAGTTATTGTGATTTCTAAAAATTTTAAATTCTTAAGCTTATTTTTGTCAGACATGAAAAAAAATAGCTAGAGATGAAAATTTTCAGTGTTTTTTAAGTTATGATAAAATTTCTCAAAAATTCTCAACTTTTTTATTTTTAGCGAATTTTTCAAGAAGAATTGCAATGGACTCCAAATTTTTAGCATCAATTTTTTTGAAATGTTTTAAACCTGTTTTGGAACAATCTATAACAATTCCTGAAGATTCTCAAAAAATCTCATTTAATTATATACATATGTAATCAAATACTCGTATGACTCCAGACGATAACACGAGTAATTGTTTCTCAACAATTTCAAGTTTTTGCCAAAATGTTCATCATCTAATAATATAAAACACCAACCGTACGTACGTACGTACGTACGTACGTATGCAAGGAGGGGTTGGAGGGGTCGTGGGGAGAGTCGGAGGCTGGAGGAGCTGGTGACGGGAGGAGTCAGAGTTGGGGGCGGGAGGAGCTGGGGATGGGAGGAGTCGGAGTTGGGGGCGGGAGGAGCTGGGGTCGGGAGGAGTCGGAGTTGGGGGCGGGAGGTGTCGGAGGGAGTGGGTGGAGGAGAGAGTTGGAGGAATCATTTTTGCCTACTTTTAGTAGGCTTTTCAGCTAGTAACTAAAGAAAAGACGAGTTAGCCAGGAATTTCGGACAACCCAAAGGGGTTCACATTTTTCAAAAATTGCCAAAAACCCGTCTTCTTAGGCGTTTTTGTGGATATTACCATCATGATTATATTAGTATATTCATATTCAGCACCAAATTTCTGATAAAAGTTCAATTTCAGGAATTGAAAATAGTAAAAAAAAAATGTTAATATACATATAAATATGAAAGCCTGCTTTAATTCATTGTACCCAAAAATCTCAAAATTTCAAAAATTTCAAAAAATCTCAAAATTTTTAATTTTTTGTATTTTTAGCGAATTTTTCAAAGAGAATCTTGTAATTGCAATGGACTCAAAATTTTTAGCACGAATTAAAAAAAATGTTTTTCACTAAACCCGTTTTGGAACATTCTATGACCATTCCTGAAGTTTCTCAAAAAACTCTTAAAATCTCATTTAATTATACGTGCATATAATGACTCCGGACGATAACACGAGTACCTAATTGTTTTCAAACATTCCAAGTTTTTGCCAAGATGTTCATCATAACAAACGAAAAGACGAGTTAGCCAGAAATTTTGGACAACCAAAGGGGTCCAAATTTTTAAAAATGGCTAAAAGGCGTTTTAGGCGTTTTTGTTACCATCATGATAATATAAAGTATATTCGAATTCAGCATGAAATTTCTGATAAAAGGAATTGAAAATAGTCAGGAATTGAAAATAGTAAAAAAATGTTAGTAGGTATACATATAAATGATGAAAGCCTGCGTTAATTCATTGTACCCAAAAATGCAAAAACCGAGTGAGTATGAGTTCGTGGTGACGAGTCGAACATGAATAAGGACTGTAATATCTTCAAAACATTACCCGTGCATACAGAATGTTGGTATGGTATACTGAAAGTCGAAAAAACCACAATATACGTGTATGAGTAAGAGTACGGGATGGCGAGGAGAGTACTTTTGAGGTTTTTCAGGTTGTTAACCACGAGGTTGATTGTATAATTTTAACGAATCGTGCTATGTGGCACATCATCCATTCCCCACGTCCTATTTGAATGGTAGGTATTGGAGAGGATTTTATTGAATTCTACTTAGCAATTTGTTCAACTTGAATATTGCCTCCCGCAGAAATCGTGGCTTCTTAGAATAAACATTACAAAAAAAAAAAAAAAATAAAAAATAAATAAATAAATCCTGATCTGGAATCAGCTCGTACTTACGGAAGTGGTGAACTCTAATTTGGCCATCCCCATGTTGCATCTCATGCCGAAAGATATTATAAAACCTGAAAAGTGGACGTACAAGAATTATCATGAATAGAACGATAGAAGCAAGACGTGTTCGAATTAGAACATAAACGTAACAAAGGCGTATCATGCACAAGAAAGGAGCACCAGTTGACAAAACTAATTAAACAATGTTATGATTTTTCCAAAGTTTTTTGAGTTCTGACAATCCAACTTACCTACTATTACATTACGCCACTTTTTAAATAAGAAACTTCTCCGTTCTTTCGTTTGGTTTTTCATTTTATCGAAGAGTTGGGACCTTCTTCGATAACTAATAACGACAATAAATGCACGATGGACTTGAAAATCCAAGCTACTTCTTTGAATTCGAAGTAGTTATTATTATGTTATCCGATAATTCTGGATTCCTTGGAAATTGTTCATAATGCCTGAAGGTATGTACATAGTTTTGTATACGAATTTCTACTTGGTGAAAAATGAATGAGTGTCTTGGGGATTTTACTATTCATTTTCGAACTTCTCATGGGAAGTTCATATAGTAGATAAATTGAGAATTTGAAGCAAAAATACATGTATTTGAGCATTACTTTGAAATTGCCCTGAAAACATGGCAAGAAGATTGGGAGCTTATATTTTCATAATTAATTTTTGTTGCACTAACAAAGACACACAGTGACAGTAAACTTTGTCTTCGTCAGACCAAAAACAATAATTAAATAAGATAGTACCTAATAATTTATATTACTATTAGTTAGATTAGTTAAAATGTGTGTAACTATCCAAGTAAATTATATTTTTTAGTTAGTCTATCCACTCACTACATAAAACAGCCATCGATGCGATATGAGCTGTTGCACCGTCTTGTTGGAACCAAATGTCCAAAAAACAATCCTGTAACAACCCAATAACAACAAGATGGCTGTTTTGAGGGATCACTTCCCAGGACGCCTCATTTCAACAGGGGCAATTTGCAGTGGCGGGTCCGATCCCCCGATTTGTCCCCCTGTGATTTCTTCTATGGGTTTTTTTTATAACCCGTATTTATGTGAAACGTCCAATGATCCCTCAAGACTTGAAGAGCGTCATCAGGAAGGAATTCCCAACACAACGCCTGCTATGCTATGCTTGAAAGTCATAACAAACGCCAGAAATCGGTATATTCAATGAATTGAGAATCATCTAAGTGATTTTATCTTCAAAACTATGTAAAACAAAACTTGAGTAGTGCACCTACAATGCAAAAACCAAATTATAAATTTTCTGATCTGTACAATGCGTTTTGTTTTGTTTTGAAAAAACGCTGCAAATCATTGCTCAAAGGTTTATTATTTTCTGTACAGATCACCCTTCTGTATAGATCACTGGTTCTCCATCAATAGCACCTACCACCATCTGTATTCTCCCTTGACCTTCCCTCTCAAATTTCAGCTTCCTGCGTTCAATAGGATTGAAAATGACTTCGGAGCTCACTCAGCTGATCAGTGATCTGAAGAGTGAAGAAGATCTCCTCGAATGCTGGAGACGCCTGGAAGAGCACTTCCATTCAATAGGATTGAAAATGGCTTCGGAGCTTACTCAGCTGATCAGTGATCTGAGGAGTGAAGAAGATCTCCTCGAATGCTGGAGACGCCTGGAAGAGCACTTCCATTCAATAGGATTGAAAATGGCTTCGGAGCTTACTCAGCTGATCAGTGATCTGAGGAGTGAAGAAGATCTCCTCGAATGCTGAAGACGCCTGGAAGAGCACTTCCATTCAATAGGATTGAAAATGGCTTCGGAGCTCACTCAGCTGATCAGTGATCTGAGGAGTGAAGAAGATCTCCTCGAATGCTGGAGACGCCTGGAAGAGCACTTCCATTCAATAGGATTGAAAATGGCTTCGGAGCTCACTCAGCTGATCAGTGATCTGAGGAGTGAAGAAGATCTCCTCGAATGCTGAAGACGCCTGGAAGAGCACTTCCATTCAATAGGATTGAAAATGGCTTCGGAGCTCACTCAGCTGATCAGTGATCTGAGGAGTGAAGAAGATCTCCTCGAATGCTGGAGACGCCTGGAAGAGCACTTCCATTCAATAGGATTGAAAATGGCTTCGGAGCTCACTCAGCTGATCAGTGATCTGAGGAGTGAAGAAGATTTCCTCGAATGCTGGAGACGCCTGGAAGAGCACTTCCATTCAATAGGATTGAAAATGGCTTCGGAGCTCACTCAACTGATCAGTGATCTGAAGAGTGAAGAAGCCTTTGAGCAATGATTTGCAGCGTTTTTTACCCACCAACATTTTTTTTACCTACCAACTTTTTTTACCTACCAGCTAGGTACTACCTACTACACCATACTGGCTTCACACCTTCACAATCAAGTTTATTAGAGAGAACTAAACGCTTCACACTCGATTGGAAAAATAGAAAGCTTCATATGGAAATTTGATTACTGGTTACGCAGAAGGCAAAACTGTATACAAATCGAAGAAATGAACAGCGATCGCATTTTAGTCCGATAAAATTTGAATGGAGATTAGACCTCTTTTGCGATTCACACTCATGATTCTGTTTTATCGAAGGAAAACCTTCAAGTACTCGTAGGGACCGAACGGTTTGTCCTACAGAGCTCCGGGTGGTCTCAAAAATTTTTAAAAATTCAATACTATTTAAAATTGGTGAAAAAACGATACCTTTATTTCGAGAGTTTTCGAGCTAGGGCACTCTTGAAAATTTCAACCCTTAATTTTCACCCCTTAGAAGTGACCTTCATCAACCAAAAGCTTCGCGGCACAACTAGACCCCAAATGGAGCCCATATACCAAATTTGAACCAAATCGGTCCAGTGTTGCTAAGAAAAGTGCCGCGTACGGCGTACGGCGGACGGACGGAAATTTTTTTATTCGATTTTCGTATTCTACGTACCTTGAAACGTAAAACATCAAATTTTGAGGGGGGGTTAAAATTTTTTTTTTCTTGCTCGATTCCAAAGGCTTATTATTGAAAATAATAAACCAAAAGGAAATTATGCTGCCGCACCCTGTATTACCAGTGAATTCATTTTGAGGGAAAGGTACGGTTTTCCGGTAGTTACCAAATGACTGCATACCAAATTCAGTAATAATGATGTTTGGACTTGAATTCTACATCTGTTATCAGTTTAGATATGATAACAAAATTTAAAATATAAATTGTTCAGCCTCAAATTAAATTTAAATGCTTGCATACGAGTCTGCAACACATTAAGACATTTTCATGTCAACCACTACACAACAAGTTTGTTGACAACACTACGCATCAAAGTTTTCGTGACGATTTTTCAGTTCATGAGCCAAAGCAAAATGTAAGGTTGTTGATTGTTCTCTACGCAACACAGTGAGTCTATTTTATTTATTGGTCGCGTGAGCCAGCATTTGCTTAGTTTTCGTGACGATTTTTCAGTTCATGTGCCAAAGCAAAGACATGAAAATGTCAAAATATAACCTACTCATACATTGTTATTTTAAAGAAATTTAGGCCGATTTGCATGCATTCAAATTTGGATGACGACTTGAAAAGTATTCTTTAACTATGTAAGTAAAGTTTAAACATATGAATTTTTAAAGTACCAAATTATAAATTATTTGGTGTGGGAGCGAATTTAAGATAAATACTAGGTTGTAGATAGATACAAGACGAAATAAATTATTAGGTAGCAACTTAGCTATTAAATAGCATAAAAACATAAATTTTATGTTTAGATGAAGACTACGCGACTAATAAGCCTGCGCAACGGCTACTATCAGTCCGGGGGTGTTGATCTTCATTAGGGACCATCTACAATCTAATCCGCATAATCCCTGAGAATTTCATCGAAATCGGGTAGAAAATGTGAAAGTTATGGCCGTTACAAGGAATTCACGTTTGCGCATGCGCAGCGGCTACTATCAGTCCGAAGGTAATGATTTTCATAGGGGACCATTCAAATACTAATCTGTAACATCCCTGAAAATTTCATTGAAATCGGATGGAAAATATAGAAGTTATGGCCGTTACAAGGAATTCACGTTTACGCATGCGCAGTCGCTTCTATCAGTCCGAGGATCATGATTTTCATAGGGCACTGTCTACACACTAATCCGCACAATCCCTGAAAATTTCATTGAAATCGGACAATAACTTTGTATACTTATGCGCGTTACAAGGAATTCATGACAGACAGACAGACAGACACACAGACAGACAGACACGGAACCAAAATTGTTCAGAAAGGTCTAAAACGCAAAACGCGAGTGAAAATTTTGATTTTGGAGAACTTTTTTTTTTCGTCCTTGAAAAGTGAAAACAAAGCTTCCGCTACCTTGGTAGACTCGGAAGCAAAATAAGATGGTAGTTTCATTTCAAGCAACAGAAAATGAAAACTGTGGAAGTTCACATTATAACTCCCTCAAATTGTTATAGTATTTTGACGGCAGAATTCAGTAAAATAATAGTTGTGAAACGCATGACTGCTTTATTTGAGATCGTCCAGTATTTAGACCATCCTAAACCATAGAGTATAGGTCCACTAGATGTATAAAACTTGCACCAGCTACTACCCCCCCTACTCGACGAGTTCATCGTAAAATGAGTTTATTTATCTACTCGCACGAATAATGAAAGTTCCAATCTGTAAGCGCGGTCACGCGGGACTTGAGTGAATGAAATCCTCCTACCTTCGTGGCTTGAGCCGAGTTTCAAACCACCCACCTCTACCTGCCAGAGGGAAGGGATGGAAGCATCGAATATTGCTTCGTGTGAATCAATAATTCACTCGCATCTACATACCTCCTCCATGTTGGGCGGACGGCGAAAGGTCTTTTGTATTCATCGTTGCTCTCCCAATGGAGGATGTATCCCAGGAATAGAATATTGTTGCCTTGTAAGGATTCAGGTACTTATTTTATAAATGCCTGGCTACGGCATCCTTCAACTGACCTTGACAAATTGAATTCATTTTACTGATCTCTTCATCGCACAGAATTAATATCGTCACGAAATGCTACTACTCGGGAGGGAAGAATCTACCTTCCTAAATTATAGCTACCTATAGTTCATCAATAACCAAGACATCCGAAAGGAAAGATCAGTGAAAGAACAGTAAAGGAGGGAGTGATAAAGGGGGGTTCTGGGGTGAAATTCCGGTAGGTATCAGAGTTCTAACTAGAACTCAAAGGAGGTATTTACTCGTATATAAGTATTTGGATGTTGGATTCAATGAACCCAACTCGATATCGACCATTTACGTATATATACGAATACTCGTCTTTAGTATCTTAAAACACGCAAAAAAGAGTATGAAAATTTCTGTTCGTATAATGTAAACTAATAAAAAGTTAACAACTATTTCAGTTGGTTATTTCCTGACTTCGCTGTTTTCGTGAATCAGCTGTCGTCCAAAGGGAAGATCAGAAATGTTGATTAAAAACACACACAATAGGATTGTCGAGGAAAAGATCGTTTTCAGTATTTTTTAATGCAAACGATGAATTTATTGAATGACATGATAGAAGATCGATAGAGGATCGCTGATATTTCGCGATTTTTCACCACGATTTTTACACGTGTTCCATAGGCTTGTTAATTTCTGTTTTATGACATGAATTAAATGGTACTCGAAATAGTACAATAATGATCCTATTTGATGATTTCAGCACATTGAGTACCCATTGAATCATCACTGTATCAAATTAGTCACCAAATTAGAAAATTTAAACAGGGTGTCTCAGAATAATAGTCCAAACTTCAAATCATCGTCCGGGCATGAGACCCCGAGGTTGGACGATGAGTTAGTTGAGAAAATTCCCCATTTTCTGCTTTCATATACAAATTTCTCACAACAAAAAGTTGACCTTTACACATTTTTCACTTAGACGTAATTTTTTAGTACTCGGCTCTTGTAAAACATTTTGGTTGCATATTGAGCTGAAAGAAAATTTAATGCTCTTCCCATTAGAGACCTGACAATTGAGGTTAATCTAAGGGAGTTACAGCCACTCATACAAACTACGGTTGAAAAACGAAAAAAAAAAATTAAAAATCGGATGGTGGGGGTTTTGGAAAAAATGTTATACGAGCACAAAAGTTGTTGCTAATTAGCCAGAGGATAAGTCTTAAAGGAAGTTTGGATCAATAATTCTGGATTAATTCATAATAATCAGACTCATACCAATGCCCCAAATTTTCATTAAATTGTCAACTAGGCTCCAATAACGGCTATTTCTTACTGAATATAACGAGGAGGACTCACCTACACATGTTAGGACGGCTATTGTATACCGCTTGGTGAGACAAGGGCATTCCGGCCGTACGTATTTGTCTATGTGTCGAGGAGGTGGCCTCTCGGGTTCTGGATATTCCTCATCGTCGTCTTCGCCAGCCCTGAATCAACAAACGGAAGAGAAATTGGTATCTATACAAATAAAATACATGAAAACGACTGCTTAGTGGGTGTGTCACAAAGCTTCTTTTTATCCATAACCCAACTGCATAGATGATTTGATTAATAGAAGCTAATCTTGTACCATCAATTTCCAAGTACCTCGAACTACTTTGTTAGGGAACCATCAATACATCAACCCGCTCAATTCCGGAAAATGTAGAAATTATAGCTGTTACAAGGAAATTCGTGTTTGCGCTTGCGCAGTGGCTACTGTCAATCCTATATCAATCATACTGTCAATAAGAGACTATCTACATGCTAACCTGCACAATACCTGAAAATTTCATCGAAATCGGACAAACTCCGTAGGTATAGTTTTGCGCGTTACAAGGAATTCACGACGGATACACACAAACAGACAGTAACGGGCCCAAAATTGTTCAGGAAGGTCTAAAACGTAAAACAGGGGTGGAAATTTTGATTTTGGAGAACTTTTTTTCAGCATTGAGAAGTGAAAACAATGCTTCCACTACCTTGGTAAACTCGAAAGCACAAAGTTCAATTCAAAATGAAAAAGGTTTAACTGAAAGGTAAAATACTATAGGTAGAATTAATTAGATTTAAACGCAGGACATGATAAGAGATAGTTCCTCGATGGCCGTTGCTCACGTATCACTGGTTATCACTACATCTAGCAGGTTTGGTTCCTGTAGGAGATGCACTCTCTTTGAATCTCTTCTCCATGTGAAACGGAGAAACTGAACTCGCGCGACACGACATGATATACATTGTAATTTACTTATTGAGTAATTAGACCCCAGTGAGTTTTACCCTACTAGAAGTACCAGTTTTCTAGCGAGAAAAAGCCTTACGTTAGCGATATATATACGCGGCTTCAAATGGTTGGATGTAACATGTATTGCTCTGTATATAACAGAGTTGCATTTTACTACCTGGACTTAAACTGGAGAGGAAACTTATGAGTGCAATTATAGATGACTGTGAAGTGCATGAATAAATGACAAATATCAATAGTGGAGGAAGTAACAACAATCAATCAATCCACAATCAGTCCACTGTAGTAACAACTGTAAAGTCTGAACAACTCTCATTAACTATTATAGGCACTAAATTCCTTATTATAATTGTCCTCATTATTTAATTTATTAATTCATAAATCAGTCTGTGATTCACTTCGTTGAATGAAAAGTTTATTAGAAAGGTATGCTTAATTTCAGGGATCGATTCTACGACTAACATCTGATCGTAATTGATCTATAATATTTTTTAACCTGCTTGAAATGACACTTTTCTCACTTTAAAGTTTGTATCAAGGTTTCGACCTTGTGACGCTAAAACGACCATAATGCCCTAATTTGTTTGAGTAAAATCGAATCAAAGAATACCTTTGAAAAGAACGGTAAGTTTACTATCGGATACATGTCCGACCTTCCTTTAAAAATTATGTTAGAGTCACGAAAAAGCCTCCTAAAGATCAAATTTAACCAAATTTGAAAAATCTTAATTTTTTCAAAACAGGAATTAAACCATGCTGACAAAAAATGTGAAAGAAAGATGAAAGAACGGTAAAAAGTACGTCAAGATCTCAGTTGTCCAATGGTTTAATAAAAAATGTTTAAAAAATCAAATTCGGGGAAGAAAATGACGTTTGAATGCGAAAAACGTGAATTTTGGTTTATTATTTTCAATAATAAGCCTTTGGAATCGAGCAAGAAAACAAAATTTTTAACCCCCCCTCAAAATTTGATGTTTTACGTTTCAAGGTACGTAGAATACGAAAATCGAATAAAAAAATTTCCTTCCGTCCGCCGTACGCCGTACACGGCACTTTTCTTAGCAACACTAGACCGATTTGGTTCAAATTTGGTAAATGGGCTCCATTTGGGGTCTAGTTGTGCCGCGAAGCTTTTGGTTGATGTCAGTCACTTCTAAGGGGTTAAAATTAAGGGTTGAAATTTTCAAGAGTGCCCTAGCTCGAAAACTCGAAATAAAGGTATCGTTTTTTCACCAATTTTAAATAGTATTGAACTTTAAAAAATTTTTGAGACCACCCGGAGCTCTGTAGGACGAACCGTTCGGTCCCTACGAGTACTTGAAGGTTTTCCTTCGATAAAACAGAATCATGAGTGTGAATCACAAAAGAGGTCTAATCTCCATTCAAATTTTATCGGACTAAAATGCGATCGCTGTTCATTTCTTCGATTTGTATACAGTTTTGCCTTCTGCGTAACCAGTAATCAAATTTTCATATGAAGCTTTCTATTTTTCGAATCGAGTGTGAAGCGTTTAGTTCTTTCTAATAAACTTGATTGTGAAGGTGTGAAGCAGTATGGTGTGGCAGGTAGTACCTGCCAATAGTTGGTAGGTGAAAAAAAATGTTGGTGGGTAAAAAACGCTGCAAATCATTGCTCAAAGGTTTATCAGCTGATCAGTGTTCTTCCAGTCGTCTCCAGCATTCGAGGAGATCTTCTTCACTCTTCAGATCACTGATCAGCTGAGTGAGCTCTGAAGCCATTTTTAATCCTATTGAATGAAAGTGCTCTTCCAGGCGTCTCCAGCATTCGAGGAGATCTTCTTCACTCTTCAGATCACTGATCAGCTGAGTGACCTCCGAAGCAATTTTTAATCCTATTGAACGCAGGAAGCTGAAATTTGAGAGGGAAGGTCAAGGGAGAATACAGATGGTGGTAGGTGCTATTGATGGAGAACCAGTGATCTATACAGAAGGGTGATCTACACAGAAAATAATGAACCTTTGAGCAATGATTTGCAGCGTTTTTTCAATGAAATCATCGGTCTGGCAAGAGGTTTTGGGGTAACAAATGTTTTTCAAGCTCGATTCCAAAGGTTCATGGTTGAAAATAATAAACTCCCAAAGTTTAGTTGAGGTGACAATGGTTGGGGATGAGAAAAATTTTGAATCTGATTCATTCTTAATCAGCGATAGTTAAATACTTTTGTGAGTAGTTATGTAGTTAAAGTGATAATTACTTTTTATCGATTTTCCTTACCGAAACGTCTAACTATACAACAATCAATCTGGGAGGATCACCCCCCCCCCCCCCGTCACACCAATAAGAGCTGATAATTCGTTCGTTATTCATCACTCACCTCATCTTTCTCCACTACAAAGAATCTCACAGTTTACTACCTTAGAAGTGTTTATAGTAGAAGACTCGCGCTGTTGAACGGGAAAGGTTTGGAAAGAGTTTGGACTCACGGGTAATGCAGTGTGCAAGATGGCAAACTTTGAAGCGCATTTCCGCTGACCTCGGGCGTTCATGACTATGTTTCTTACTATACGGACTCGCTGTAAAATCCTCCTTAAGTTGATCATCGTAAACAAATTTTATTTTCTCTTTTTTTATTTTTTTTTATTTATTTATTCAAGTGCTAAAGGCAAATTTTTATATTCTATCTCATGGGTTCACCAACCATGGGTTTCTTCTAATCCTACTACATTTTCCCCAATAAAACCTATTTCAGGATATTAGAGCAGAACGTGAAAAAGTACTTACCCACCGCCTGGTTGGCCATCTTTACCAAGGTCAAATTCTTCATATCTTGTGTTTCTGAAAAAAGGAGAACACTTTATTAGAGATGTAATAATATTATTCAGACACATTTCAAGACGATCATCATAATCAAATCGAATGAAGAAAATCCCCAGTTGTTGGTGTCAGACTTGTTGAAATTGTATACTTGAGCTCTTGTACCGTGGTTTGGGAGTTGGGTAACAAACTGGAGGGTCACCAACAACAAGTTGAATTCATACAAGTGAGACTTCCGGAAGCCTCACGAAGACTGCAGCACGAAAGATGAAGAAAGGATCAAATATTTGACTGCTTTGAAGGAAGGAACGTTTCCCCTTTCCAAGTCGGAACACCAATTAACGAGAGAAAGCTCGGCGGCCATTGTCTGGTAAATTGGTTTCTCCAGAAGTGGCGGTGCCAGAAACAGATCTGCAGTCCCGGACAATCGAGCCGATTTCAACCGAAAAGGGATACGCGCTCCCTCAAAGCGATTCATCCCGCCGTTCTTCCGAAATTCAAGGCGTGAGGGGAACGCGTGAAGAGGTTCGAAGAAGCTTCACCATTGCACACCAAAAATATAAAGTGAGGTTCAATTACCTGCACCGGGATTCACATTATCTGAACCAAAAATCAATTTCACCTGTTGACGAACAGACGAATATAATCGACCGTACAGTAAGAATGATTGAAATTCAAAACAAAATTCTACTGAACTGCATGGATACAGTTTATGCATATGAGCCTTTGGGTACATCAATGTGTATAACGACGATCCATACTATCAGAATGAGGATTTTCCGACAAAACTCAGTACTTCCTCCTATTTCGTAGGTAGACAATTTTATGATGATTCTGAATGTGCTACATCTTCTTATTCCCGACATGGGTAATTTTTCGTGGTTTCTGGTAGAGACTGAAAACTACGCATAATATGCGCATATTATTATATTACGCATAATATTATATTATAATGAATTTTATGGAGTTTTCATCTTAGGGACACGAATTTGAAATCAAACGTTTTTTTGACTTGTTTTATTGCACCAAGTTACAACTTATAAGCAACATTTTGGTTAATTATTTTCTATAATGAACCTTTGGAATCGACCAAGAACATTTTTTTAACCTCCTCAAAATTTGTTGGTTTACATTTCAAGGTACGTAGAATCCAAAAATCGAATAAAAATTTGGCCGTCCGTACGCCGTACGGCGTATTTTGATGAAATTTGGTATAGGCTCCACTTGGGGTCTAGTTGTGCCCCCAAGATTTTGGTTGATGTAGGTCACTTCTAAGGGTTGAAAAATAAGGTTTGAAATTTTGAAAACGCCCTAACTCAAAAAAATTGACATAAAGGTATTGTTTTTTCATCAATTTAAGATAGTATTGAATTTTTAGAATTTTTTGAGACCAAAAAAGAGCCCTGTAGGACAAATCGTTCGCTCCCTACGATAATTTAAGGGTTGGACTTACGACAAACCAGAAACACGAGTGTGAATCGCCAAAGAGGCCTAATCTCCGTTCAAATGTTAGTTGACCGAAATACGATCGATGTTTTTCTTCAAGTTGGTTTGTGATAACAATGGCAAAGCCGTGTTCTTTGCAGACGAGTGATCTATATAGAAATAAATATAAAGCTGTCTGGACTTAGAGTGCACAACTGTGAAATCAAAGTGCTAACTAGGTACTATTTTTAGATGTTTATATGCGTTGGAATAAAAACTTGGCTGATCCTTACAAATTCAATTTGAATAAACTGGAATATGTAAAAATATTTTGGACAAACATTCAATTTTGTTGCCCAATGAGAAGCAATTTGAGTTTCCCTTCGAAAATGCTGCCACCTAGCAAACCTTAGCCTCAAGGGGAATATTCCAGGGTAATAATTAGGAATCATGCATGTGTATTCAATCACAATCTTACTACATGGGATTCCTTGTATTCAAATCTTAAACTAAACCCAATAGACCATCGGACTTTGAACGTTTTTGGACTATCAAGAAGTGATGAAAAATCGAAGTTTAAAGAATTCACGCATGCGATTAGTCTAATAGGAATAAAACTAATAGGGGTCTGTCAAGGGTCTTACGCGCACTTTTCCTGAAATGTCTTTTCCTGAAATTGTAACTACTTTGTACACAACTAACAACAACACAAAATTGTACAACAACAACAACAAACAGTGTAAACAAAGTTGTACACTACTTTTTATTATTTCCTCGAACTGCCGGAGTTTTTACAGAATGGAATCAGAAAGCTATGAAACGTAGATTTCATAACAAATCTTCCCTTTCTTAGTAGGAAACAAATCCCATATTTTCAGGAAGCATTGAAATAGGAGGACTTCCGACTTAAGGATTTGGTTCCTCCAACGTCACTGTGAGACACAACCTCACTCTTGAAATTGGGCCATTGGGCTGGGTAACGTTATGCCAGACAGACAAACAAACCAACCGACATGTAGTACGTTAAAAATACAGCTTTCGTACAAGTACGCAACCACGAGAGACATTTTATGTCTTACTAGCTGAAAAGCCTACTAAAAGCAGGCAAAGACTATTCCTCCGACTCTCCTCCCGCCACCAACTCCTTCCGTCTCCTCCCGCCCCCAACCCCTCCGACTCCTCTCGCCTCCGACTCCTCCCGCTCCCAACCCCTCCGACTCCTCTCGCCCCGACCCTTCCCGCCCCCAACCCCTCTGACTCCTCTCGCCTCCGACTCCTCCCGCCCCCAACCCCTCCGACTCCTCTCGCCTCCGACTCCTCTCGCCTCCGACTCCTCTCGCCTCCGACTCCTCCCGCCCCCAACCCCTCCGACTCCTCTCGCCTCCGACTCCTCCCGCCTCCAACCCCTCCGACTCCTCTCGCTTCCGACTCCTCCCGCCCCCAACCCCTCCAGCCTACAACTCTCCCTCTGCCACGACCCCTCCGTGCATACGTACGTACGGTTGGCGTTTTATATAATTAGATGTTTAATAAATTGAGAGCTTTCCAATGAATGGTGAACGATTTTTGTGGGGTGGAAAATGAGGAAGTTAGTTTTCCCTAGAAACGACTGGTTGTACATGAAAATCATCAGAAATTTCCGCGTAACGCTCCCCTCATAACGCTCCCCGCGTGACGATTTTTCATTTATGTGCCATAGTAAAGACATAAAATGTCAAAAATTTTGATTTTGGAGGACCCAATTTTTTTTCCACTGCATCATTATGTAAATACCAAGTTTCCCTTTGTAATGATTGACAAAATAATGATAAATAAGTAAAATTATTATTACGTAAAAATTTTGTATTGGAATGCTACTATCCACACCATAATGACATCTTCTCGAACAATACTACCTGATAGCAGGTAAAACACGAGGTGGTTTCTACTCTACTTTATTCTCCCCCATTGCAGATACGTGCATCTTATTACACGGTCCACTTGATGGATTTGTGAAGTTTTTTTCCACTCGTAAGAAGATTAGAGATATAGGGTTATATTTGGGTACAAGGAGCACTCGGGGGGATTGAAGTTGAAAGAGTGTGTATACTTAGTGATGATTGAGGGAGAGGGAATGGCCTTCTCGTGTAAAGAGGGTTACAGAGTGACTTTGAGAGGAGATAAATGAAGACCGTCAATCAAACGGAAAAACAAAGAAGCCGAACTGACCGGGCTGGAAAATTGCTTTTCCGGATTTCCTGCGGTCTCTCCTTCAGATAGAAAGATGAGGAAAGGAAAACGATGTTTGATGGAGGGCTGCGTTCTCAGATATTGGACGATCGTTTATTTCTTCCAATTATTCTTTCAATGGTGTGCACTCACGGCATATACCAACAGTGATACACTGGGCTTTTGGAGATTATTCGTTGGACATTATGATTTGGAGTTTATTCGTAAAGACATTTTGAAATAAAAGTTTGTGGTCCGTTTGCCAAGTTAGGAGGGCAGTAAAGCTTTTGCACAAAAAATCAATAATTAGACTTGGAATATTTAGATTTGAAATTCAAAAATTCCAACGTCTGGGTGTGGTAGCCTAAATTGTTTGAAATGAAACATAAATTTGACGATCAAGTTGCTGATTTCCTTCGTTAAGAAACAACACAACAAGATTGAGAACACTTTCAGATTTAGGTATATATTTTCCTGAATATAATCGAATAACTATGAAATTCGTCAGCAAATTGTTGTACAAACTTCCAACTACCTTTAAAATTGGAGCAAAATGTGGAGCACAGCAACCGGACAACAAGATTTATCTTCCTCACTTCCTTCATTCAGCAGAAATACTCGAGCGCTGATAAAAATGGATGCAGCGAGCCTACGACTCCCTTGTACTCGGTATACTGAGGGCGGAATTCTGAGTCCTTTCTCAGGACTGAGGGCGGCCTCAAGGTGCTTTCGAGGAAAGTTATTACTCGTCCGTATTCAGAGTGGCAAGACTTTGGAGGCTATCTCATGTTCAGTTTCAGCCTCCTCGACCTATTCTGAGTGATTAGATTTTTCAAGGCCACCCTCGAGGCCACTCTCGAGGCCACCCTCGAGGCCACTCTCGAGGCCACCCTCGAATTCCCTATTCAGAAAAAATTTCGGAGATGAGTCAAGAACTTTCTTGACTTCAAAGTGCTGGAAACTCTCCTCCAACTGAGAGACCCCCGAACCTAGCTCGATGTGATTTTTTAGCGAATTTTCGAAGAAAATGAAGGTATTGCAATGGATTCAAAATTTTCAGTATGTACTCCTACTTCGTTGAATCGTTTTTCACTAAAATACGTTTTGGAGAATTCTGAAACGATTTCCGAAAATCAAATATGTATTTATGTCAGTATCATCATTTGGATGATAGGTAACTTGAATAATCTTCCTCGGTTGGGCGCCTTCAGCTGGGAAATCTTTAGAATAGTGACTCATTTTATTCCTAAGGTGAAAAATGAGATGTTTCCTCCTGGGACCTGGTTATTTTAGTGTTCTAATAATGGAATGTAGGTCCTAAACAATCTCTGAATCTTTGGCACAAGTGCTGTTCCAAAACTCTGCAACAGCTCGACTGAAATTACAAAACTTGAAAAACTTTAAAAGTCGTGCAAAACCAACACTAGTATACCGCGTCAACTAGTTTTATCACTTTCCAAGTACATTGAATCGATGTGTTTCTCGAAGACAAATCAAGCTGATACCATATTAATTTTAAAGTTATGGTTTATTCCATAATTGACCATTAATGTGCTCGTGTGAAGGGATTCTGCTTGCAGATATTGATATGTTCCAAGAGAGAGGAAGCAAGTGGAATGCAAGCACAAGATCAGCAATAGCTGGCTGGGTCTCCTTATAGTTTCAGACCTTAACCATCCGTGCAATCTAGGTGTATTCTAGGCTCGAGAAAAACCATCTGATATTTCGGAATGGGGCTAGTAGATAGTGCATATATTCCCTCCTGCTTCTGAGAAAATAAAAATAGGAACAAGAGTGTGTGGAGAGTCATTATTATCGAGTAGAGACGTGTTGCTAGTAGGTATGGGACATCGAACAGAAAACATCGATGTCGATGTCCATGTCGATACTTCATAGAAACATCGATATCGATGAAACATCGTATGAAAAACATCGATGTCAGTAACATGGTAAGGTTAAAAATCGATGTTTTTAAAAAGCAGGAAATTTAATTCATCTGTCAACCAATTAGAATCAAGGGAGAAAACCTGATGAGGTGCTCTTCCTCCATTCATAAGAAGTAGATATTTTTTCTTTTGACGTGCTTTCATTTTACTGGATAACCTGCTCCATCATAATATTTTTCATTCGTGATAAATTATCCGATTTTTACGCACTTCATTTCGATATCCCATACCTTCCCCATTTCCATTATTGGTTCAAGCATAAAGAGTTATATTGTTTCCAAGTAATTATTTTGTTATATAAAGCGATGACTGTGTTGAATCATCAAAAATTAACGTCCCTCGACAGGGGATCACCTATCGTTCCGACTAAACTATATTTACACTTCTGAGTCGGAGCTTGTTACCACTGAGCTAAGGTAGTAAATGGACAGAAATGCGAAGAGGTAGCTGATCACAACTATTGAAAGGTGGGAGATTTTCTTCAAATTCCAAGTAAATTCAATGAAGTTATCGGGTCTGGAATTGGATTTTGTCTGGTTTCCTCGCAGTACCTAGAAGGTCAAATTTATCAAACGAAGCTATCAGACCAATTCGTCGACATATGGATATCATCGGACCGAAACATCGATGTTTAAAAAACGTCGAATGTAAAACATCGATATTACGAGCAAAACATCGATGTTTCGATATTATCGATATCGATGTCCTATCCCTAGTTGCTAGGGAACAGTTTAATTTTTCAGGTGATTATCTTTGTAATATAATCTATATGATTGTGATATATTACTATGTGATATATACCTAATCACATTATATATACTATGTGATATATATTATAATCTATGTGATTGTCTTTGTAATATAGTATATAAATAAACTGAACACATAGCTGTAGAAATAATGAACAATGTTCAAGATATATTTCAGCTATATTCGAATAATTCAATTCCGCTTCACTCACTGGTTGAACACACTGTATAATCAGGAGAGTGATTCAACCAGAGTCTTGTCAGGCTGAATGTAATTATTCGAGTATAGCTGAAATATATCTTGAACTTCGTTCATTATTTCTGTAGCTATGTGTTCAGTTTATTTATATACTTAATATTACAAAAATAAATACATGAAAAATTTGAAATTATAAATTTACAAAGGCTATGAGTGAACTGTAGGTGTGAAGGTATAAGCGAGTTAGGAGTGGCTATCAGAAATTTGCACTTCAATAGGAATCTAGTATTAAATGCTAGTATTTTAATTTAGAGAACAGCCTACTTGAACGCCACCTTCTCCCACTTCTACGTTTAATACGCATGACAGCTTTACACGTTAATTTAAAATCCCGAAGGTGCTTCTCAAAGTTTCTTATACTTGAGCGGTCGATTTCGAGAGGACGCAGTTAGTGAGCAGTAGGGGAGAAAAGCAATAAAGTTTCATTAGGTCGGAAGACACTGAAAGACGAGTTGATTATCGGCGGGAGCTCAAAAGAATGTACCGGTCGCTGCAGCCCTCATAACGCCGTGCATACGTCCTGGGGGCGGCGCCTGGATGCCTCTGGGGTGGAACATAGCTGTCAATATTTGTCTATTTAGGGATGTAGGCGAGGGGAGGGTACCAAGTTGGAAACGTGGTCCTAGGGAGAGGTAATATTGCTCTCTGACTTATATTAGGCCCTCCAGCAGCCTCCAACCTTCCTGTTTGCTTTTACTCTCCTCCCAATCAATAACCCTATCGATTACCTTCTCTTAACTGCCGTTGAAGAGGATCCCGTCCTCCTTTCAACCAGTTTTGCATTTTCATGTCGTCAGTCCTTCGAACGGATCAAAATGTCAAACTATGATGGTTTTCTGTTCCTCATTCGTGCTCATCTATGTGTTATTTTAACTAGCCACCCTACAAAGCAGTCTGAGAAATGGGTGTAACCTCAGCCTGCTACAAATTGGTGGCTTAAATAGGTAATGGCTACGGCTAACTAAAAACGCTGCAAATTATTACAGAACGGCTTATTATTTTTCAGTAAAGATCACCCGTCTGCGAAGAACACGGCTTTTCCATTAATAGTACCTACCAACCACATATCGCGCAGGGTTAACAGTCAAGTTTATTGCTTCCAACAGTCAAGTTTATTGCTATGCGCCACACCCACTTGTTTTGATTCAAAGCTGAACATCATTATTCCAAATGGGGGGTGCGCCTTGATTTTTTTTAGATTTTTAATCGAAAGTAGACTACATCCTGAGAATTTTGGCACCAACCGCGACCTTCTAGCGTGAGTAGATCTGTTTCTATGATTTTTTAAAGTTTTGACCGTTTATGACGTCACGCGCCCCTCTCGCCTGGGCGGGACCCCCCAGCCCACTGTGACGTCATAAACGGTCGAAACTTTAAAAATTCATAGGAAAAGATTTACACACGCTAGAAGGTCGCGGTTGGTACCAAAATTCTCGGAATGAGGTCTACCTTAGATTAAAAATAACAATAAACAGTTTTTCCTACCAAGGCGCACACCCTATTGCTTCCGAGTCTACCAAGGTAGCGGAAGCTTTGTTTTCACTTTTCAAGGACGAAAAAAAAAGGTTCTCCAAAATCAAAATTTTCACCCGCGTTTTGCGTTTTAGACCTTTCTGAACAATTTTGGTTCCGTGTCTGTCTGTCTGTCTGTCATGAATTCCTTGTAACGCGCATAACTATACGAAGTTATTGTCCGGTTTCAATGAAATTTTCAGGGATTATGCGGATTAGATCCCCAATGAAGATCATCACCCTCGGACTGATAGTACCCGCTGCGCATGCGCAAACGTGAATTCCTTGTAACAGCCATAACTTCCACATTTTCTACCCGATTTCGATGAAATTTTTAGGGATTACGCGGATTGGGTTGTAGATGGTCCCTAATGAAAATCAAGGCCTTAAAATTTACAGAAGCCTCTGCGCATGCGCATACGTTAAATCCTCATCCGTAATCCAGCCATAACATTTACATTTTTCATCCGAATTTGATGAAACTTTCTAGGATTGTCCAGATTAGCGTGTAGATGGCTCCTATGAGGGTAGTGGAAGGTACTTAGAGATTGATGTTTTGAGATTAACTACTATAGATTGGATCATCTATATAATCGGGTTATGGATACGAGGAAGCTATGTGCCACACCCACTTGGCAAACGTTTTTTGGGTGTGATTGATTTGATTCTTGGTTGTTGAAGAAGCACAAGTGAGTGACATGAAATTCAGTTCAAAACAACCAAAAAAAATTGCGTTTGATCAGCTAAAATTTGCTCATTTCCGTCAGAAAATGTTCAATTGCGATTCACACTCTTGTTTTTATGAGCCATCATTCGTTCAACACAGGGTAATAAATTGTTGATACCTTCAACTACCTACCTTACCAGTGGGAGGTAGGGCGGGGATTCAGACCCCCAACACGCTAGGAACAGCCTGGCTGGCTCCCCACGTTCTAATAAATGTCACAATAAAAGCGCTTTTAACTGTTTTTTACCATCTGGGTGGTATCATTCGTGTCTATACATTGATCGCTATTTTAAATTTGATGAAAAATGTTATGTGTTATGACCCACATATCAGCAATACGTAGTTCTTAAATAAAGAAGCCGACGGGAGGATCCCTGAGTGAGTCACCACCCGCAGGGGGAGACGAGGTACGGGGGAGACACCGACATGACGTCACCCTTCCACCTCTCTCTCTCCCGAGCTAACGAAATGAGTATATAAGCTCACTCAGGGATGCTTCCTTATGCCAATCTAGTCAAGTCTATCGCCTTTATCATTTCGCTCTCAAACCTTCTCCTCGAACAGGAATCTCCTCGAAGTACTAGGCTCACTAGGTAAATATCCCGTCTTCCCGTCGGTGTGGTTATGAACCGCCGAGGCTGACGGGCTAGCCGCCTCCACAGTGCTTAGCACCTCGGTGTGGTTATGAACCGCCGATGCGACAGCACTTCATGTTAGGCTAGGGAACACTCTCTTAGTTGAGTAGGAGTTAAAGAAGAAACAAACGCCGCAGCGAGAAGGTCAGCTCCTTCACTCGCCGACACGCAGACATAACAGTGGTGACCCCGCACGTTTTTAACTTCCTATTCGGCACAAGAGATGGACGACAACGGAGTTCCCGCGCCACCGCCGCAACCTGACTTCGCAGAGGCTGCCAAAGTGTCAATCCCCTTGACACTACCACCGTTCTACAGGGACGACCCTCGACTATGGTTCCTTCAACTCGATGCAGCTTACACCGGCGCGCACATCAACACTCAAAGGGCCAGGTTTACCAGGACGCTCCCTCTGCTCCCGTACGACGTAGCAGTGCAAACAGCGGACCTCACTGCAACCGAACTCGTCAGGCCGTACGACGATCTCAAGGCTCGGCTCATCGACATCTTCGAGCCATCCCGTCATCAACGGATCACGGCCCTCACCCAACAACAACACCTGGGGGACCAGAAACCTTCCCAACTACTAAGGAAGATGAAGCATCAACTGGGGGACCTAATGCCACAAGACCTGACAAAGGCCTTCTGGATAAAAGCCCTCCCGGTTGAAGTACAAACGACCATCGCTCCGTGGATGACGAAAGACGCAGAGTTCCTCGCACCTATCGCCGACGCAGCCCACGAGATGTGCATGACAACTTCCGTCCACCAAATCGACCCCCACACCGAAACGGTCGATAGGAAGCCGACCTCTCGGGCACAACAGCCGGCGAAACGACGCCCGCGTAGCCGCACACCATCACCGGCACGAAAAGGAGGACTCTGCTGGTACCATTTCACCTTTAAAAAGAAGGCATTGAAATGTACGAAACCGTGCTCATTCAAATCTGTGTCCTGGCAGGAAAACTAGGAGGCCCGCCTGTTAACAAGGCGGGCACCTCTTACACCGACATTTCCAACCGACTTTTTGTCAAATGCCGGAAAAATAACATCCCATTCCTCATAGACACAGGAGCCAGCATTTCAATAATTCCTAACAACCTTCTCAACTGGAAAAGAAGAACACACGACCAGCTTCTCTTCGCAGCAAATGGTACCTCCATCGCAACATACGGACAATTCCGTACAAAAGTAATCCTCGAAAATGAGGCTTATGAATGGTTATTCATCGTCGCCGACGTCAAACGTCCGATCATCGGCGCAGACTTTTTGAGTTACTTCGGCTTACATGTCGATCTCAAAAATAGACAACTCTACAATCCTCATTCACGACGCCCGATACCGGGATACGTGAACACGATCAACACTGGAGTATCAACCAAATCAACTCCTCCGGCCTTTACAACAATGCTGGCAAAATACGAACCAGCACAACGACCGTCTTCACTTCTCTCATCGATAAAACATCATATCGAGACTAGAGGACCTCCAGTCACTGCAAAAAGCCGCCGCCTCCATCCGGAACAACTACGACAAACGAAGGAAAGCTTCGAGCAACTACTCAAAGATGGCATTATACAACCATCAAAATCTCCGTGGGCAAGCCCATTACACGCCGTCCCTAAACCAAATGGGACATGGCGCTTCTGTGGTGACTATCGCAGATTAAACGAGCGAACTATCGGTGACCGATACGCTGTCCCACACCTACGAGATTTTTCTTCACACCTTCACGGATGTTCTGTGTTCACTACATTAGATATATCAAGAGCTTTTCATCATATAGACGTAAACCCAGCAGATATACCTAAAACAGCCATTATCACACCATTCGGCCTGTACGAATATCGTAAAATGAATTTCGGACTAAAAAACGCCGCTCAATCATGGCAAAGGTATATGGACCAGATACTTCGCGGTCTCAACTTCGTCTTCTGCTTCCTCGATGATATACTAATCGCTTCAACATCAATCGAAGAACACAAAAAGCACGTGCAACAGGTCTTAAATATCTTTGCGGCAGAGGGACTTACAGTCAACAAAGAGAAATGCGTACTGGCACAACCAGAAGTTGTGTGTCTTGGCCATCTCGTCAACAAAGACGGTATAAAACCACTTCCGAAAAAAGTGGATAACTTAACAACTTTCCCGTTACCTACATCAGTAACGGACCTACGGCGATTTCTAGGAATGGTAAATTTCTACCGCCGCCATATCCCGCACGCTGCCATTCATCAGCAACCATTGGTCGAAGCAATACCGCAACCATCAAAGAAAAAAGATAAAAGACCAATAGAATGGACAGAACAACGCCGAATAGCATTTAACCAATGCAAATCGGACCTACAAAAAGCGGCACTCTTGGCACACCCTTCACCTAAGGGCAGGCTGTCACTCACTACCGATGCATCAGAGGTCGGAATAGGGGCGGTACTTCAGCAAACTATCAACGGGAATACATCTCCGCTAGGTTTTTTCTCAAAAACCTTAACGCCCGCACAACAGAAGTACTCTACCTTCGACAGAGAGCTTTTAGCCATCTTCGAAGGCATAAAGCATTTTCGCGACTTCATAGAAGGCCGCGAATTTTTCGTCATAACCGACCACAAACCCCTCACGACTTCCTTACATCAAGATCGGAAAACAGCCTCACCAAGACGCCTACGCCAAATGGAGTTCATTAGTCAGTTCACAACGGACATCCGCTTCACTCCTGGAACTTCGAATATAGTCGCAGACGCGCTATCTCGACCCTCACCGTCGGAACTTAATGAACTCACTGCATTCCCTACGGGACAAACAATTTCGCAAGAGCAACAACAAGACAGCTCTAGTGAATTGCAAAACCTAATCAAAAACAAACGATTAGAGCAACAAACCATCCCGAATTCAACCAGCAAAATATGGTGCAACGTCTCCGGGAATCAACCTCGCCCGTATATCCCCATCAAATTACGCCAAACAATTTTCCAGCACTACCATTCCCTAAGTCACCCGGGAATACGAGCGACCAGGGATATAATTCGAGCACGAGCGTTTTGGCCAAAGATGAACACGGATCTGCGTAACTGGGTCCAAGCATGCGACCGGTGCGCCAAGTACAAAGAATTCCGACACCCCAAAACGACTCCACAACAATTTGAGGAAAATTTGGCGTTCGAGCACATTCATTTAGATTTAGTCGGACCATTGGAATCTTCTGAGGGTTACAAGTATTTATTAACCATGATAGATAGAAACACAAGTTGGCCGGAATGCGTACCAATGCGAACGATCACATCAAAAGCGATAATTGATAACATCATCAAACACTGGATCTCCCGATACGGATGCCCTCTCCTCATTACCACAGACCAGGGGAGACAGTTCGAAAGCGCCGAATTTTCGGAATTTCTCCGGAAATTCGGAATTCAACGAAATCGAACAACAGCTTATCATCCAGAATCGAACGGGAAGATAGAACGATGGCATCGTGATTTAAAAAACGCATTATGTACGGCAGCCACTTCACCATCATGGTCAAAAGATCTCCCAACTATTCTCCTGGGACTACGAACCACGGTAAGATATTCCGACGGATATAGTGCAGCAGAACGCGCTTTCAGAGCTCCGCTACGACTTCCCGCCGATATCTTTCAACCCCGACCCACCGAAGTATCGTCCGACACCAAACTTGAAAAGCAAAACAAACCGGAACGCTTATTTCCAAACGCATTCAAAACGGCCCCTAAAATGTACTTACGAGAAGAGACCCTCAAGAAAGGGTTAAAACCCTTATATGCGGGCCCATATGACGTCATTCAACGAACGGAAAAAACTGTTACGCTCCGAATAGACGGTTCCAAAATAACAGTTTCAATTAACAGGTGTCGGCCGGCGTACGGGTTCACCCCCACTCCTAACGACTGCGATATACCTACTGCGGCACCCTCGGTGAGCACACTTCACTCGGACAATTCATTCGATACAGACCTCCTCCGCATACAAGCTACTTGCCTACAACAGAACGAGAATGAACCTCCTCTTCACAAAGAAGGAGCTCCGAGAAATCTTTAAGCCCAGGACCACTACACCTCCGGCTCACGCTCTGAAGCCACCGGCACCGCACCTACGACATTCGCAGCCAAAAGGACACGACACGAAAAAGGGGAAGCCGCCGGCCTCCTCCAAAGCAGCCCTCCGACCTACGCAGAGGTCACCAAGCAAGCCGCCTCAGCCCGCCACTCTACACGCGAAGCCACTCTACACCATACCGGCGAGGAAGCAGACCCTCACAGCCTTCACTTCGGCCGCTCACGAAGCCATCATGCACGGCGAAACGCCCCGACCCAGATGGAACATCAGGCCGATCGATATACCGAAGACCACAAAAAGGGCGAACGTAGTAATCGACTACTACCAGGCGAAAAATGCACGAAGATTCGAAGAATATATTCCGAACTTTGTGCACCCCAACAACTTTCAAATTGCGGATGAAATAGGCGAGGTGGAAGAGTTTGAAGAACTCATCCACAAAACAATCACATCCCTTATTTCACCTCGTCCTATCCCTCTCCAAGTTTCCCCAAGCCCCGGACCGAAGAGACGCCGTCGTCGAGGCCGAAAGGCCAGGGCTCTCCTTTCCAAACTTCGGTCCGGGCAACTTTTAATGATCACAACCGCCCTCTCCAAAAAGAGACGGCGAGTAAGACACACCAACAGACAACGAAGGACGACGCAGCGTACAACAGCCACTCCTGCGCTACGACCAACACCAACAGCACTCGTCCTCGTCTCGCAATTTCAACTACCAAATATCTGCTCCTTCTACCTCTACACGGCTCAACCTTGCGGACGAAAACACCTGAAAATTGTTCTCGTACACATGTATTTTTTAATTTTCTGAAGCAGATATTCGTTGAGACTTACCACTCTCAAACAAATGTTCAAAAGCAATATGTCATCACCTTCTGTATGTTAAGAACTAGGGGGACCTATGTTATGACCCACATATCAGCAATACGTAGTTCTTAAATAAAGAAGCCGACGGGAGGATCCCTGAGTGAGTCACCACCCGCAGGGGGAGACGAGGTACGGGGGAGACACCGACATGACGTCACCCTTCCACCTCTCTCTCTCCCGAGCTAACGAAATGAGTATATAAGCTCACTCAGGGATGCTTCCTTATGCCAATCTAGTCAAGTCTATCGCCTTTATCATTTCGCTCTCAAACCTTCTCCTCGAACAGGAATCTCCTCGAAGTACTAGGCTCACTAGGTAAATATCCCGTCTTCCCGTCGGTGTGGTTATGAACCGCCGAGGCTGACGGGCTAGCCGCCTCCACAGTGCTTAGCACCTCGGTGTGGTTATGAACCGCCGATGCGACAGCACTTCATGTTAGGCTAGGGAACACTCTCTTAGTTGAGTAGGAGTTAAAGAAGAAACAAACGCCGCAGCGAGAAGGTCAGCTCCTTCACTCGCCGACACGCAGACATAACATTATGAAAAAACGCTGCAAATTATTACACAAAGGTTAATAATTTTTCTATACAGGGTGTCACCCTTTCAGGCGCACCACCGGGCAGGGTTCGATTCTACTACTAATTTGCAACAAAAAATGTGTCTATGTGAATATTGATTATATCATTGGAAAGAGTGTCAAATTTCCTATCTCCCTGATGGGGTTGTAGAAAATTTCAAATGAAACGAACGGGTGTAAAATAAGCTAAAAGTAAAAAATTGGTAAAGTTTCGAAAATTTTCACTTTTTTCAAAGTTTGATTCTCGAAACGTCGTGAACGTAAATATCCATGCTGTAAGCCTAAAAGTTGCATGTGAATCCCAGCTTTCTAACGGTGTAGTCATTTTTTTTAAACACCACTTATTCAGTTAGAAAATGACGTTTTTAGGGCAGAAAACGTTCATTTTCGGGTGTAAATCGGCGTTTTTCACCAGGAATGCTTTCCAACTTATTAAATCATTTGACATGAAATTTTACATAGCTTTTGACGCTGAATCGAATGGTAACACTTTCCGATCTCCTCGACAAACAAATAGTACTTTTCAAGTCTTTTCCATTGGGCAAAGGGCTCAATCTCGTTGTTCCTTTTATCCAAAATTGTTATTATTGACCCGCATTCCTTCCACTTTGTTGACTTACCTAATTTTTGCCCTCTTTCTTGAAAATATCGTCCCGATCATTTGAGGAAAGCTTTATCTTTTCGATAAATAACAAGTTGGGAGTCGAGGACTCAGTTGTTGTACCCTGTTTGCTTGAAGTGCTTTACAAGTACTATTTGTTTGTCGACGAGATCGGAAAGTGTTACCATTCGATTCAGCGTCAAAAAGTACGTAAAATTTCATGTCAAATGATTTATTAAGTTGGAAAGCATTTCTGGTGAAAAACGCCGATTTACACCCGAAAATGAACGTTTTCTGCCCTAAAAACGTCATTTTCTAACTGAATAAGTGGTGTTTTAAAAAAAATGACTACACCGTTAGAAAGCTGGGATTTACATGCAACTTTTAGGCTTACAGCATGGATATTTCCGTTCACGACGTTTCGAGAATTAAACTTTGAAAAAAGTGAAAATTTTCGAAACTTTACCAATTTTTTACTTTTAGCTTATTTTACACCCGTTCGTTTCATTTGAAATTTTCTACAACCCCATCAGGGAGATAGGAAATTTGACGCTCTTTCCAATGATATAATCAATATTCAATTTACTCCATCAATTAAGGGCGTTATAGCCGTTTTAGTGATGTAAGGTCGAAAACACGAAAAAAAATCTTAAAAGTGAAATAACTCAAAAACGAAGCCTCTAAAACAAAATTGCTATGACACATTTTTTGTTGCAAATTAGTAGTAGAATCGAACCCTGCCCGGTGTTGCGCCCGAAAGGGTGACACCCTTTATAGATCACTCGTCTGCAAAGAACTAACCACCTGCCTACCACGTACCTACAGCAATTCCATTTTGGTCAGCTAAAATTTGAACGGAGATTAAGCCTCTTTTGCGATTCACACTCGTGTTTCTGATCTATCGTAAGCCCAACCCTTAAGTTCTCGTAGGCAGCGAACGTTAGTCCTACAGAGCTCAGCGTGGTCTCTAAGAATTCTAAAAATTCAATACTACTTAAATTGATGGAAAAACAATACCTTCATATCAAAATTTTTTGAGCTAGGGCATTTACAAAATTTCAACCCGTGACCGGCATCAACCAAAAGCTTCGGGGCACAACTAGATCCTAAATGGAGCCCGTATACCAAATTTAACCAAAATCGGTCTATGGGAACTAAGGAAAGTGCAGCGTACGACGGACGGACGGAAATTTTTTTATTCGATTTTTGGGTTCTTGTACCTACCTTGAAACGTAAACAAAAAAATTTTGAGGGGAAGTAAACAATTTTTTTTTGGTTGATTTCAAAGGTTCTTTATTGAAAATAATAAACCAAAATTACTAATTGTCATGAAAAATTACTAATTACTAAATGTCATGAAAAATTACTAATTACTAAATTAAAAATTTTATGAAAAATTATTAATCTCGTTGGTCCCACAGAGCTCTGGGTAGAGTAAAAAAATCTTCAAAATCTTCGCTATTTCAAATTAATAAAAAAACAATACTTAGTCTTAGGCGTTTTGAAAATGTTGTCACCCACTTATTACCCCTTAGATATGACGGATAATAACCCAAAGCTTCGGAGCACAAGTAGACCCCCATTGGAGCCGATAAACCAAATTTCATCACAATTCGACCATGGGAACTGTGGAAATTGCCGCTTACGGCGTACGTACTTTTTTAAATTAATTACAAAAAAATTTTATTCTACGTTCCTTGAAACGTAAATCATCACATTTTGAGGGGGCGGTTGAAGAAATGTTTCTTGCTCGATTCTAAAGGTTCATTATTAAACTCGAAAGGTTTTTGAAAAGTCGCAGATATCGATGATTTTTGGCCTGCATTGATTAGTTTCTTGCTAAATTAGTGACTTGTTGTGTTCAACCTCAAATAAGTTAACTCTTGACTTGGAAATTTATTGTTCTGTCACGTTCGTAGTGACGGAAAACGCAGCTGTACAGAGTGAACAATGTTTAAAACACCAGCATTTTGCTGAAAAACTCATTACAGAATACCCTATATTCATTGCACATCAGCAGCACAATATTAGTTTTTTGTCAACTGTTGCAGGTAGACAGAACAAAATTTGTTCCGGAATTTGACCTGTTTCGAAAAATGAAAAATGTTTCCTTCGGGACAGCGTGGAGTTTCAAACTTGAGCATCTGCGATGGAACATAACTTACTTAACCAGTTTGTTGGACAATTGATTTATGTAGTGAAGACGCAGTGGAGGCGGTTCCTCCACCTCCACCACTTAATATGAAGAGCTCCACAACAGTTAACTACTAATTTGCTGTAGAACCCTCGAAGGAACTGGTAGTTATGGTGAGGGTTCAAGGAGCCGAAGGTATAAATTAATAGGGGGATCCTCAAACGCCCTTCCATTCCAAGACGACGAGATGTCCGTCTCAGTTCGGAGAACGAAGAGGTGAAGAGGAGAGGGTAATGGCTTTATGAAAGATTCATCAGAGGTAAAGAATAGGAAAGGGGGAAGGAGGAGAAGTCACATAACTCTTGGTAACAATCCTCCATAGAACACGGGCGGGAGACACCAATAACAAGGGGATCCTTTTCTAATAAATATGAGAAATTTCCACCCCACCGCCTCTCTATAGGCTTGAGATATGACCGAGGACTTGCCACGTCACGTGGTCATTTTGCTGGTTTCTGTTGAATTGCAAAGAAGTCTTGGATTCGACCCTCTAGACTCAAAGGAAGCAGTATCCTAGCTTGTTAAGGGTCAATGTCTCTCCAGTGGCTTCTTTCTGAAGAACACAATTCAATGTTTTTATTTAGAATTTATGATTTTTCTTGCACAGATTGGACTTAAGAAGTTTTCCCACACTTTTAAACTTTGTTAAAATTCTAATGATGCATCTTTTTTGGTTTATTATTTTCAATAATGAACCTTTGGAATCGACCAAGAAAAAAAAAAATTTTAACACCCCCTCAAAATTTGATGGTTTACGTTTCAAGGTACGTAGAATCCAAAAATCGAATAAAAATTTGGCCGTCCGTCCGCCGTACGCCGTACGCCGTCCGCCGTACGCGGCACTTTTGCCACTTAGCATTGACCGATTTTGATGAATTTTGGTATGTAGGCTCCATTTGGGGCCTAGTTGTGCCCCGAAGCTTTTGGTTGATGTAGGTCACTCCTAAGGGTTCCAAAATCAATTTTGAAATTTTGAAAACGCCCTAACTCAAAAAATTTCGATATAAAGGTATTGTTTTTCCTTCATTTTAAGATTCTATGGAATTTTTAGAATTTTTTGAGACCACGCGGAGCTCTGTAGGACAAACCGTTCGCTCCCTACGAAAATTTAAGGGTTTATATTGAAATATATATATATATATATATATAAATCAAAACACGAGTGTGGATGGCAAAAGAGGCCTAATCTCCGTTCAAATTTTAGCTGACCAAAATGCGATCGATGGTTGGTGATTTTGTTTTTTTTTATTAAAAAAAAAATTTTTTTTTTTTTCAAATTGGATGGTTGGTGATTTTGTAGACGAGTGATCTGTATAAAAATAATTAACCGTTGTGTAATAATTTGCAGCGTTTTTACATATTATCTCATTTTTCTCCAAAACTCAATTTATTTAAAAATTTATTTAACAATTTATCTAAATTTACACAGTTTTGACAAAGTTGCTGTAATATTTTACGTCTAGACACACAAAAAGTCTGACAAGCTGGTGTAGTATATTTTTGAAGTGGATGCGATCCAACAGGAAGGGAAAAATATGAAATTCTCACACCACAACCGTAACAACTTTTTTTACCGGACCGAACTTCATTTGAAAAAAGTTCTTGCTGTTCCTTCTGCTTGTTCATTGTATCAAATACTGTTTTTACTGACCTAGACATTTTTATGACTGGAATAAAAGTCTAAAAAGTGGGTGTCCATATTCTCCTTTGTATTTATCACTATTTTCGATACTGTAAGAATAAATTAAGCTTGTTGAGGATCTCAAGTTCATACATGCAATCACGATAAAGTTCACGTTTCTCAAAAATTTATCGTTCTCTCCATTGGGGGTCTAGTTGTTTTGTCAGCGTTTCGAATTTTGATTGATTACCTATTTTGACAATGTTAGGCCATAAATATGTCCAGAGTTCGAGAGAAAATCATTTAAAAAAAGTATGATGTTCAGGAAAAATCGTTTTAAAAAATCGATTTTTAGGGAAATCATTTAAAAAAATTATAAAATCGTGTTCAAAATACGAATACGGGGAAAATTGTAATCCAAGTGTGAATATGATTGTATTTGTATTCATATTCATACCTGTATTCGTATTCAAAATCATAAAATCGCAGATATGATTTGTATTCATAATCGTATTTATGAATAAGAATTCGCCAATCTCTGGTCGAATATACGAGTTCCAAAATACTGTCCAGTTCCAAGCTTTTATGAAACCTACTAAAACAAAGATCATATTGGCTAAACATACCGTACCAGATGAAATTGTATGTAGGGTGAAACAGATTTGTGTAGCAAACAATGTCTGTAGGTATTAAATATTCTCGAAACTATCACACTCCCTCCAAACATCATGACTGATGGAGTCGAATTTCTTTAAAAATCAGGGAAATGAGTATTCTTCGTTGAAGTTAGTGTCATGAGAATCCTACTTGCCTACTTGGCTAATAATACAGGAACATCGTTTTATCCTTAGTATTTCGAACTCACTGATGAAAAATCCTGATTATTCGTAATTTTATTTAAGTATTTTGTTCTGGTAAATAACCAACAGTTATGTTCATTACTTCTCCAAAGAACTCCTTGCTTGCCACGTATTAAATAGAGGAGGTTGTAGGGAGTGGGCATGTGTCAAATCAGTTTTTGACAAATTGAAGCTGTAGAAATATTCTGACTATCTAACCTCTCCAAACCTTTTCAGGCCAAATCTGTCATTATGAACTTTGCCTTCACGCAATCTCCGTGATTTTACAAGTTAGGATTGTCCTCTTTGAATTTTCAGAGGTTTTAGTCTCCCAAAAAGTTCCATATGAAGAGTTTTTGTCAAAAACAAATTTTAATTAAAAAATAAATTTTCTATTTTTTTCACATTTCAATTTTTTGACATTTTGGCCCGTTTGTATGAAGCATTAATTATTTAATGAATTTATACTTTTTTTGAGAGGAAAAAATGAAGACATAGAGAAAACGTGAAGATAAGAGAAACCACTGAGTCCCGCGCCCCCTTAATAGGTACCTGAAAAGAATTCTGAACTAATATTATATCCAACGACTAGAAGATGGACCAAAGAAAAGGCCGCGCTCTTTGTTTGTTTAAATGGGTTTTATTTATACAGAAAAGTAATAAACCGTTGAGTAATTTGCAGCGTTTTTCGCGTCTGAGTCATCTATGGTCTCGATATAATTTTATCAGTAGTTCGCCAAGAAAGAGCACAATCCGATCCAATCCCGAACAAAAGTAATGTGATTAAGAAATGGGCATTCCAGGGGCATTTCCGGCCGAGGGGAGTCTACTAGGCGCGCGGGGTAGCGACTGTTTAGTCTACCATGAGTGATAAAAGGTCTTCCCCCCTATTTCCCGTTATCACCTCGTAGATCTCAACAACTTCATTAGCCGACCCTTCCTATTTAGAACCGTTTTCTTGCTCTACCCTACAGCGACCTGCGAGTTTCACCCGATGCTCCCTTATAACGAGGGCGAATCCTCTCGGGCTGCCTTCGGATAATGGAAGTTCTTCAGAAAATTATATTGAAGCTCGATTGGAGATCCTCCGGTTTTATTGTTCCAGTTGAAGGGTCTTCTACTTGAACGAGGCTTAGTGCCATAGTCTAGCGATTTATACTCTCCATCGAAATCGCTTTGTTCGAACCGAGAACTGATCACAATTCTGCTGTCCTTGGGAGGATGTCTTATGAGTGTTTACCTCTGTCATGTACTTCCTTAGCAAAATGTTCTTTACCTTCCATCATCTTTCGTTGTCCAAAGCTTTGGATTTTCAGGGCACCCCTTAGTGCATCTAGCAGCTTGAATAATTCTGATAAAATACCGGAAAAAGTTCTTTTTTATGCGAATAGTTGAAAAAACATATTTACCTTTTTCAAGTTATTTTTGAATTTTAATAAGTTTTACCTTCGATAAGTTATTCTTCTGAAAGTTTCGGGCTATGTACAAAATTACCTCAAAATATATTTTTTTAATATGGTTTTCCTAAAAATATTCTTTTTGCTTTTTTTTACTTATTGGCTAATTAAAAATTCTGGCAATTGATAGCCTTACATGCTGACAGTTTACATATTTTATTATATATAAATAACTATGAGAACTGTTACACATTTGAGACCTATTCAAATGTTCTAAAATGAAGAAAACTTTCAAAAAGTTCCCTATTTTAAAAATAGTGTAATATACAGAGATTGTGCGTGTTGACGTGTAGATCCTCTATGGGTGTAGTGCAAGGTACATGTTATGTTTGATGTTATGAAATTAACTACTACGCATCGGATCATCTATACAATCGGGTTATGGATACGAGGAAGCTATGTGCCACACCGACTTGGCAGACTTTCTTAAAAAATGTACTATAAATATATGGATGCCATGAACATTTCAATTAAAAAGAGTCGTGGAAAATATATGTATCCATTGCAAAATTTTCAAGACCATTCGAGAAACCCGTATTTTCTGCCTTTTTTTGGAACATGTGACCTGATAGCAACCAACGATTCCTAAACTATGTACATGTTTTCAAATCTACATGTTGCTCACATCTACAACAATGACTCAAGCGTTGACAACGCTCCTTGCTCATGCTGACAGGGTTGACTGAAGAGATTATCCTTCCCCATGCAGAAGGAGGCTACAAACAGATTCACTTGAGGAACTTCCAACAGAAATTGCATTCCCTTTGAAACGGAAACCGCCTTCGCCCCCTTTTCCTTCTTATTCCTTTTCCGAACGATGAAGGCAGATTTCTCTTTAATTTCGAGTTCGTGTCATCTTTCAACCTAATGGAAAGCCAATCAGACTCCCTTCCGGTCCTTTATTTGAATCAATAAGACTCGAGTAATGAAATTTGCACCCTCGTCGCTCGCAGTTCGCGTGTCAAAGCCTTCGCGGGTTTTACGTGCTTCGAACGACGAATTCCCCCTTCAATTGGAGGTTTAGAACTCACTTTACAACAAGAAAAGGCCAATAAGGATGAATCTGAGGTTTCCATTTGCAGTTATAAAACACTTGGATTTACGGGCGCTTACGATTGTCAAGGCAGTTATCACCGTTGAGTTAGTTTGCTTCAGGGCCAAGCAAAGGAAGTGATAGCATTATTTTCTCGTTTAGGAATTGTAAAATAAAATTTCCACTCTTTTCTGGGTGTCCGTTTATCTGAGGGCCTGTCTGTTGTGTATTCTAACTCATTGTCTGATTTTGATGATATTTCTTTGATTGCAGGTGGTAAGCTGAAGATCGTCCTCCGTGAATTAAATCGCTCCTGGGTCGATGACAGCTTCAGTGGAAGCTCAAATCCACGGCATAATTTTGTGACTATAGTTATATAACAATCTGACAAACAGGGAGAGAAGTGAACAAACTTACATTCACAATTCTCTTGAAATTTACAAGTTTTTTTTTTTAAAGGAAAATAAGATGTTGAATAAAATTTTCCTTTCAACCTGAAACACATTTTACGTGTCTGAATCGGAGTTCAAACACCCAAAAATAGATTTTCTTATAGTTTTATTGGAATTTTTCAACGAAAATTTTCCACAAACGAACCTAAAATGACAGTTTTCACAAATTTCCTATTTTTGGCGCGATAAAACCAATATTTTGCAGCGTAAAAAAATATGGCTTCGATTATTGTGTATGCTCAACAGATCATACTGTCATGTTATTCTGCGCTAATTCTCATGTTTTCAGTGGACAATCGAGCTGATTCGGGCATAAAAACGCTACAAATCATTGCCCAAAGGTTTATTATTTTCTTTACAGATCACCCTTCTGTATAGATCACTGGTTCTCCATCAATAGCACCTACCACCATCTGTATTCTCCCTTGACCTTCCCTCTCAAATTTCAGCTTCCTGCGTTCAATAGGATTGAAAATGGCTCATCAGTGCATCAGCGCATCAGTGATCTGAAGAGTGAAGAAGATCTCCTCGAATGCTGGAGACGCCTGGAAGAGCACTGATCAGCTGAGTGAGCTCCGAAGCCATTTTCAATCCTATTGAACGCAGGAAGCTGAAATTTGAGAGGGAAGGTCAAGGGAGAATACAGATGGTGGTAGGTGCTATTGATGGAGAACCAGTGATCTATACAGAAGGGTGATCTATACAGAAAATAACTAACCTTTGAGCAATGATTTGCAGCGTTTTTCCTCTTTAGATAATCAAATTCCAAGTTTTGGCAACCTACGAACCCCGTTAGTAAATAGGTGTTTTTTAACTTTGTAAACCCCCTTTTCTACAACCCTGCATATCGTGAAAAAGGTCTCTGAAGGGCGCTAAAATGTTCTAGAATCGTTTTCTATATTTGTCTCTATGTCAAATTGATGGAAAGTGCTTTTTTTTGCTGGATCATGAAATAGCAGATATCTTTATTACGAAAAAAAGTCATAAAGGGAAACCTCCTCGGAAATTTCGGTAACTTTTTGGCTACAAATCAGTCAGCGTCGTACCCACTTTGAAAACTCACTCATGCTGTACGAAAGGGACTCTTTTCTTCGAGGTCTTGATTTGTGAATCACAGACTGAAGCCCTTTAGAGGTAAAGCCACTAGTTATTTAAATCTTAAAAATTCGTGTAGAGGTAGGGATGGCAACGAAATATCGATATATGAAATATATCGATAGATTACGGTTGATATATCGATATAGAGACCCGATATTATCGGTCAATATCGATTTATTTACCGATAATATCGCGAATTGTTTTCAACAAGTAAAAATTAATATTAAAATGAATGGATTAGAAGAGACGCCTTTACCTGTGGAAAACATCAGTAACAGTAATTTTATTCCAAATTTTGTAGGTACCTACGTGATGGCTTGATTTGAGACTGTTGAGTTGACTTCAGCTCAAACATGTGTACCTTTAGGGCCCTTAGGGTATGTATGATTTACACCTACACTAGCGCTCAAGAGGCCCTAAAAAATAATGGAGACGCGTCTAGATTAAAACTACCTACTAAACAAAGTGAAGAAGGTTTTCACAACAATAAATTATTTTCAATTTTGAAGGACCCTATCAATTTATAAATCTATGTTGTTAGAGAGTTATTATATATTGTTAGAACCCCTGAGGATAGTTTTATCCCCAAATTTGTAACCCCAAAAAATCTGAAACAATGACAATTTCGCATTTTTTTCTGGTTTCAAACAATGAATTTCGATAAGTATAACTTTTTAAGTAGGTAGGTTAAATACTAACTTCAACCGGATTTCATAAGTAGATCTTACGACATGTCGAGTATATCGATATATTTCTTCCAAAGAGATGTTAGTAACGTTTCAATTCATCTAAGTACCTACTTACTTTGACAAGTTTCTCCAAGTAGTTCTTCCGATATGTCGAGGAATGTCTTCCTAAATGATATTTGTAATTTTTAAAAACGATGTAATTCACCTACCTACTTCAAAACGTTTTTCCTAGTAAATCTTCCGATGTATCGGAATATCGATACATTTTCTCCGATGTATCGATGGTATCGATACATCGATACCATCTGATCATTTGATCAGTATATCGATATATTTCATTCGATATGCCATCCCTGCGTAGAGGGAATGGTTCAATGCACTGTTAGGGAACAAAATTTCCTGTCCAACTCTTCCACCTAGGGATCCATAAATTAATCGAGCAACCTAGGTAGGAAGTGAATGTCTAGATAAGAGCTTAATAATAGAGTTGTACTTGGTCGTCTCGACCTAGGACCCTTCCCTCTCACAAGAGTCCGTCAATCGTCGCCACCGACGACAGTTACCTCGATCGCCTGCTCTTGAAAGCAACACAACGCCTCGTATTGTTTCCCCGGTTTGCACGCCCTTTTTCATCCCTCATCAAAGCTCATCTTCATCAAATTGCTGTCACCATTACCACTCATCATCGCCATCATCAACCAACCCGCGTTACCTTATTCTGTCATATCTGGTAAGGGATTTCCAACTATCATCTATTTCGCCTTTCATCGTCATCCATTGCTATCATCGCTAGCAGGGCCCTAACGTAGAGCTCAGAGCACTTTTAAATTATTTGAAAAATTTTATTTGCCAGGTTTTTCTTTAATTGTATATCAGCTTAATGTGTTTGGTTTCTAAAATAATAATTTCATTTCGCTCGTACTTTGTTGTTGTTTTGTATCAAATTCCCCGCGTGTAAATTGGAAATTTAAATTTTACTTAATTTCCCCTGCATCTACCCAAGGAAGGTTCAATGAAAAGTATAACGTTTTTTTTTAATACTAGATTGAATTTATCAAAATTTTTAGGGAGATGAATTAGAGAGAACTCCCTGTTGAATGGTCACGCACTCCACAATTCAAAGTTCCCCGGCAGGAATTTCCCCCTCACAAGAGTTACAGAGCTTAAGATAACTTTGTAGTCAGAATGGAGCCTTCGGGAGGATTGTTTTAGAAAGCGCACACTTAGCAAGTAAGAGGGGACGCACCCAGAGAGCAGACTTAATCCAGGAGACGGTGATAAACTGTGATAGGCCAACTTAATGAAGTGCTTCGCGATCCCACACGCCAGATACCGTATTCTTTACTGCCTCCTCTTTCCCCTTCTTTTTCTAATCCACTCTCTTCATCCCTCAAGTCCTCTAGACAAACATTCAATTTAATTTGCTCACTTTTTACTGTTGAATAATTGTTGTTTATCGGAGTTTCATTTCCCTCTTTCAGTTCCAGAGGATTAAGAGGGATTCGGCAAAACAAGTCTTCCGCGTTTGTGGAATTAAAGCGGAAATTCGCCTTTAGGGTAGATGGGATTGTTTCCATTTTTCGTCGGATCAACTTTGGGTGTTGGTATTAGGGGGATTTTCACTTTCAGGGAGACGGAAGGGTCAACTGTAGGTATCATGAAGAAAAGGCTGTAGAAAGAAAGTCTTTTACTGATTGCGAAATCCATCATACATATTCATAAATTATGATTCCAGAGAGTTTGTTTGTTAGGTCAGCTTATCTCTGAGCAGTCATATCTAGGAGCCGCCAGTTAGCATCTAAGGGCTATAAATTTGGGGCTAGTTGGGGGTTGCTCTAGGAGTGTCATTAAAAACATCGTTAATGAAAGCAAAGGAGTGCGAGATGTGGTATCTGGAATGACTCAAATGATACGGGAGCAGCTACATATTCAACAACCAATTGATTGTTTAAAATTGCATTTATAAGCGCTGTCATCCTCCTTCATTCTTCTGAGCCATCATAATTATTGACTGTCACTCAGGTATTTCTTATGGTAACTCCATCTACAGGGCATGCTTTTCCCATTGTAATACAATAAATTCCAATAGAAACTGTTGTGCAGCCAAGAGTTAGCTAGAAACCTTCATGGATACCAACTTGAGAACTATTCCAGTACTAATTAAAGCCTTTCTTCTCCTTCATACTCCAACTCTACGAGTCTTTAAGATCTGGCTTCATATCGATACCTTAATGCACAAAGGCGATATGAAGGTGAATTGAAGGTGAGTCACCTGCGCACAATTTATTCCTAAATTAATGGCTTATTACACTAAACTTCTTAATTTTCAAGCTATAATCGTGAAGAAGGTGAATACTAGATTTGTTGAATTTAAGTTTTTCTGAAATTGAAAAAAAATGTGTAAGATGGATGAACAATTGGACAATGCGCCTTTGTGCTTTAAGGTATCGATATAGCTTTGGTCTAGCTATATTTTTGAGCTAGCCCCCAATGTTAAATTCGGTATGGTTGGCTGGTGTAGCTCTGGAAGTGTCATCGCAATACAGCCATCCCACCACATCAATATAAACACTAAGTTGTGAAGATTGTAAATCATAATGGTTGTACATTGTACAAATATACTGTTAGGGGGTATGGAAAATCATTGTGTAGCTTCTAAGGAGTAACAAACATACCGTGGGGGGGGGGGGGGGGGGTTTGTTGGAACAAGATAGCTTGACATAAACCAAGTTATTTCTCCCCCAAGTGTTAATAAAAAATGTTATTGCCCGTAATTTCTGGTCCCGGAGACTACTGTGAGGATTCGGTTTCACTTAGAACGGAAACTGACTCTACCACCCGAGGCAACCTCAGATCTTACCGATCGTATTAGGAGGTATCCGATGAATAGAAGCGAGCAAGTCCTGATAGTAATAGGCCATTCTTACTCATTACGTCACCCTATACCTTATGCACAACTTCAACCCGGTGATCTATTGACAGAAGGCAAAACTTCGATTACAATCCTTCAAGTAGTTTTGTAGCGATGGAAATGAAATTGGAATGAAACCATACTACACAATGAAAAGTTCATCAAAATCGAATCATTGTTTGCCTGGGATGAGGAATTCGACGGTTCAAAAAAACATGGAACATGTTTTGGTCGTGAGCTAACTGGCCAGAAAGGTCACAAAATTTTTCACAATTATAATATTGTGGAATGTTATAAAATGGACTATTTTGAACTGAGAACACACTATTGTCAATCTTACTACCATGAAACTCTATGGGACTGTTTAGGAACTAACTCGCACAGACACAATCGAAAAAAAAATTGCTCAGAAAGCTCTTAAACACAAAATGCGAGTGCGATTCACTCGAAATTTTGGAGGACTCAAATTTTCACCTGCTACACGAATACAACGCTTTCCTGTCTTCGATAGTGAGAGAGCGAAAAATCCATATTTCAGTTAGTGGTGATTGATTGTAACAAGTCAACTATTCTACGACTAATCATTATTTGCCGATCTTCTATGTAGTTCGGTGGGTGAGGGGAGGAAATCAAAACGGCTTTTCCTCAGTCTTGAAAATACCTACCTATCTCAACCTAACCTATCAGGAAGTCCCCCTTTTCATGAACATGTACTTTTGTTTATTCCCGTCAAATTTTACTTTTCTCAATAATTTATTGTCTATTTGTGAGCAATAATAACGGATTATTAACCTTTTCTGGCAACATTTCATGGTTTACAGAACTAAACTATTGCAAATATTCATTTGGATATTTAGATGGTTTGAACAGCCTGAATATACTAAAGAAAATTGTAGAGAGAACCATTCCTTTAATTAAAACCATAAGAGTTATACCATCCAGTATCTAAAATTGGGAGTACTTGATGCATAACTGCAGTAATAACTTTCCAAACCCTACAAGGATATCTTTAAGTACAAAATGTATCAAGATAAGATTGTTAGCAAGGATGGATGACACGCAGATCAAAATGGGAATTAGCAGCACCACAATAATAACTATAAGTAAAGCAAAAGTCTTGACGATGCTGGGAGGCGAAAGCAAGCTCGACCAAAAAGGAAAATATATTCTCAAAACTTAGGAAAAGCCGCTTTGATTTTGCTTCCCTCACCCACCGAACTATTCAAGGACCTAATTAGGAGGAACTAATTAGGGTGTCACACCAATAAATTTGAGGTGATGAAAATGTCAGTATTGTCCGGGAGAGGACGTTTTGGCGGTTCTTAAGGCTGATTCTGGCTTGACCACAACTTTCCTTAGTAGGCTAAACTCTAATATTTCTGAAAACTCCTAACTTACCTAGTTAGTCTAGAAACCAACTTTCCTGTGTGAGCTAGACACAACTTCCCTAGAAATCCTTTATTTTCCTGGGTTGGTTAAATCCTCAACTTACCTAAATGGACATGATCCTAACATCTCTAGGAACCCCTAGATTTCCTCAGTGGGCTAGACCCCAACTTCTCTATGAACCCTTTATTTTCCTGGGTTGGCTAAATTCTCAGCTTCCCTAGGTTCCAACCTTCCAACTTCTACCCTTCCTCACTTCTCTAGGAACCCCTTGATTTCCTCATAGGGTTGGCTAGACTCACAACTTCTTTAGGTGGACATGATGACTACATCACTTTGATCAAGGGATGAACAGAATCCTTGTTCTTCTAAGAGTAGGCGGTACATCTCATGGTACAACTTTCCTGGTGACAGCGAGGGCTTTGTAATACCTCATAGCGACCTACACCTCACTACCTTCTATCCACGCTATATATATATAGCTTATCAGATGGCACCCTTGGCTGCCTTCATTCACTCCGTTAATCCGCCCCTCGTTCCATTGACCGTTTATCTACTCTACCGGATAAAACCCTGGCTCTCTTTCACTCCCTGTACACTCCTTTGTGATTTACCCCTCCATCCCCCTCCTCTTCGTCTTCATCACCTCCTCTCCATCCCACGGGATGTCTGAAGATCCTCAACCCCCGTCAGCGCATCCTCCTCGGTTGATTCCCTTCTTTGTCCGCTCGGATTTGGTAGATCCGCTCGAATAAGAGGTATGGAAAAACCGCACAAAACCTCCTTTTATAGAGCTTTCCATTTAGGAGGAGGGAGAGAGATTCCATCAACAAGATCTACAGACTGATAACTTTCACTCGAAGAGGAGGAAAAATATAAAACTTCGTTTGTCTCGGTTATTGTTCTGTTATAGATTGAAATCATCATTAAGAAATGCTACTCATATCTGATTTCTAAAAGAGTAATTCCAAGATACTCACTCATATTATTTCCCTTCCACATAGGAAGGGTAGAAAAAATTTATAGCATTTGTAAATCAAATTTCCCTCCATTTTGAATTTCAGAAATCCTGAACATTTGTTGTCCTCACTCCCATTTGTATGTCTGATTTTAGTCTGAAATATCCTTTCAGATCGTCTATAACTGAAAATTTTGCCCCTCTTAGTCGTACAAAACGTTTTGCCACCATCTTTTTGACATGGATATGGCTTTTGGCTGGGGGCCAAGGAATTTTTCGCGACACTTTTTGGTTTATTATTTTCAATTTTCAAGCCTTTGGAATCGAGCAAGAAAAAAAATTTAATCCCCCTCCCCCCTCAAAATTTGATGTTTTACGATTCAAGGTACGAAGAATCCGAAAATCGAATAAAAAATTTTCCGTCCGTCTGCCGTACGCCGTACGCGGCGCTTTTCTTAGCAACCTTGGACCGATTTGGTTCAAATTTGGTATAAGTGCTCCGTTTGGGGTCTAGTTGTGCCGCGAAGCTTTTGGTTGATGTAGGTCACTTCTAAGGGGTGAAAATTGAGGGTTGAAATTTTCAAGAGTGCCCTAGCTCGAAAATTCTCGAAATAAAGGTACCTTTTTTTCACCAATTGTAAATAGTATTGAATTAAAAAACAATGTTGAGACCACCCAGAGCTCTGCAGGACAAACCGTTCTTTTTTTCCTCCTACCTACTCAAGTGTCTGAGGGTATAAAATAGGTTTTCAGGTTAAATTTATCGTTTTACAATCCTTGGAAGAAAAAATGTCGTTAATATTGTTCACCCTTATATCACTATTCAACGATCATGAAACAATGCGAACCAGTCGAAGTTCGAGTTACAATACAACTTCACTCGTGTTAAAGTTTGATTTAAAGCGTTGGCGTGTAAGTCATCCATCTCTGCACTGCGGCCGACAAGCTCCATCCCATTGTGATTCCCTGCACGACCAAATGATCATCACCTAACGCTCGAACGAATCTCGGATTCATTCACTGTAGAGAACTTTATAGTGTCATCCAGTTTGGGCACCCTCTCTGCTCTACGACGGTGTATCAATCTCTCTCGGTCCCCCTTTTTGCCATCTAATATGGGGTGTGACTCGAACCGCAACCTCACTAGCAACGAAATTTCCCCTTATTCGACTTCTCAACGTTTCAGAGAAAAAAAACTTCCCTCCATAACTCTCGTGTCTCACTAAATGGCTGGCTTTAAAAGTTTGTCGCAAAACCGTTGGAATGGAGTTACAAGGGACTAACATTTTCAAAACCGCTTTCGAAATAAGCTGTCCGTGAAGAAGACCGTATTTTCCATCCTAGGGAACTACAGTTATGTCCCGCTACTGTTGCCATCTCAGTGGAACGTGGATAAGTGAGATCTGGAGAGGCAGGCACACAGAGAGCCCACTTATCCAAGTTTAACTAAAATGCTGAAAATTATTGCACAAAGGTTTATTATTTTTGTATATAGATCACTCGTCAGCAAAGAACCAGGCTTGGCCATTGTCATCATCTACCAACCCTAGATACTCCCTATCAACCACATTCCTACTTCACAATCAAGTTTATTTGGAAGAAATAAACGCTTCACACTCAGTTCGAAGAAACTGGGAGTTGAGGTTGCCCTAATTGTTACGAAATTCGATTACTGGTTGCTAAGGACGCAAAACTGAGTACTAAGTAATAAAACTCGAAGAAACAAACAACGATCGGATTTTCCATTTCACGATAGTGTTTCTGATTTATCGAAAGTCCGACCCTTAAGTTCTCGTAGGGAGCAAACGGTTTTTCCTACAGAGCTCCGGGTGGTTTCCATAAATTCTAAAAATTCAATACTATTTAAAATTGGTGAAAAAACAATACATTCATTTCGAGAGTTTTTGAGCTCTGGGCACTTTTGAAACTTAAGACCTTTAATCCCTGAAGTGACTGACATCAACCAAAATTATCGGGGCACAACTAGACCACAAATGGAGGGAGCCCACATATCAAATTTCATCAAAATCGCTAAATGCTAACTGAGGAATGTGCCGCGTACGGCGGACGGACGGCCAAATTATTATTCGATTTTTGGATTCTACGTACCTTGAAACGTAAACCAACAAATTTTGAGGGGGGTATTTTTTTCTGGTCGATTCCAATGGTTCATCATTGAAAATAATAAACCAAATGGGTTAACGAAATTGAAACGAGAGAGGTTGGGGTCTAGCCCACCAAGGGATGCTGGTGACTAGGCCGCTGAGAGAGGTAAGGGATCTATTCCGCCTAGGGAAGAAGGGAGTCTAGCCAAGCTAGAAAAGTAAATGGTTCTTAGTGAAGTTGGTGTCAGGTTGACCAAAGGAAGCTGGGGACTAGCCCACTAAGGAAAGTCAAAGATTTACCTAGGGAAGATGAGAGTCTAGCAAACCCAGGAAAGTAAAAGGGTCCTTGTGAAGAGGTATTCCTCCTCCTCACCTTTCCTCATCTATCTTGATCTAACTCCTGTTCTTTTCGGAAATAGATTAGAGGAAGGATCCACTTGTCAGTTAGTTCGATCCCTGCCTTCCTCAAGGTGAGTCTTTTCTCTCTATTGAAAACCATATCTTGTGGATTCCCTACTTTTCCCCTGCAAAATAGTATTTCCACTGCACCGCTCAACTTGATAATATTATAGCAATTATCTGAAATTAACTGTGTTAGTCAGTATAATTTAATAAATTTCATATTCACGTAATACTTATTTGTATGTCTGTTCCCAGTATCCCCAAAAAGTGTGCTTCACCACAGTACATCCTAGAGAAGTTGGTGTCTAGTCCACTGATAGAAGTTGGGGTCTAGCCTTCTGAGGAAAGTAAGGGGCTCCTAAATAATTTGGTACCTAGCTCACCAACAGATTTCGGAATCTGGCTAAGCCAGAAAATTGAGGGTTCCCGAGAAAAGTTGGAGTCTAGCTGACTTGGTTGTGTGTCCAGCCATTCAAGTCAAGTAAGGGGTTCCTATAAAAAGTTGGGGTCCAGCCCATTGAGAAAAGTTGGTGTCTAGCTTCCTTTTAAATACAAACTGATACTTAATTAACATCAAAATTGCTTAAAAATAATCTTTGAAAATTTAGATTGCAAGTCTCGAACCTCACCTCGAAACCGATTAGTTCTGATCGTGCACTTTTCCCAGTGATTACCTGACAAGAGGGAATCCCATATCATTAGTTTCTCTACATCAGGAGAAGAAAATAATCGTTTTGTAGCTTCCTCCGAGAACTACAACCTATGAAGGTTACTGAGACAAGGAAAACATGTTACTTCTCCAAACTGTACAGCTCAGCTGATTGAAAGTTTGAGCCATCAGTTTGAATCATTTCATATATTATGAAAAATGTACAAAAGTACGCGTACATCTTATTGAATTACCTTGTACATCTGATTATCAAGCAAACTGGAAATACCATCAAAATCGAGAAGTGAGTTGCTAAGGTACTCCCCAGGACCAGTAAACTTCGGGTATGGAACCAATTATGATCACAACCTTACCAATGCAAGTGAAAATTTCGACCTTGAAGGACGAATAATTTCTCACTTCCCGCACAAACTAAGAGAGAGGGCTAAGCCCAGCTCAGATTATACTTGAAAATACATGTAGAGCTCACTTAAAAAAATAACAAAAAAAAAATGTATTTGAAAAATAGAGAAACTGTCACTATTAAGGACCAATATGTTGAAGAAAAAACGTTGCAAATTATTACACAATGGTTTATTATTTTTCAGTATAGATCACTCGCCAGCAAAGAACACAACTTCGCCATTGCCACTACCTAGTAATCATATCCCTATAGAATCAAGTTTATTTTGAAGGAATAAACTCTTCACACTCAATTTGGGGAAATAAAGAGTTGAGAGTGCCTTCATTAGAAAATTTGATTATTGGGTGCTAAGGACGCAAAACGAGTACAACTTCAAAAAACGAACAACGATCGCATTTTGGTCAGCTAGAGTTTGAACGGAGATTAGGCCTCTTTTCCGATTCACGATCGTGTTTCTGATTTATCGTAAGTCCAACCCTTAAGTTCTCATAGGGAGCGAACGGTTTGTCATATAGAGATCCGGATGGTCTCATTCGATTTTGAAAATTCAATAGTATTTTAAATTTGTGAAAAAACAATACCTTTATTTCGAGAGTTTTCGAGTCAGGGCACTCTTGAAAATTTCAACCCTTAATTTTCACCCCTTAGAATTGACTGATATCAACCAAATGCGTTGCAGCACAACTAGACCCCAAATAGAACCTACATACCAAATTTCAACGAAATCGATCCAAGGTTGTTAAGAACAGTGCCGCGTATGGCGAACGACGGAAAATTTTTATTCGATTTTCGGATTCTTCGTACCTTGAAACGTGAAATAACAACTATTGAGGGGGGGGGGGTTAAAATTTTTTTCTTGGTTTGTTCCAAATGTTTATTATTAAAAATAATAAACCAAAAGCTCCCCTTCTTTCTCCCTACCATTAGGTACCATTTTAGTTTGAACAGAGTTTCGTATGTTTCTCGTTAAAATCATGGCAGATTTCCTTGCGGTTTGCAGCACTCCTATTCTGATATTTCTAGTAACATCAGCTGTTGACATTCAAATTTTACCATTTAAAATAGTTAATACACTTGAAAAGTTTGAATTTAAAAACGCTGCAAATTATTACATAACGGTTTATTATTTTTCATTTTTCTATATAGATCACTCGTCTGCAAAGCCACCAACCGTCCAACATGAAGAAAAATATCGATCGCATTTCGGTCAGCTTTAATTTGAACGGAGATTAGGCCTCTTTTGCGATTCACACTCGTGTTTCTGATTTATCGTACGTCCAAACTTTAAATTCTCGTAGTGAGCGAACGGTTTGTCCTACAGAGCTCCGGGTGGTCTCAAAAAATTCCAAAAATTCTATAGAATCTTAAATTGAAGGAAAAACAATACCTTTATATCACAATTTTTTGAGTTAGGGCGTTTTCAAAATTTCAATTTGACTTTGGAACCCTTAGAACTGACCTACATCAACCAAAATCTTCGGGGCACAACTAGACCCCAAATGGAGCCTACATACCAAATTTCATCAAAATCGGTCAATGCTAAGTGGCAAAAGTACCGCGGACGGCGGATGGACGGCCAAATTTTTATTCGATTTTTGGATTCTACGTACCTTGAAACGTAAACCATCAAATTTTGAGGGGGTGTTAAAATTTTTTTTTCTTGGTCTATTCCAAAGGTTCATTATTGAAAATAATAAACCAAAATGTCAATACCTGATGCTCTTAGATAAATAAAAATTATAGCCGTATCAGAAACGGTCGAAAATCAGCTGAGGTTAATAAGATAAACTGAATCATTGACTTGAAGGTCTTTACTTCCAAACGCTAGAGCTGAGTACAAAGTGGGAAAGGATTCCTTGTCAAAAGTGTCCCCCGAAACTCGTATAACTTAAACATTGAGAATCTAACAAATCTTTTAAATAACTTTGAAGCGGAAATACTAGATCACAACAATTCCGTTAAAACATCGGGAATGAGTCATAATGACCGATGCTAGTACGAGGTAATTCTGATACTGAAATTCCCCACTGGCGTGTCACGTAGGAAATCCAATATTCTCGGATACGACGTGCAGAATCCATCGGTGGGTTTTCCTGTAATGACTCAGATCTGCAGGTGGCAGAAACATCACGGCCAAGACGTCATGATTGCGAGTATATCTAGGATATCGGCCCAATGCTGGTCAGTTCAGAGTCAGTAGTTCACGATGAGGTTCAGCTTTGCGGTTTTATCGTTGCTCGCGGTGGTTTTGTGTTGGTGGTCGGTATGTGTCGTCGAGGGTCAACAAGCGCCCATCCAAACGTATAAGAGAGGACATCGGAACAGAGTGGAGTACATCAAGGCCGAAATCAAGAAGCAGCACCTGGACAAAGGCACAGGAACGAACCAAAAGACGAGAGCCTACGCTCAGTCGATGGGTGGCAGAAATGACGACGCTGGTCACCTTATAGCCCAAAGACTCGGAGGTACTGGGAGAGACACCTACAACATCATCCCACAGAACAAAAACATCAACCGTGGAGCGTGGAGGAACCAGGTGGAAGCGAAAATCTACAACGAAGTCAAAGCAGGGAGAACCATCATCTTCGAAGTGTGGCCGAGGTATAAAACTCCCACTGACACTCGACCTAATGCCATCGTTTACCAAGCAAAGAAATCCAACGGGCAGACATTTTTGAAGAAGAACTCCATCCCAAATCCACCTTCCAGTCCACCCAAAGGAAGAGGAAGAGGCAAAGGAGGTAGGCGAGGTTGACCGTTACAATAAGACCATTTATCATTAATTTACCTTTCTGCCACCGTAAGTAGAAAAGCTTTGTTTTCGTACAGGATTTCATAAAATTTTGGTTCCTAGTCAGAAAAGCTTTCATCATCAGTCAGGAAAAACACTTGAAAACCACCCTGCAGTCTTGTGTAGAAGATCAAATATGCTCATGCGAATAGATAGAAAGAGTTGCAAGGCATAAGTATCTGGGGCTAGTTCTGGATGAAGAGCTTAAGTGGAAGCCCCATATAGACTATACACATGATAAGATTAGGAAATATATATATATTCTACAATGTTAGACACACGCTCCCGAAACAAACGATAAAACTTATATAATATATAAGTTTTTATGGTATAATATTATTATACCATGTTGCAATCTGTATTGCAGTACGGCATAATAGCTTGGGGAGGAACGTATTCCACTCATATAAATAAGTTACATGCTCGGCAGAAAATTATCATAAAAATCATGTTGTCATTACCGCTTAGGACCCCTTCCGTAGATCTATTTGATATTGCTAAGGTATTTATTATTAGACAACTTTATGTGAAAAATCTACTAGGCACTGCAATGCTTTAGGACACCCAACATAATTGAAGTTTCTCGAAGGGATCCGAAATACTATACTAGATATGCCGCCACAGGGAATGTAATTGGCCTATGTAATTTTGTGACCTAGACTGACTCTGACAACGCACAGCCCGATCTTCATTCTACATTTGTTACATAGAGAAATTGTTTGTAGCATGAAAAGTCCCCAGAAGTTCACTATACCAAAATATAAAAAGCAAGTGTTAATTTGGCTAGTTACAGAAGGGGGCTTTAGAAAAAAGAGAAGGCTATTAAACAGACTAAAAAAGGCTATTAAACAGCATATATGTATAGGAGACTATTAAAACTTAAAGATGATTAAAGTTGAAGAATATTAAAGTAAGTTAATATATGTTAGAGATCATCAAAATGCGTCTTTTTTTCTGACCAATCGTGTTTTGTTAAGTAATCTACGAGTACTTATTACTGTAATGTATAGTAGACATCAATTTATTTACCGATATGGAGCGATTTTGCAAAGATCCTACCCTACAACACGGGCCAAGCCTAACGTCGGGTAGGAAATCTGAGCAAATCGCACCCCTTCATGCAATTATATTATTGTAAAAGTGTACAAAATGGCGAAAATAAACATATCTATCTAGTATAATAATAGATTATTATTATTATTATTATTATTATTGATGTCTCGGTGGTCCCTGGCAATATCATTTACAGATATCAATACTGCAAAAATTTAGGAGTATGAAGTCGATGAACTATTAGAGGTTGCAGCAGCGCTCGCCAACTTACAGCGAAGTCAAGGGTGATTGGGGCTATGAATACCTGCCGTGGCATCTGGTACGAGCGAGCTACGCACTATCTTCCTGGACTGGATGACCTCCTGATCCATGACTGGTCTGCATTCACGGCAATAGCTACTCAATGACTTGCGAAGACTTTAACAAATGGGCCACTTGGGACTTGGAGCTGAACTCAAGCCCCACGGGGTGGAGAAGAGTCGTCAGGCGGCATAGCCAGAAGAGTCCTCCATCCATCAACTCAGGGACAATCCAATTCAATCTTAACCCCCAATTGTAATTACTTTGATGTATATATTTATGTACAATACCATCGATTACGGCGGTGAAATATTTTTTCCCAATAAAAGTTGCTAATGCCCAGCAAGTGATTCAGTTCCACCATAACCAACATTGCCTTTCACATCGTTTCTGAGTGTCTAATCATGAGTATGTGGGATAGAACTGTGTTTCCTCACTACCGAAGGTAGGAAAATTGGTATCAGTTCCCAACCTTATTGTCATCGTTCCTAAACAGAAGTCCATAATTTCAGTTTGAGCTCTTCAGGCTTATGTTTACCTTTGTAAATATAAAATTTGCCTTGTGTCTCTCATTCTACTTATTCACTAATAATTGGTCCAACGGTAAATTTCTTTATTATTGCTTATTCCATAAAATAAAGATCTTTGTTCATTAATCGAATTGTTGGACTGAAATTTATCAGGAGTCTCCATTGGTGGTGTATATGACAACTTTTAAAAACGCAGCAAATTGTTACACAATGGTTTATTATTTTACAGTATAGATCATCCGGGAAATAATGTGGCTTTTCCATTAATACTACCTACCACATTAATAACATCGCTATGTGGGAGTTACGGGTGCCTTCATAAAGAAATTTGATTCTTGGTTGCACAACACAAACGCTGCAAATTATTACACAAAGGTTTATTATTTTTCTATATAGATCACTCGTCTGCGTACGGCGGACGGACAAATTTTTATTCGATTTTTGGATTCTACGTACCTTGAAACGTAAACCATCAAATTTTGAGGGGGTTTTGAAATTTTTTTTTTCTTGGTCGATTCCAAAGGTTCATTATTGAAAATAATAAACCAAAACTCATTTCAATGAACCGAACAAATATCGTATTTGATCAGCTGAAATTTGAACGGAGATTAGGCTATTTCTTTCTGTGAACTGTGTTCACTCTCGTGCTCTTGAATTATTTCCCAATCCCCCAAGTTCTCATAGGGATCGGACGGTTTGTCCTACAGAGCTCTGGATGGTCTCATTCGATTCTAAAAATTCAACTCTATCATAAATTGGCGAAAAAACAATACATTTAAATCGAGATTTTTCGAGCTGCATAGTTTCAGGACATTTTTTGTACCTACCCCTTCGCAGTGACTGAAATCAACCAAAAGCTTCGCTGCACAATTAGACCCCAAATGAAGCAGGTATACCAAATTTCATCAAAATCGGTCCATGGGAACTAAGGAAAGTGCCGCGTACGGCGGACGGACGGGAAAATTTCCATTCGATTTTCGGATTTTACGTACGTTGAAACGTAAACCAACAAATTTTGAGGGTTAACTTTTTTTTCTTGGTCGACTCCAAAAGTTCTTTATTGAAAATAATAAACCAAAATTACTAATTAATAAATATCATAAAAAATTACTAATGTCATGAAAAATCACTAATCTCGTTGGTCCCACAGAGCTCTGGGTGGAGAGTTGACAAACAGCTGAAATATTCCTCACTTCCGATAGTGAATGTTCATATGCGTTTCGCTCAATTCTCTTGAGTCCTGCTAGCTCACGACACCTTATTATTCCTATAGCCTACTATACCTTCTACTAGTAGGTCACTGCTAGGCTAGTAGGAATAGTAAGGTGTGGTAACACCTTACTATTCCTACTAGCCTACTGTACCTTCTAGATCACTGCTAGCTTACTACACCTTACTATTCCTACTATACCTTCTAGATCACTGCTAGCTTACTACACCTTACTATTCCTACTATACCTTCTAGATCACTGCTAGCTTACTACACCTTAATATTCCTACTATACCTTCTAGATCACTGCTAGCCTACCACACCATCTAGATCACTGCTAGCTTACTACACCTTACTATTCCTACTATACCTTCTAGATCACTGCTAGCTTACTACACCTTAATATTCCTACTATACCTTCTAGATCACTGCTAGCCTACCACACCATCTAGATCACTGCTAGCTTGCTACACCTTATTATTCGTGGCTAGCCTACTAAACCATTTAGGTTCCTACAATAGTTCTACAGACTTAAATCACAAACGAATAGGAAGCTCTCCGACAGATTGGAGGGAGGAAACTGGTCGAAAGGGTTTAATTGATAATATTCGGTCGGACTGGCGCGGGAAGCGAGAGTGGATTAGCGCGGTTGATTGAGGTGGAGCTCTCTCTCCTTCCAACACACAGACACACACTCTCGCTCTCTCTCTCTCCCTCTGGAGGGGAGTAAAGCCCGACCGAGTGAGCTCTCACAGGCCAGTGAGCTCCCGTTCTTACAACCTCCTCGTCTGCGCCTGATTTGACACGCTCAGCCTCGAGAACTGCTCGTCTGTTTGGAGGATCAGCTCTCGTAAGCAGCTCTCGCTGACAGGGTCGATTCATCCGAATATGAAAACTCTCACTAAGAGCCGTTTCCACCAAAATATCCTCCACTGAAGTTTGGCTAAACATCGATAACTCGGTGTAAACTGATATTCATGAAAAGTTATACTGAAATTACACAAGTTGCGCGACTCATTCTTTGAACAACATAAAAAAACAAAACAAATCCACCACCCACAACTAAAGGGGACCAATCTTATTAAATCAAGTAAGTAATGAAAAGAAGTTATCACCAGTGCACAATTCCTAAAATAATGGCTCATTACACTAAACTCTTTAATTTCTTCGAGAAATTTTCAAGCTATCTCTCTGGAAGATCGATAATAGTTTTGTTGAATTTGAGTTTTTCTGAAATTAAAAAAAAAAATGGAAGGTGGATGGACATAGCGTCTTTGTGCTTTAAGGTATGGATACAACAAACGATAGAAAAACGCTGCAAATTATTACACAAAGGTTTATTATTTCCATATACAGGGTGTCCAAGTAACTACGCTCCCCCCCACTAATTTTGTCCAATTGTGTGAGAAAAAAATCGGACAAACGCTATTCTTGATAATTTTTTGGGTAGAATTCAAAAAACATATTGTTTAGTAATGCATGCATTCCAGGGGACGTCCCATTGGATAAGCATTAGGTCAATTCGCTAAAAAACTGCACACTCGATGTAATTTATTAAGCATTTTATGCAAGAAATAGTGACCCCATCCCCCTCACCATTATCCACCATAAAATTTCTAGCGGCGTGGAAGCCTCGAATCTGAAGAGCATTTTAAAATCCATGATCTACGACACCCAACATGCGATTTCGAGATCAACCTCCCCCCCCCCCCCCCCATCACCAATGGTGCCAGTCTGGCACCAAAATGGCAATACTGCGTAACGTTAAACTTCCATCTATTTGTTTTGGTAGGCAGTCCGTTGAAGTTCATTTCCGTATAAGTAAAGAAAAAAATTAAATAACCCATGAAATATACGATTTATGGTGTTCTGGCACCATGGTGGCACCACTATTAGTTCCATGGTCAGACATAGAATAATTCATGAAAATCCGGAGGTATAATGAGAATTTTTCCTCAATTTCAAAGGTTGGGTACAATTAGTAAGCAGTAAAGGAACCGAAATATTGAAAAATCGGATATTTTGTGAATATTATTCCCCACTTGCCCCCTCCCCTTGCGAATTTTGGTACTCGGGTGAAACTATGTACAACTCGGAAGTTATTTGAGTCAAACAAAAAAAGAAACACACAAATCGGTTGGAAATTGAGGCCTGGGCAGATTTTACAAGATTACGCCCGCAAACGCACGTTTTTAAGCATTTACCCCCCCCTTTCCCCCCCTTAAGAAGCAAAATTCAAAATTCTGGCGCCGTAGTGCACAACTAGATAGTTTTCCGTGTCGATGAAAAAAAGAACCACAAAAATCGGTTGAGAACTAAGGCCTGGGCAGACGACACAAGATTATGCCCAAAAACGCACGTTTTTTGAGCATTAACCCCCCCTTTCCCCCCCTTAAAAGGCAAAATTCGAAATTCCGGCGACGTAGTGCACAACTAGATAGATTTCCGCGTCGAACAAAAAAAGAACCAGGAAAATCGGTTGAGTACTAAGGCCTGTGCAGACGACACAAGATTTTGTCACACACACACACACATACACACATACATACACACACACACACACACACACACACACAGACATACACCTATGGTTTTTTTCGCGGATTTGGATTCAGAATGGTCTAAAACGGATTACTGTGTGGTTACTTTTTTTTTCTGTTGAGTGTTGTCCAACTTCACCCCAGATCGATCGCATAAGGACGCCCAAGTCTTACTGTGGGACGTCCTAAAAATGACAAAATTGCGCAGCGCGCAACCATGATCAACTATGTTTTTTCAAATAGGAACTCCCATTTTATATTGCAGATTCGAATTCTACGTCAAATTTTGTGAACAGTTTACTTCGACAACTTTTTTTTGGACACGCACAGCCCGCACAGCGAGCGCTCAAAGATGCGCACCCCAGGGATTGCGCCATAGTTGAGATGAAGGTAAACCTCAAGTGTGGCACTTTACTCAGCACTGTATTTCCACGCTGAATCGCGTGCTGATATCTCTTTCAAGATTTGACTCAATTTTACCCCATTTACCGCCGAAAAAGTCACTTTATGAGGAGCAAATCATCGACTTTCCGTGGAATTTTGTCCGAGTATCGTTTCCTTCATAAAATATTTCTTCTCTGACACAATTTTATAAATCTTACAGTTTTTTTAGACTTCATTGGGATGATTCATTACCCTTCATAGAAAATCGATGATTTTCTCCTCATAAAGTGACTTTTTTGGCGGTAAATGGAGTAAAATTAAATCGAATCAAGAAAGGGACATCACCACGCGATTCAGCGTGGAAAAACAGTGCCACACTTGAGGTTTACCTTCATCTCAACTTTGGCGCAATCTCTGGGTTGCGCATCTTTGAGCGCTCAATGAGCGGGTTGCGCGCGTCAAAAAAAAAAGTTGTCGAAATACCTAAAATGTTCATAAAATCTGAATCTGCAATAAAAACGATGCAAATTATTACACAATGGTTTATTATTTTTCTATATAGATCACACGTCTGCAAAACCACTAACCATCCAACATGAAGAAAAACATCAACCTTAACGTAAACCAACAAATTTTGTGGGGTGTTAAAAACTGTGTTTCTTGGTCGATTCCAAAGGTTTATTAATGAAAATAATAGACCAAAATGGGGGTTCTCATTTTAAAAAACAAAGTTGATCATGGTTGCGCACTGCGCAATTTTGTCATTTTTGAATTCTATCCAAAAAATTATCAGAATAGCGTTTGTCCAAGTTTTTTCTCACACAATTGGAGAAAATAAGTGGGGGGACACCCTGTAGATCACTCGTCTGAAAAAAACACGGTTTTGGCATTGTCACTATTTACCAACCATAGGTACTACCTATCTACTGCTTTAAAAAATTCAACGAAGATTAGGCCTCTTTTGCAATTCACGCTCGTGTTTCTGATTTGTCGTAACCCCAACCCTCAAATTCTCGTAGGGAGCGAACGGTTTATCTTACAGAGCTCAGCTTGGTCTCATTCGATTCTAAAAATTCAATACTATTTTAAATTGAGGAAAAAACCATACCTGTACCTATATCAAAAGGTTTGGAGCTAGGGCGTTTTCAAAGTTTCAGCCCTTACTGACCCCCTGACAATTATTGAAAATAATAAACCAAAATCTATCTTGCGAAGTCATTGGATGGTCATGTTTGACCACGATTACGGAATGACTCTTTGTATTAAAATTGTTAACAAAATTTATTGTAAAAGTACTACATCAATCTATCTATCCAATAAGGAACAAATCTAAATTTCAACTTAAGTTTTTAGAATCTCTGCTGTGTGTCTGTCTGTGGGGCTGAAATCCGCGTGAAACGTCGTCGGAGGGGGGGGGGAGGCTGTGGCCGTAGTAATGAGTTAAGTGCGGAGCCGCAGCCCTGATTACTTCCAAGCCGTTACTGCGAGCGAAAGGGGTTTTGGGGGGGTGTTGTGACGACGCCGTAGGAAGAGATTGACCGTGAAGCCGTGAAAGAGGAAACCGTGAAAGGGCGGACGGAGGGGGGCTTCGACCCCCTTCCGTCACTTCGTCCCCCTCATCGCTTCTTCTTCCTAACGCAATCTCTGTATTGTCTCTAATGCATCACTCCCGCTCCCGTCGCCGCTTGTTTAACTTAATGGCGCTTTTGCTGTATTGACGCAGTTGAGCAAGTTTCGGCTCAGCAGTTCCCCCTCCACCCCCTCCTCCACCTCCACCTCTCTTTTCATCACTTTCTCCAGGAAATGGAAAATACTAATTAAAGGCTAAATCACCCTCTTTCCTTATCGAAAAATAAAATTTAAAAAAAGAATCTGATGGATGACTCGACAATTACGTCAAAACTTCCAGACGAGTCGAGAAAATTTCGTGACAACCACCTTTTGAGTGGATTGGATGTCTGATATAAAACAATGCAAGTTATTACACGAAGGTTTATTATTTTTCTTTACTAGTCATTATTAGTCTACCCTCTCTCTTATTCAGTTTCTATAATATATAATATATACCTTGGAACGTAAAACAACAAATTTTTTGAGGGGGGGGGGGGTTACAATTTTTTTTCTTGGTCGATTCCAAAGGTTCATTATTGAAAATAATAAACCAATATCCACCTAGTGGGTGTAGCACATAGCGCCTTTCTAAGTACCTTGCTATAACCCCATAGGAGACCATCTACACGTCAACAAGCACAAGCCCTGAAAATTTCATCGAAATTGGACAATAACGTCCAATAGTTTTGCCTGTAACAAGGATATCCCGACAGACAGACACGGAACCAACATTTTTCAGGAAGGAACGTAAAACGCTAGTGGAAATTTTGTTTTTGGAAAACATTTTGCTTCCGAGTCTACCAAGGTAAGCTAAGGAAGCTTGTTTTCACTTTTCAAGGTTGAAAGAAAAAAGTTCTCCAAAATCAAAATTTCGCCTCGAGTTTTACGTTTTAGACCTTCCTGAACAATTTTGGTTCCGAGTCTGTCTGTCATGAAATCCTTGCCACAGCCATAACTTCTACATATCTCATCCGATATAACATTCACGGCGTTGAAATCGTAACTATCTAATACTAACATATTACAGTCAAACAAAATCACAGCCGGGCTAAGAGATCACAAATTGATAATTACTACAAACCACTGGGATGAAAGCTCAACTTGTCTCCGGCACTCTGCGGTACAAACTAAACATGAAATAATAAAAATCTTAGCAAGCGAGAGTACCTACTAGGTATATTCCTCTTCTATACTAATAAAATTCATAGACACCATGTCCACATACGGTACACTAAGATAATAAAATTTATTATCTTAAATTATTAGTTTAAATTTATTAAAAGATTTAATCATTTAAACAGTCTGAATATAGTCATATAGTATAATTTTCAAAATTTTCAAATTTTCAAAATTAAAATCTAAAAATCCCTCAACAGAGTACAATGCCTCTCTCTGTAGAATATCAGTGATAACAAACATAATTACATTATAATGTTACGATGACCGAAATTCGGAGGTTCTACTCTGTCGAGTTATGCTCACCAGAAGGTATTTTAATCCACTCTTCCAATTCCACAATATATTGAGTCAGAACCCAAGAATCTCTCCGATCCATTGGAGTAAACAAACTTCATTATGTACTTCCACCTATTTTTTTTTTTTTTTTTTTTTTTTTTTTTTTTTACACTCTGCTTTAACTTGGGTAGTTTCTTTTGACATTTTTAACTTCAACTTCTGTATACCTCATTCAAATTTAGCTCACCCTTTGTGATGATTATTGTTCTGAACTCCGTTCAAAGTTACCTGTAACAAATAAACAAAAAATCTAGGTTAGACTAGTAGGTACACCTAATTTAAACGTAATAGACAAATTTAAGAACCTGGAAAACCTGTCAGCCTACCTACATGCTGAAGGTTAGTGAGCGGACAGAACGATGGACAAGGAACCAAACTGTTCGGAGAGCGAACTGTTATAAACCTTTCGAATCAAATTAAGGCTTTACTCATCTCAATTGATGGCAGGTTCACGAATTACAGAGTAATCATGGAGACAAAATTATAAAATACACGTCATAAAAATCGTAACCAAAAACAAGCTACTCGTAGTGGGGTTGAATCTCACCACATTCTTCCACCCTCAAGGATTCAGATGGTGCCCCAGCATGTCTACACTGCCAGAACAAAGATGACGATGTGCTCCACACCTTCTTCAAATGCTCCAAATGGACGCCTGAAAGAGACCAGCTGATGACAGACGTGGAGTTAGCTCCCCAGAGTTCAACACCAGAGGATGGTGTCAGCTGGATGCTGGAAGGTGAAAGGAGCTGGACTGCTGTGGCAGAGTACACAGAAAGCATCCAGACAAGGAAGATACTATTAGAACGAGAAAGATAGAGGAGGGAGCATCTGGTCCGCCCGCTCACCCAGAACTGATTAAACGCCCCAGGACTCAGCCCGAAGTAACGTGTTAAACGGTTCCGGGCTGAGTTCCAACGTGGGAGAAAAGGAGGTGTTTTTTTAGTGGGTTTGAATCCCACATAACCGGAAGACGCGGATCCTTCCATGTATCTTACGAGATCCAACTCCACCTATGGATCTTAAAGATTTTCTCACCTGACAGCCGAAAAAAAGGATTCAGTTGGTATTCCTCAAAACGTAAGGGCATCCGTCGCTCTCTTGTTGAACGCCGGGGAAACTGGGCTTGTTCATCACTATTTTGCTGGTGGAATAGAATCAGAATTTACTGGTGGAGGAGGGCCACTTTCTGGTTGACTAAGAGTAGAATGTCAATAATTTTCGTGGTCAGCTTCTTGTTCTGAATTTCTGTCAGGATTTTCATCAGTTGTAGGTAAGTCACGAAGATCGCTAACTTATTTCACCAGTTTTTTCTTAGCCGTTTAAACTAGGTACCAATTTACGTTTTTAGCCGACAAATAGCGTCATTACCGGAATAACTAAAAGTTGAAAAAATTACCAACTTGCTTAGATTTGCAAGTCTGTTTATACCGTGGAGCCGTGACACACCCTGTAAGTTCATTATACTTAATTTCTGTTGCTTAAACCCCATTGCTCAATCCTATTATTTCATGAAAGTATAGACAGGTACCAAGTGCTTACGCACCATTAATTCAAATTTCTATTACATACCAACAAATACTGAGGAAAGTTGATAACGATCGAAGATAGACGTTATCGTCTACTTTCGTGGCGTTTTTTCCCCAGATGCTTTTTCCAAAGTTATGTAAATTAGCCATTGTTAAATAATTCATAATGTATTATTACTATTTGTTCAATAATTCATTGATTAAATTACTCAATCTTTTCGAACCACTACGTGAGCCATAGGGAACCATTTCGGTCAATAATTGAAACAATTATTGTTTCAATATTTTCTTAGCTAGCTCCGTTTCAGGGACCCAGGTAACCGCCCACCTTGTATGATTTCCTCCCTGCTGAAGGAGTACCTCTACCCCGAGCATACAGTTGGGTAGCAGAACAGGATGAGACAGACCGCCCCTGAGAGTGACAGACATGACCCAAAACGCAACAGGACCCACCAGAGCTCACACCTCCATCACCTGCTGTTCCCAATCAGGACCAGTGCCGCCACGTCTGACGAGACCCAATGCAGAAGTGTCCTGGCGGGCAACCTCTACAGCAGGCAGGAGGTCATAATCAATCCTGAGAAGTCTTTTCCTACCAGTAACTCGGGGATTCGACATAAATTGGACTGCCAAGACACAGTCCTCCCCGTTACAAGGATTTGCGGACACCAAACTGGCAGACACCGAAACCAAAATTTGTTTAGAGAGGAAAGGAAAACTGCCGCTACAATTCCATCGAAAAATTGGTTTTCGAGAAGCGTAAAACGTGAAATGCGAGTGGGAAATTTTATATTGGTGGACAGTTTTTTCCCATACTTCAAAGGTAAAAACAATTTTTCTGCAAGCTTGGTAGAAACAACACCAAAAATAATAGACCCTGTTAATGAAATTTCGAAAAAATAAGATGTAAGGGAGAAATAAGACCACAGTTCCCAATGGATGAAACGCATCGAGAAAATACGAATTAAACGCGACTCGATCAGCAGGAGAGCTGCTGAAGGCACAATGGACCTCAGACAATGGCACGAGGGTCCTCCAGGGAGCCCGGTAGACAATAGGGCTCCCAAGAAGGGCATTAACATGATTAAAGTCCTCAACCTCGAAGACGAAGACCTCGTCGTCCTTATCAAGTAATGGAAAAGGAGCCGGCAGTAGCCGTTGTGGGTGACTGAGCCCCCCTGTCGTGGATATATGCGTTTCCTTTACCCTCTCCATCTCCCTTCTTTGCCACACACTCTGCCACCAGATTTCCAGACAAACAAACCCAACCCTCGCCCATTTGGTCTTTTGATATCGAGCATTTCTTCTTCTTTTTCTTCCTGTTGTATTTCTTCAGAATGTCGTTGGGGAGAAGGTTTTTGCGGTTCACCGACCGTACTGCAATTTTGTTGAGTATTCTTCTGAATTATCACAACGGAAAATTGTGGAAAAACACAAAGAATCCTTGCAATGAAGCTACAAGAAGTTCAATTTTACTTAACCTTCGGGCAGGGCGCACCTTGTGAGCTCACACCAATGGGAGCAGGGCGGCATCTTGGCCGCCTTCGAATAATCTAATATTTTTAGCGTTCAAGTGCATGTGCACACTATTGACTTTCACGTTAGGGAAATACAAATAAGGTACACAACCATGAATATTAGGTAGGTAAAAGAAATACATTTTATTGAAAATAATTTCAACTAAGTCGGTATAAATAAAAAAGTAGGCTATTTGAAAATATGACCAAATCAGACTAAAAAAGGTTCATTCAGTCTTTTTTCCAGTAACACAGCATGAAATTTTATAATGCAATAGCACAATACAGGATGTCCCCGAAAACATATATTGAAAATCGAAAAAAAACAACAATAGCCATGTGGGTACTCTATGAGTTCGCGGAGACGAGTTGAACGTGAATATGGACTTCTAACATCATCAAAGCATACCCGGTGCATACAGTATGTTGGTATGCTATAAGCTTGGTTGGTATGCTTACTGAAAATCTAAAAAACCAAGAATCGTGTAAAAAAACTTCCTAAAAAAATTTGCAACACCATTGTTCCTTTTCTTAACCATACCTTCAACTGAAAGATTTCTTTGAAAATTCGCTCATTAATTCATGCTGCATGAATGGACTTTTTTTCAAAATACACGAGAAACTAATGAGCAGGATTGGGTTTCCAATGTTTGTGCGGCACCTTGGATCTCTTGCGACTAATTTAGCTGGATGTTTCATCTTCTAATGTTGAGGCCCGGTGGGTCATAGGCCCCCAGGACATTACTATGAGCCTTTTATGATTCTTCTGAGAAGTCTTTTGCAGCCCTTTGGTTCATTTTCTTCAGGACTTTCACACCAAAGCATTCGTCAAATGTTTATTATTATGTTTAAGGTTATTATACAATAATAATATTATTGTATAAGTACCTTTTTAGATTTAATATCAATAATTTATTGTTTATCGTGAAACTAGTAACGAACTAGGTTATCGTAAGACAATTAATTCAGGTTGCTACAGTGGAAGACTCCAAATTCGAACACCCACGCCTCGTGCTCACGCCCATTTGGCACCCAGTGGCCCGTGTGTAGCATTTCCCTGTTCCCAAAGCTTCCCATTACTCACCGAGCTAGAAAGCAAAAAATACCGTTTCTCCCACGACCCCAGCGCCTCAACCTTTTCCACCAGGCAGAGATAACCTTTTCTGGTGACCTCGGACGTCTGTCTGTCCCATTAGTTAGCTTTTAGTTCGTGGCATTGCCCCAATACGTTTTCATATCCAATCTTCGGCTCTATTGTTCGCGTTACAGGTCGTTTACGCGTCACTAGGTTCCATTAAGGGAAGGGTGTATATTCTTTTTTGTATGGCAAACGATTTAGCGTCAGCTACATGGCCATTAGATGAGTAATAATTTCCGAGGAAGCTTGGAGTTCTGAGTTGAACTCATAATGTGACCGTTAATCTCACCTGTGATTATCTGAAAATATTCCTCCAGACACCTGTCAGAGGTGTACATCTTCCCAAAACTACATTCCTCATTACCGAAGGGGGGTTTCGTATTCATAAAAATTGAGTCAACCGAATCGGCATAATTACTCACACTTTGCGTTTTTAGTCAATTACCTGAAAGGTCAAAAACTTTTTTACCTCTTAGATTTCCAATAAAATACTTGAATGGAAATTTAAATGGTGGTTAAGTCAATATCATTTTTTTTAAACGCTGCAAATCATTGCCCAAAGGTTTTTTATTTTCTGTATAGATCCCTCCCTACCAACCGTAGGTACCTACTACCTACTGGGGCATTTTTGAAATTTTCAACCCTAACCACCAACCAAAAGGAAATGAAGGGTTGAAATTTTCAAAAATGCCCTAGTAGGTAGTAGGTAGCTACGATTGGCAGGGAGGGATCTATACAGAGGGGTGATCTATACAGAAAATAATAAACCTTTGGGCAATGATTTGCAGCGTTTTTTACCTACCAACTTTTTTTAGGACGTCCCACAGTAAGACTTGGGCGTCCTTATGCGATCGATCTGGGGTGAAGGAAGACAACACTCAACAGAAAAAAAAAATAACCACACAGTAATCCGTTTTAGACCATTCTGAATCCAAATCCGCGAAAAAAACCATAGGTGTATGTCTGTGTGTGTGTGTGTGTGTGTATGTGTGTGTGTGTGTAACAAAATCTTGTGTACTCTGCACAGGCCTTAGTTCTCAACCGATTTTCCTGGTTCTTTTTTTGTTCGTCGCAGAAAACTATCTAGTTGTGCACTACGTCGCCGGAATTTCGAATTTTGCCTTTTAAGGGGGGGAAAGGGGGGGTTAATGCTCAAAAACGTGCGTTTTTGGGCATAATCTTGTGTACTCTGCCCAGGCCTTAGTTCTCAAACGATTTTCGTGGTTCTTTTTTCGTTTGACGCGTAATACTATCTAGTTGTGCACTACGGCGCCGGAATTTTGGATTTTGCTTTTTAAGAGGGGGAAAGGGGGGGTTAATGCTTAAAAAACGTGCGTTTGCGTGCATAATCTTGTAAACTCTGCCCAGGCCTCAATTTCCAACCGATTTGCGTGTTTCTTTTTTGTTTGACTCAAATAACTTCCGAGTTGTACATGATTTTACCAGAGTACCAAAATTCGCAAGGGGAGGGGGTGAGTGGGGGGATAATATTCACAAAATATCCGATTTTTCAATATTTTGGTTCCTTTACTACTTACTAATTGTACCCAAGCTTTGAAATTGAGGAAAAATTCTCATTATACCTCCGAATTTTCATGAATTATTCTCTGTACCACCATGGAACTAATAGTGGTGCCACCATGGTGCCATGATGCCATAAACCGCTTATTTCGTGGTTTTTTTTTGTGTTTCACCTTGAATACGGATGTGAACTTCGACGGACTGCCTACCAAAACTAACAGATGAAAGTTCAATGTTACGACGTATTTCCGCTTTGGTGCCAGACTGGCACCATTGTTGGCGTCGGGGTGGTGGGGGGGGGGGGTAACTCGAATTCGCATGTTGGGTATCGTAGATCATGGATTTTAAAATGCTCTTCAGATTCGAGGCTCCCATGCCGCTAGAAATGTTAAGGTGGATAATGGTGGGGGGGGGGGGGGTCAGTATTTCTTGCCTAAAGTAATGAATAAATTACATCAAGTGAAATAGTTTTATCGCTTACCAACCGGTTTAACTGATCTAATGCTTATCCAATGGGACGTCCCCTGGAATGCATGCATTACTAAACAATATGTTTTACCCTAATTTTTACCTAGGTAACATCTTTTTTTTACCTACCAATTTTTTATTACCTTCCAACCATTAGTAGGTACTACCTACCACACCATACTGCCTTCACACCTTCACAATCAAGTTTATTAGAAAGAACTAATCGCTTCACACTCGATTGGAAAAAACGCTGCAAATTATTACACAACGGTTTATTATTTTTATATAGATCACTCGTCTACAAAATCACCAACCATCCAATAGGAAGAAAAAAATCAAAAAAAAAAAAAAAATTAAAATCATCAACTATTGATCGCATTTCGGTCAGCTCTAATTTGAACGGAGATTAGGCCTCTTTTGCGATTCACACGCGTGTTTGGATTTATATATATATATATTTCAATATAAACCCTTAAATTTTCGTAGGGAGCGACCGGTTTGTCCTACAGAGCTCCGCGTGGTCTCAAAAAATTCTAAAAATTCTATAGAATCTTAATTTGAAGGAAAAACAATACCTTTATATCGAAATTTTTTGAGTTAGGGCGTTTTCAAAATTTCAAAATTGATTTTGGAACCCTTAGGAGTGACCTACATCAACCAAAAGCTTCGGGGCACAACTAGACCCCAAATGGAGCCTACACACCAATATTCATCAAAATCGGTCAATGCTAAGTGGCAAAAGTGCCGCGTACGGCGTACGGCGTACGGCGGACGGACGGCCAAATTTTGGTTTATTATTTTCAATAATGAACCTTTGGAATCGACCAAGAAAAAAAAATTTTTAACACCCCCTGAAAATTTGATGGTTTACATTTCAAGGTACGTAGAATCCAAAAATCGAATAAAAATTTGGCCGTCCGTCCGCCGTCCGCCGTACGCCGTCCGCCGTACGCCGTCCGCCGTACGCCGTACGCCGTACGCGGCACTTTTGCCACTTAGCATTAACCGATTTTGATGAAATTTGGTATGTAGGCTCCATTTGGGGTCTAGTTGTGCCCCGAAGATTTTGGTTGATGTAGGTCACTTCTAAGGGTTCCAAAATCAAGTTTGAAATTTTGAAAACGCCCTAACTCAAAAAATTTTGATATAAAGGTATTGTTTTTCCTTCAATTGAAGATTCTATAGAATTTTTAGAATTTTTTGAGACCACGCGGAGCTCTGTAAGACAAACCGTTCGCTCCCTACGAGAATTTAAAGGTTTATATTGAAATATATATATATATAAATCAAAACACGAGTGTGAATCGCAAAAGAGGCCTAATCTCCGTTCAAATTAGAGCTGACCGAAATGCAATCGATGGTTGGTGATTTTGATTTTTTTTTGATTTGTTTTGATTTTTTTTTTTTTTTTTTTTCTTCATATTGGATGGTTGGTGATTTTGTAGACGAGTGATCTATATAGAAAAATAATAAACCATTGTGTAATAATTTGCAGCGTTTTTATTCGATTTTTGGATTCTACGTACCTTGAAACGTAAACCATCAAATTTTGAGGGGGTGTTAAAATTTTTTTTTTCTTGGTCGATTCCAAAGGTTCATTATTGAAAATAATAAACCAATAGAGAGCTTCATATGGGAAATTCGACGTAAAACATCAAATTATAAGGGGGGAGGAGGGTTAAATTTTTTTTCTTGCTCGATTCCAAAGGTGATTTATTATTGAAAATAATAAAGCAAAAGGGGGTTTGATATTGACAAGAATTCGGGGGAAACCCTACATGAAATAGATATTGTTGTTGATAAGTTCGTGTGGGGTGGGATTTTATTAGAGGGGAGCAGCTGACCCATCTGGGACGAAGTTATGTAGGTTGATCTACTAATTATGTACCTAAATTTTATCGATTGGAATCAACACCTTTCATTTTGCGGAAAAATAATGTATTTTTCCTACCTTTAACTCTGGTTTAAGTTTAGACGCCGAGTTTTGGATGCAGGATAGTCAGATTGCAACAGAAGGTTGGGTACCTACCTACCAAGTTCTTATCAAAGGGAAATGAACTCCCGCGTCTTTTGAAAGGGCTCAGAAGGGGTGCACGAGGAGAGGACCTGTACGGGAAAATGAAGCGGGGCACCCCGAAACCTCAATTAAAAGCCACAAAGCTATTGAATAGTTGATGAAGCCCTGGTCTTCAAAGGGCCAGCTAGTCCCCAAAGGGACCACCGTTCTGGGGTTTGCAAACCTTTTTCCCCCCCGTGTTGGCTCTAAAGAGCGATTTCGGATCTTCGCCGTGAAAAAAAAATATACTATGGAGGGGGCCTGGAAGAGGGCTTATGTAGAGCGAACGCATTTTGTAATCATCAATGTTTGTCGAATTTCTGTTGGAAGCTACCAGAAGATTCACCAAAAATTGATGAATCCCGAGGAAAGAAGAAGAGATAAGAAAGCAAACACCTACATGTCAATACAAAATAAATCACAAATCCTGGGACTTTTGAGATAATTATAATTTCTTTATCAAGAAGAAATTAATAATAATGGGGAATTTGCCTCAATTTTAGATTCTGGAATTTCAAGTCAAATCCTATAACAGGGCCCTAGAATAACGTTTAACAATATGAATAACCAAGGGGAAAAAATTACCTTAGGAGAAAATGCCTAAACAAGTGAAGCCTCTGTTACAAAACACCGCGAAAATCGAGGAATATTGTTGACGTCATACGAAAAAAAAACGACGCGAAAACAACTCCGACAACAGACAGAGTCTTCCATCTTCCTTAAATTCTCTAAATTTTTTGGATGCGTTTTCGAGCAGCTCACTATGGTTTTATTCCATAAAAATAAACCCTCATTCGAAAAAAAAAAATGTGAGGCAAATTTCCCATTATGTACCCAAAAGCTACTAAGGTAGGTTCCTATAACCTGAATAAGGAAAATTCTCACCAAATAAATAGGTAACACTGCACCTACTGTAAAATACTTGACTAGAAAGTCTTGCCACCACCTATGGATTTTTATCTTCTCATTTCAGTGATCTTATTCTACTTTTCTATCCGAAAGGAGCTCCTCTAGTGACGGATCCGGACATCATTCCTGGGAGGGCAATTTCGCCTCCACCACCATTCTCTATCTTAACTTCGTGGAAACGCTTCTTTTTATTATCACCAAGGTTGTAAAAATATTTAACACAGAATGTGTTTTTGCGATGACCTACCGAAAAAAATCGTCACGAAAAAGCGACAGAAAAACCCGTTACGCGCCTTTTATAATGATTTTCACGTGCAACCAAGCCGTTGGTAAGGAAATAGAACTCCCGCAGTGTTCATTGCACAGAAATTGTTCACCATTCGTTGGAAAGCTCTCAATTTATATAGTATTTTTCTTGTAGTTACATATTTATTTATATAACATGTATAGGGTTTTAGACCAAATTAAATATCTAACAATTATTTATTTTATTATTGCCAAAGACTCCACATTTATTATTGTTGTTTTTTATTTAACGGATGACTAGCATCACAAAAACACATTCTGTGTTCCTATGATTTCATACAGAGTATGGAAAAAGAAATAAACCGGGGGGTGCAGGGGGGCGGAGCCCCCCGCCGAGGCGCAAAGCGCCGAGTTTTTTAATCAAAAATTGTACAATGCCAAGTGATAATGAACAGGGAACATACAAAAATGCTTCGTAGAAGGGCTTATAGTATAATAACCAATAATAATACGACATATTATGTACCTATTCAATTTTGAATTCTTATATTCGCATTATGATGTAAAATTCAAAAATACATCCACTAAGCAGAACATCGTTTCTCATGTTCAGTACTCCTTACACTCGTATTTTATAGTGTAGGGTTGAATATATCATTAGGTATATATTTATCCATAATTATTAGAGATCAAAAATAAAGACCCTCATTTAAGCCACCTAGGAGATTAGTGAGATAGTGAGAAGAATTTCAATGGTTCATTATTGAAAATAATAGGCCAAAATAATATACATGTACCTAATAATCATTAATTATTTTGACTGGATTATTAGTTCATGTTGAGATTAATTACCTATCCATTCCTCTAAGAATTTTTCCTAGCCTCACCGCTGAAGAATCATTTATACACGGCTCTTGTTAGGGGAACCGCTGAGACTCAGCATCTCCGGTATGGTCTAGTGGCTAGGATACCTGGCTCTCACCCAGGAGGCTCGGGTTCGATTCCCGGTACCGGAATAAATTTTGGCAATTTTCAACGGTATGAGGCGCCGAGCGCTGTTTCGTCCCGTTATTGTGTTCGTATCACATATTGTTTTTATTAATGTTTAATTTAGTATTAGTTACATGGGTTGTATTAGTATTGTAAACAACCATCTCAAGTTGAATTTTCGTACAACTGCCATAATAGTATCACATATTGTTTTTATTAATGTTTAATTTAGTATTAGTTACATGGGTTGTATTAGTATTGTAAACAACCATCTCAAGTTGAATTTTCGTACAACTGCCATAATATGACATATTATGTCATCAGCTGCCTTCCAAAGGGAAGATCTGCCTTCCAAAGGGAAGAATTGGATCTGATTATTTCGCTCATGGCTACTTATCGCCTCACCCGCGGGGTTAACCAAAGACCCGACCCGAAAAATTATCAAGATCTACGATAACCCCCCAGACACTTTTATAATATATTGAATATGTTGTCACCATATATTGTTACTACCATATTAAATATTGTTACTACCATATATATTGTTACTACCTACTGCTGTGATGATGACTTTCACAATTACATTCTAGTGACGCTCGGGTTGCCTGAATCCACAGCTCATCCTCCAACCTACGCTTTGGCTCATAAGGAGGATTATTTCTCCAATAACATCGAACAACAACAATTTTGTGTTTGTTCGAGGATGAGTGCTTAACATTTACCCACAGCTAGGAATTACTGGATGTAATTTCTTTCTTCTAATTTGTATGAGTAATGGAAATAAATAAATTAAATAAATAATCTCCGGGGCCAACTGGCTTTTGGTGCTCTCACGGTTCATTATACCAGCTAACGGCCGTTGGTTGGTTAGGAGTAGTTACTACGTTTAAATACCAACAAATCAATACGTACCTAACTATTTACCTAATTATCTTTCAAACCCAACCACAATAGGCACTGAAATCAATGTATCAGTTTTCCGAAACCCGAATTTGAGAATTTTAATGTAACTAGCTGACGCCTCGAGAAAATTTAAGAATTAAAATGACATCGCTATTAACTCCATATAAATAGTATGCCGAATCCTCCATATGCACATTTACTTTTTGGATCTAAATAGTAAATTCTCACGATGGGTGCCAATGATAAAGTACCCTCTGACATCTATAGGCACTAAGTATATACAATTATACAGGTATTATACCTGTAACTCTCAACAGAATAGGTTAATAAGGTTCCCGACGAAGTTGAATTTGTTCAACAAAAAAAGGTAATTCAAGCGGACTTTTATGGTTGTGCGTTGGCTGATGCAGATTATATATTTGTATCTTATATAATATATAAGATACAAATATAAGATTACAAATATTTATATAAGATGTAAATATGTAATTCACATGTAAAAAAGGTAATTCAAGCGGACTTTTATGGTTGTGCGTTGGCTGATGCAGATTATATATTTGTATCTTATATAATATATAAGATACAAATATTTATATAAGATGTTAATATGTAATATTATTACATATTTACATCTTATATAAATTATGATAAAACTTTGTTTTCCGTTTCGAATCACATTTTTCAGTATTCATAGCGAATCATCTCAAATTTGGAAGGTGGAGAAAGGAAAGGGATCAAAGCTTGGGCTCAACGTCCAGGGATGAAAATTAACAAGTTTCCAGGGATCATCTGAGCTGAGAAGCTCAGCTCACCGTAAGCTTCCAAAGTATGACAACTCCCGAAGGATTTGACACCCTCCTATCCGGTCACCAGCTTCCTCTGGATATGCGGTGTCAACCTATCATTCGTTTTGAGCCCCAAAAATCTTCAATATTGCTCAAATTTCTTCACCTTTGACCTTTTCCTTATGAATATGATCATAACAATTCGAGGAGGATTACTTAAGTCGGTCACGAGTAGAATATTAGACAATGACGTCCTCCTAAGGTGTTTAGCTCAATGGATTGTAACTGTACAAATATTTTGAAGGTTCCTTCTTTGGAATAGCTAAAGTAGTCATGTAATCCAGTGGCAGCTGATATACCAATAATAATTTTAAGGAAAACAGTTTAGATCAACTATTATGTACTGCATAACAAATCATAGAACATAATGAACAAAATAGAAGTTAGCTTTGTCACTACCGCAGTTAATCTGATTTCCCCTCAATCTTAAACAACACTACTGCTCTCATAGCTTCCTCAATATAAGGAGGTACAGAAATATCAGTTCAGAAGGTGAACAGGAGAGAAGTTCTCAAGTTGTACATCCTCGTTCACAGGATGGTCTCATCTTAACTCTAACCGTGTAAAACTGCTGATGGAGCAGTAAAGTTGTTCCAATTATCGGCACTTTTAAGTCGTCTAATTATAATTTTTCTTGAGGGGTTTTTGAGCTGAAATGAAAATGAAGGGGCGAAAATTACGCAGGAAGGTACCAAGTATGTCATGTATGTCAAGTACCATGGTATGTCACAACACAAAGAAATGTTCATCACAATCTTAGTAAAACCTGGAAACCGTTCACTGTCCAACGACTGGGGGTTTTACCCTACTTAATCTGAACAAATGTTATTTTTTCCTGTCTCTTTTTCTCACTTCTCAATCGGGTCAATTCTCCATTGTGATGCTGACAGACGATTCTTGTTATGCGATGCTGACTAAATCACGATTTGAAAAGCGCCCAAGTAGTGGCCATATCAAAAATTTATCTTCACCAATGAATCCGGAGGAGAAAATTGAATGAAACACCACCGAAACTTCAATTTCAACAAAATTGAGATGTGCGATGCTGGTTGCGACAATTAGTTTTACGGAGAACAAAGTGGGAACGCTAAAATGACATGAAGGAGAGATGGGTGATCTGATAAGGAAATACTGCTACGTCGTTATTATTTATCGATATTGATAAGGAAGTACGGAGCTCAGCGCTCAGTGCGGCCGCTGTGGAAACTAGAAATAGTACAGTCAATACTACAGTCGAGCGCAATTTTCATTTTCATTTTAGCAATTAATATTTAGGTGTTCTTGTGCCTATGAGCGAAGATGTACAATTTGGGAACAGCACAAAGAAGTTATTGAAATTCTGAATCAGACGATGTTACATTCTTGCAGGTTACATCAGGGGCGGCTGCTGATAGGAGCATAGGCGCATGTGCACCCCCAGCCAATTAAAAAAGAAAAAAAATCAAAGTTAGTTTCTCTGGGTTTGAAGAGTAAGTTGGCTAGTGACAGAAGACACGATCGTAGGCTCTGTGCTAGTTGAATCTACGCGCGAAAACAGTGGCGGGGAGATCCCTCTTTTCCGACCAATCAGCGGCGGTTCGCGCAAATCCAGTTTTATGCGCCTTTCTTGACTAGAGTCACGTGATTAGATGGAGGTGTGCTCGTGAGATTGACCAACCAGAGAGCACGAAATGTGACCTTGGCATGGACCTAGTGGGATACTAGGTCCATGGACCTTGGGGAGCAGCACGGGGGCTGTGCACCTCGGGTGTGTGAGTGAGTGAATTTCCAATTTTATTATTTTGTCTTCCTGGCTCACTGGTTTCCCGGTTTCCTTATCGTAAACAAACAGAACTGATAAGGACATTTCCCGTTTTTCGTTTTCGGTCCACCGTTTTGTTCAAAGTAGGTATTGTGATTATTTAGGAGTGTTGTAGGTAATATGAATAATTCGGTGCATTACATTAACGTAAACTATTCGTGTTTGTCGGTCGTGGAAAAGTGCAACATTCCAGAAACTGGCCGCCCCTTGCCGTCTCTACTTACCTGGATTCCAGCAGACGTTGGAATTTAAAAACCGTGCAGATTCGTACCGTAAGTTTTAATGTCGACTATTATAAAAAGGTAGATTGGCTTTGTGGTTGTGAAGTGACTAACTGACAATTTTGCCTATTTTGTTCCACCAACCGAAATGAGGCTTGGGTTAAGGGGGCGCGGGACTCGAAGCTCAGATCAGCGCCAACCGAGAGATGTCGCTGACTTTCGTGGTTGCTGAGGCTAGTTAATTTTTCGCACTTGTTATCCGCAAAAGCGCTAGCATCGCTCGGTCCTCTGGACGTTTTTCTCGTCCAGAATTTTGTTGTGTCTGTAACCTCCCCCTCCCGTGTCGGATAACGGAACCTGTTATCAAATCCAGGTTTTGATTTCGCGAAGGCGTTCTTGTGAAGTGCCTACCTACCTGGACTACCATCCCGTTTATGATCTCTCTCCGTGTTGTTCCGAGTTTGAATAGTTGATTTGTTGAGCAATGATCCACCAAGGAAGGACAGGAGTTCGAATGAATACACATGGACGGAAGTAGTTACAGGAGAACAAAACGCCCTTGGAAAGTAAAACGTTGGCAAGTAAGTATAATTATGTTATCTACTTCATCCTAGTACTTAGGTATCTTTTCGCTGCTAGGTACCTATTATTTGAGTAGTCATCAATAATATTCCATCGAAAACTTCTAGTTGTTGAACTTGAAACTGAAACTTTATTTTCGTACTGCTTCACATTTACGAGCTACGTACCTTTCATAGCCGTACTTATGAAATACGTAATTATAAGATTGCATAAAACAATGGTAGGTAGGCTAGTAAGTAGAAATAATTACCTAATTCGTCCTGCTTTTTGCAAGATTATTTTTTTTGAAGGGGCATGACCATTTCGCGGGATAGTCCCACAAAATTGTCATGTTCCCCCAACAAACATTACGTTGTATATAATATTACATTGTATAAATGGCTCTAAATTAGTCATTTAACGGGTAACTTAGATTATGGATTTTTGAATCCTCTTCAAATTAGGACCTTTCATAATGCTAGGATTAATTTGGTGGCCCTGGGCAGAGATGGGCGAATTCTTATTCATGAATACGAATAGGTATAATCGTATTCACATTTTGAATAGGATTTCCCTCGTATTCGTATTATGAATACGATTTTATGATTTTTTCTATGATTTCCCTAAAAATCGATTGTTTTAAACGATTTTCCCTGAAGATCATAATTTTTAAAATGATTTTCTCCCGAACTCTGGGGATATTTTGTGCAAAAAAAAAGTAGGGACTTGGGAGGGGTCTCATTCGATTCGTCGTGAAAAATCCTATAAGAATTGATGAGCGTTTCGAATTTTAACTGATTATTTTGACAATTTTATGGAATAAATACGAACAAAATTCCGGTGAAAATCATAGTTGTTTTTACTGATTTTCAGCGGAAATTACTCGTCGTAGTTTCTATACGGTTGGTTGTAGCGACTGGGGGGTGGTCTCATTCGATTCTGCGTGAAAAATCCAATAAGAATTTGTCAGCATTTCGAATTTTGATTGATTACCTATTTTGACAATGTTAGGCCATAAATATGTCCAGAGTTCGAGAGAAAATCATTTAAAAAAAGTATGATGTTCAACCTATTAAAAAAGATTATACCTACTGGCTAAACATACCATACCAGATGAAATTGTACGTAGGGTGAAACAGATTTGTGTAGCAAACAATGTCTGTAGGTACTAAATATTCTCGAAACTATCACACTCCCTCCAAAAGTCATGACTGATGGAGTTGAATTTCTTTAAATTTTAATTATCAGGGACATGAGTATTCTTCTTTGACGTTAGTGTTGGATTGAATCCTGCAGCTGCCTACTTGACTAATAATATAGGAACATCGTTTTATTCTTAGTATTTCGAACTCGCTGATAAAAATCCTGATTATTCATAATTTTGTTGGTTTGTTGTTTGTATCTCTTCCTACATGTTTATAGTGAAATTATCAATAGAAACCTAAATTTGTTTTGTTTTTGTTTTTTGCAGGAGTGATTTTACTCAGGATTTTATTTGACTGGAGACTTTTCTGGAGCAAGTCAAGTCAAGAACCAGCACTCAGGACCGTTTGAAAGCAACTTGTCCATCACATTGATAAGACAGTGAAAAGCTGCTCTGTCAAGACAGCATCCTCACCTAAAGTTGTAAAATTAAATTGATTTTTTTAAAAATTCAAATGGTTGGTAATAATCAAGATTTATTGTTTTTGAAGTTTGAGGCTACCTACCTAATGGTCAATAAATCATTTATACTACAAATCGATAATGTTTCTATCATACTTCCTATGCACTTTACTAAGGTAGGTAGTTACCGTGGATTTAATAGTCCGATAATTGGTGATTTAGTATAGCAATAAATAATGGCGTATTATTTAATTTTGAAATTCCCAAAATTACTCATTTTAAGTTCACCTAACACTTTGTATGGTATGGAAGAGTAAAAAATTGAACTTTCATCTATTAGTTTTGCTTGGCAATCCGTCGAAGTTCGCAATATGAACTATGTATGAATAGGTATGTCATACCTATTCAAAGTGAAACACAAAAAAAAAAAAACGAAATAAGCGGTATAATGTACCATATTATGGTGTCCTGGCTCCATGGTGGCACCACTATTAGTTCCATGGTGGTACAGAGAATAATTCATGAAAATCCGGAGGTATAATGAGAGTTTTCCCTCAATTTCAAAGCATGGATACAATTAATAAGCTATAAAGGAACCAAAATTTGGAAAAATCGGATATTTTGTCAATATTATCCCCGTTGCTAATTTCCTCTGGTGAAATTCCGGCGACGTAGTGCACAACTAGATATTTTTCCACGTCGAACAAAAAAAAAAACACGAAAATCAGTTAAGAACTTGAGACTTACACCTATGGTTTTCTTGCTCGCGGATTTGGATTCAGAATGGTCTAAAACGGATTAGTGGGTGGTTATTTTTCAATTCTGTTGAGTGTTGTCCTCCTTCAACCCAGATCAATCGCATAAGGACGCCCAAGTCTTACTGTGGTGTCCTAAAAAGGATTTACCAACTAAATTAAACAAAATTAAATTACATATTTTGAATCACTACTTCGCTCTCTCCAAAAAGTGTAGGTAGGTTGAAATTATGTTGTTTTCAGCATTCCTACTGACGTACTGTAAGGTAAATAATTTACCTTTGCATAATTATTATGCAATAGTAACAGAATATGAATGTCCACAACGCCCTGATTCCGAAAAGTACACACCCTGATGTAGGTCGAGGTTAAATTTTAGGCATACCAACTGAAGGTATAGTCATTGTGGGGGGTTAAATAAATCGATACCTTAAAAGCACAAAAACGCTATGTCGATCCATCTTCCAATTTTTTTTATTTTTATTTTTTTTAATTTCAGAAAAACTCAAATTCAAAATTGGTTAAAGAGTTTAGTGTACCTAGTAAGCCATTATTAAAAGAATTGTGCACTGGTGAAAACTTCTTTTGCGTTTTTCTGAAAACTCCGTTTTTGGTCATAACTCCTTTCTGCTTTAAGGTATCGAAATCATAGTACCAGTTTATGAATTTCTACATCGCCCTGATCCCGAAAATTACTAATTATTTGACATTGTATTGGTACATTTTTATTTAATTTTTTTTGTACACATACTGATCTTTTAATTATATCAAAATAATAGAAAGGTACCTATATATACCATAAATTTTACATAAAAATAAAAAAATTTTAATTTAAAAAAATCATTCTTTTGGTGGTTAAGGTTGAATTGTTGAGATAGATATTTGAAGGTTGAAACTTTAATCAAGTACTACGCACAGTATCATCCTTACAATGTTTTTATGAATTCGATAAAGCTATGTGCTGCACCCTCACGGGAGACGCGATTCAGGGGACAAGCACATCAGTGAGGTCGTACGGTACGACGTTGCCAGATCCACGCTAATGTTTGCATGGCGATGGGTGGTGAAAGGGGTGGAGGCCCGGTCCAGGGATACAGGGTCCAGGAGTCCATGAATGTTTACTACGATATTGAGATTGAAGGGGTAGAAAAATAACCGCCTTCTTGGTCACCCGTTTCCCGGTGGGTCAGAGGTGCACTGTAGTTCTCCTTACGCCTGCAGGTAGCGCATGAAACCAGGGCCTCTTTTAACGCACTTCTTTCAAAATCACGGAACTTTGTCTTCACGTAATCTCCGTGATTTTACAAGTTAGAATTGTCCTCTTTGAATTTTCAGAGGTTTTAGTCTCCCAAAATCTTCCCTACGAAGAGTTTTTATAAAAAACAAATTTTAATTAAAAAATAAATTTTCTATTTTTTTCAAATTTCAATTTTTTGGACATTTTGGCCCGTATGTATGAAGTATTAATTATTTAATGAATTTAGAAATTTTTTTTGAGAGGAAAAAATGAACACTCACAGAGAAAACGTGAAGATAAGGGAAACCACTGAGTCCCGCGCCCCCTTAAAGACGGCATAAGTGATCTCCCATAAAAAACGCATTGGCTGTCTCCCGTAAAAACGCTCTGGTAGATTTGCGTATATTGGGTCGTCAAAATATAATGCAACAACTCGAGAGTGCGCATCATCTCAATCTGATGCAAAAAACCAAAACGGTTAACAAAAACAGGTTCTCCTACATTCTGTCTCGAATCATCGTTAATTTTTCTTCCGAGTTGGACGATGTTTTGGATCGTCACGGGCAAATACACATTTCAGCTTTGCAGTAAGATGGATGCATTTCTTGGGTTTAGACCTTTGATGATTAAGTATTTCAGAATTTCTGTTAACCACTAGAGAACATTATTTTTCGTGTCTATTGCACCTACGTATTTAGTACCGTTTGCAATTTTAAGATGGACAAGTTACCAAGATTTATCCCATTTACATATCGTTGAAATTTCTATTTGGCAGAGAAAAGCACCTATTCTGTCCCTTCTCCATAGCTTCTCCTGATCTCCGTGCACCCCCTGAGTTCAGGGCAGGAGCCGCCACTGGGTTACATCAATGCGACAGAAATTGCGCTGATAAACACGTAACTTCTTAGTGTAGAGCATGATATTTTCAATTCCAGACCTCCTGCTAGGCTGTCGCCATTTATGGTCGGGAAGGCTGGGAGGACAAACGTGCACCTGTGGCTCAGAAACCGGCACTCCTATGTACATAATCTGAGTAAGTGTTTAGGATGGGTCTCCGGTTGATTAGAAATTAACAAAGAGCTCCCTATGCCCCACCCCGTTCATTCATCTTCATTAAGGGTCTGCTCGCCAACCCTCATTACTAGGCGTTTCCCTCACCCTACTCGCCCATCCACTTCACGATTTTCGCCTCGTATTAATTCCGTTGAAAAACTGCCTTTGTTCCCCGATCCCCGGCGGTAAACTAAGCTTCGGTTGTCTAATTGGGTGTCGGATGTCGCGTCTATTGTCTTTAGCGCCTTTGTGCTCGTCTCTACAACGAGTAGGGGAGTATCAATTCCTCTTTGTGAACAATATCAATGTTTCGGAACGTTATTCGCATAAGCACGCACGATGCGCCTTTCTACGGTGGATCACGTGCCCGGAAATAAAACGTTGACGTCGGCCAACAAAACGCACGAATGTAACTCTAGCAACGCAGAAATCCGTTCTCACGAATGAGCACGTGATCGTAAATATCAACCAAACTTGACTAGTCATACAGTTCATTCCTACAAAGGCCCCTTTTAAAATTTCAGAATTTTGAAATGAATAACAAAAGAGACTAGAAACTCATAGCTGATCATTGGTGCTCTCCACCCTGCTGCACTTTGACACTGGAGACCCTCAAACCACAGAGGTTTCTTCGGGGGCCCTTAGGTAATGGGGTAGGTATTTCGGTGGATCGGAAAAGCAGGTTTTCGACCTCAAATTTGGATTCAGCACCTTTGAAAACCTGTATACTCCAACTTTTTGCCCAATGTTACAATAACATGTGGTAGAAAAATTAATTGAAGAGATCCCTCGTCTGCAAAGAACACGGCTTTGCCATTGTTACCACCATCCAACATGAAGAGAAACATCGATCGCATTTCATTTTCTTTGAACGGAGATTAGGACTCTTTTGCGATTCACGTTCGTGTTTCTGATTTATCGTAAGTCCAACCCTTAAATTCTCGTAGGGAGCGAACGGTTTGTCTTACAGGGCTCCGCGTGGCCTCTGAAAATTCAAAAAATTCAAGACTATCTTAAATTGATGGGGAAACAATACCTTTATATCAACATTTTTCGAGGAAAGTGCCGCGGACGGCGGACGGACGGCCAAATTTTTATTCGATTTTTGGATTCTACTCACCTTGAAACGTAAACCAACAAATTTTGAGGGGGGTTAACAAAATTGTTTCTTCGTCGATTCCAAAGGTTCATTTTTGAAAGTAATTACCAAAAGGGCAGGCCCCCCTGAACGCCTGAAGGCGAGCAACTTGATACGTCACACCCCACTGCCATCGTTCTTATCTTCAACTTTTATTAGCTTCCTTAATTTCTTCTAAACATTTTCTCGACGAACAGACCCGATTACTTTTATTCCTAAACCATACTCTTTTGGAAAATTTTTTTTAAAAATTGACTGAAATACCTCATTGGTAACAAAGCTTAAACTTTTTTTAAAAAATAATTTCTTTATTTCTTTCATAACAATTACAATGAAATATAATACTGGCAAAAGTAATAAAAAATTAAATTAAATGAAAAAATACTAAAACTAAAATTAAAACAATAAAACACTTCTAGATTGTAGAAACTAATCCCCTATGTGGGCATAGCCCGTGGCAGGGAGATGAGTCTCACCTCTTAGTCAACAAGAGATAATATTAATCATTTATTGTTATTCAAGTACAGACATTATTAATTAATAGCTAGTATTTATTTTATTCAAATACACGCATGTACCTACCAAAGATAAAGAAAGCTTAAAGCAGAAAAACAGGTTAGGATGAATTAAAACACAAGTTGCGCTGAGTACCTATAATTTAATGAAATGGTTCTTCAGTTTGTTGCCGATTTTTGAGGGCCCAACAAGCTCAGATCTCGTGGAGTCCGGAAGAGCATTAAACCCCCGTACACCCCTTGCCAGGTATGAGTTGTACCCAAAAGTAGTACGAAAGTAAGCGACCGTCATAAATTTGCTAGAATGGAATCTGGTAGAAATCAAATGTGCCGGCGTGGAAAAACTACTCTCTTTTAAGATTTGTTTAATGCAATTCATCTCGACTAGCACTGAAAATTTTAAAATGTTTAAATTTTTAAATAAGGGTTCTGTATGTTCTAAAAATCCCTTCTTAGCGATGATTCGTATCAATTGCTTTTGAGTGGTGACAATGGGTAGAAGATTAGTGGGATACGAGCCACCCCATGCAGGTATACCGTATAAAAGCACAGATTGTACAAGGGCAAAGTATAACATTTTTAACAGGGTCAAAGGTAGTATTTTATTAAGTAACTGATCGGAGATGCTTCTTGCCCTGATGTATTTATCCTATCTTCTTGATCCATGGGTCTTCTCAGTTTTAAATGTAGGTGATCATTCCAAGTTTTTATTTTCCAAACACAAGTTAGAAGGGCTGCCTTTGTTTGATAATGATTGATAATAGGTACTACCTACTTGAGCAGTACCAATCACTTAAATTTTTCTCTCGATCATGTTGATAGTTTTTAAATTGGTGATCTTCAATTCAGTTGAGAAGTTGTTCCCAGTGGGTGCCCATCCACCGTAGGAGCCACTGCGGGCTGTTTGGAAATGGGAAAGCTGCTGCATTTTCCTTGAAATTTAATGCCACCAAGCATAATATGATTGATAATCACTTTCAAGAAGCCTTGATCCTTGACAAGCTGAAGGAAAGCAAATCTTTGCTAATTATAAGAAAGCCTTCAGCTTACAGGAACTAATAGAGCTTTCAACTTCCCACGTATGCGTCTTCCGCTTCAAGACGATAAGTGTGTGAGCCACTTCGAAAACTGCTCTCTGTTCTGTAAGGAACCCTGCTGTAGCGCCTACCCAAGGTGCGTATAGAGTGAGACTTTTACCATTATTCATCTTGGCACCCACAAACAGCACCAGAGGCAGCAACATTTTAGAATAGCCGTGAGATTGCAATGTGGAATGGACCCAAAAATGCAGGTTGGGTAAAAAATCTCTTGTTTCCAAAAGCAGAAGTTATAACATTTCCTCATACCCATCAATAATTTCCTCGTTTCCCAAAATCCAAGTTTTTCAGTTTCCAAAACTTTGTTTCCAAAACGTTGTTCGAGTTTCCAAAACAATATTTCTAAACGTTATTTGAATTTTCGAGTCGTTAAATATTTCCTAGTTGTAAAGGTTTTCGAATTCAAAAGTTTCTAAAAAGAGGGCCCTTTGTTTCCAAAATGTATAATTGGTTAGGACCCATTCGCAGGTTGAATGAGTTCTCCCGTTTCCCTTATGATTCTGCTCCAATCCTCCAAAATTCCCTTTCCCCTCAAAACGTCCCATTGTTGTTAATAATCTTTCCGCATCTTACTTCCTTCTAACCATCAAGTCATGAAAGTGGATTCGTGATTAATTACCACCGCCTGGTTAGAGAGGGGTAAAGGAAGAGACTTGAAGAGCATTAGCGATGACTAGAGGCTCGAAGCATTAGTGCCTCTGTCAGTGCTTTTTTAAATTGGCTTAAGCCGAATCGCGGAACGCAAGGAGAAGAGACGGGGGTAGTTTTGGAAGTAGGGGAACCGAAAAGGGGATAATAGGGAGGGAGGCTGGTAGCTAATACCTCTTGTGAAGGAGGTCCCCGGATGGCATAATGAAGGGATATTAGAGGTCTGTTGTCGAGATATGACGTGTATTTCATCTCTAACAGTCTCCCCCTGGTTTCGCTTTAGCATCCAATACGGGTCCGACGTTTGATTCCTCTCATTAGATTTCACTCTCTCTTTCTCCCACCCTTCTCTCTAGCATCTAGAAAATAATCATATCAGGTCATCCCTTTCAGAGGGGATGGTTGATTGCCGTGACCAATATCCTTTCAAGTCCTCCACTCCCATCGAGTATTCAACAAGGTCTGATTGAGCATATTCGACCCGAAACATTACGCGTACCACAACACAAGCAGGTAGACATTCCCCTTTCTTCGCCTTGTATGTATTTGCCAGCCAAAAACTGCCAAACCAGACTAACTTTTTACGAACTGGAACAAACGACTTGATACTATGTAAAAATTACGGTAGAGTTCTGGTTCATTAGGCTCTAATTATAGTAATCTGCTAAGTTGGGAAGCTTCCTGTTTCAGAATAACAAATAAATACTGTTCTTGTTGGTAAATTTCCTGTATTTATTAATCTTTAATATCAAGTTGGTAGTTTTTTAAATTCATAAACATCCACACGATGTTTTCTGTAGATATTTCAGAACAATGTGCTGTGGCGATGGAATTTACGGGCAATCGTTATGGATAGATCTCTCCTCTGGGTGCTACGCAACCGTCGTTTACGTCTGTACCAGGTACTCTGCTGACCTATCATACCTAACCCCTCGCCAAGCAATCATTGCTCCCAATAGCTTTCTTCTGGAGGTTAGTAAGACTAAGCTTCACACAAAAAACTGTTCAATTTCTCCCTTGCGAGGGAAAAACATTAAATCATGTTTAATGTTTTTCCCTCGAAAGGGAGAAATTAGATTGCCGATCACTCAGCTGATCAGTGACCACTCAGGCGCCTTCAGCATTCTCCATTGACCCTGCTTCTCAAATTTCAGCTTCCTGCGTTCAACAGGAGAGAAAATGGCCTTGGAGCTCACTCAGCTGATCAGTGACCATCTTGGTACAACTAGACCCCAAATGGAGCCGATATAACGTGGTAACTAAGAAATCGGTCCGTGGTAACTAAGAAAAAAAAGCGTTGCAGATTTGCGTGTCGGAATTCACAGAATGACCCCCAGCCCTAAAACATTAAACATGTTAAAAAACATTAAACATGTTAAAATATTTTCAAATCTTAGCAGAATTGATACCTGTGTGTCTGTCATGAAATCCTTCCCGCAGCTATAACTTCTACAATTCTCGTCCGATTTTGATTATTCTTTCAGGGATTGTGCGGGTTGGCGTGTTGATGGTCTCCTATGAAAATCATCACCCTTGGACTGATAGTAGCCGTTGCGCATGCGCTAATCTAAAATCCTTGCCACAGCCATAACTTCTACATTTCTCATCCGATTCCAGTGAAACTTTCGGAGATTTTTCGGGTTGGCGTGAAGATGGTCCCCTATGAAAATCATTGCTCCCAGACTTATAGTAGCCTCTGCGCATGCTCAAAAGTATATTTCCTCTTTACAGCCATAACTCCAACATTTTCCATCAATATTCAGAGATTGTGGCGGTTGACGTGTGGAGTCCCCTATGAGGGTAGTGAAAGGTACTTAGAGATTGATGTTTTGAGATCAACTACTACATGGGATCATCTATACAATACGAGGAAGCTGTGTGCCACATCCACTTGCAGACGTTTTATTTCTTGTACAGATCACCCTTAGGTCACAGCTTTTGCTCAACACAGTTGTCATAATAACTATATCGTTAGCACAACGTCGTAAACTAAGGTAGTTTATGTTTTTAACCTTCTTGCTGCATCCTAGCGGTGGAATTAAAACTCTTCATGAAAAAACTCTAGGAACAGAGCGCCGAAATAGCAAAATCGCAGGTCGTGTTTCTGATTAACTGTACTCATACGGTTGGTCCAACAGAACCATGAGTGGTCTCTTTCGGTTCTGAAAGATCAATATTATTTTATATATACGAAAATATCATCTTTGTACAGAAAGTTTTTCATCTCTGGCAATTTTTAAATGACACAGATAAGTTAACTAAAGAGTCAGGGCCTAACTACCACAAATTTCAATCAATTTTGGCCGTAGTAAGTGATAAAAGAGTTGCGTATTGCAGACAGATTTTTTTTAAATTCAGATTTCGGATTCTATTAGCCTTGAAACGTATAACAGCAAATTATGAAAACGTTGAAACCAAAATAGGGTGTTATGACCAAGGTCTGGTCTGTAACCCTGGTCCCACAGTAAGACGGGCGTCCTTATGCGATTGATCTGGGGTAAAGTTGGACTACACTCAACAGGAAAAAATAACCACACACTAATCCGTTTTAGACCATTCTGAATCCAAATCCGCGAGAAAACCATAGGTGTATGTCTGTGTGTGTGTCAAAATCTTGTGTCGTCTGCCCAGGCCTTAGTTGAGCCTTTTAAGGGGGGGGGGGGGGTGGGGGAAGGGTTAATGCTTTAAAAACGTGCGTTTGTGGGCATAATCTTGGAAACTCTCCCCAGGCCTCAATTTCCAACCAATTTGCGTGTTTCGTTTTTGTTCGACTCAAAAATCTCCCGAATTGTGCACTATTTCACCAGAGTATCAAAATTAGCACGGTGAGGCGGCGAGTGGGGGATGATATTCACAAAATATCCAATTTTTCAATATTTCGGTTTGTTTATTATAGCTTACTAACTGTACCCAAGCTTTGAAATTGAGAAAAATTCTCATTATACCTCCGGATTTTCATGAATTATTCTCTGTGCCACCACGGTGCTAGGACACCATAAATCGCATATTTGTGTTTCTCCTTGAATACCAATGGTTATGGTGATGAACTCTAATTCCCATGCCGCTAGAATTGTTATGGTGGATAAGGAAGAGGGAGGGCCCACTATTTCTTGCCTAAAAAACTAAATAAATTACATCGAGTGAAACTTCTTTATCCCTTACTAACTGGTTTAAATTGATCCACCGCTCATCCAACTACTAAACATTATGTTTTAAAGTGTGGTAGCTGTTTCGATACCATCTTCAGCAAAATGCAAAGCCATATATGATTGATAAAGAGCTGAGTTGAGACGGGCAAACACTACGTTGCCTCATAGATGTGCATACCTGGAGCACAGTTGTGGCTATTTCGGTTGTTTGATATCCCATCCGACGCAGATGGATAATCTTAGCAGTGTTGCTCCTTGTAGATCTCCATCCTTGTAACTTAGTTAAGTAACTTGGGGTCCTAAACATGATTCAAATCTGAATCCCGGAAGTTGCGAAAATCGTTTTGGCTATAGTTAGAAACCAAATCCAGACAGAACTGGTCGATAAGATTCAAATATCGCCGAGGACAAGAGTGGAAGGGCGACTGAAATAAAGTATGAAAGGGAGGGGAGAGATGACTTGATGACGACGCGGTTTATCCGGACGAGATGTTTAGTAGCCGAAACTAATAACTTACTATAGAAGTTCCCCGTTCAAAGAGGGGTTGTAAAGCGCGTGATTTAGGGGTTGAAAGTGGGTGGAGGGCAGTGTACCGTGAGGTACTGATATATACCCTCACACTCTGCACCCTCTGTTATGTGGCCCCCTAATCCTCCCTTCCCATCGTCGATATCGGTTTTTTCCTACTTACTTCTTCCGATAGGTAGATTTTCCTACGGTTTAAAACTTGATATTTCAAAGTTCTTGTTGTTCGATAACCTTCGCTACCCGCGCAAAAAAGGAGAGTTTTAGCCCACTCGACTGAAATAAGCGGATTTTCAGAGAATAAAAGGGGATTTCGCTGATAATTGCCTCGGGAAACGAGACGAGGGGCGAAAAGGATGAGTTTCAAAACTCGGATCGGTGTCCATCACCTACGTTAATCATCATAAAACCAGGTAGGAGTATATTTTGTTTTTACGTAGGGTTCTTTACCTATTCACAAAACGCTGCAAATTATTACACAAAGGTTTATTATTTTTCTATATAGATCACTCGTCTGCAAAGAACACGGCTTTGCCATTGTTACCACCAACCAACAAGAAACATCGATCGAATTTCGGTCAGCTTTGAACGGCTGTTGCCTTTTTTGCGATTCTCACTCGTGTTTCTGATTTATCGTAAGTCCAACCCTTACCTAAGTTCTCGTAGGGAGCAAACGGTTCATCCTACAGAGCTCCGCGTGGTCTTTAGAAATTCTAAAAATTCAATACTATTCTTCTACCTATTGGTAGAAAGACAATAGGTACCTTTATATCAAAGTGTTTTGAGTTAGTACGTTTTCGAAATTTCACCCCTTAGAAGTGACCTACATCAACCAAAAGCTTCGGCACACAACTAGACCCCAAATGGTGCCCACATACCAAATTTCATCAAAATCGGTCAATGCTAACTAAGGAAAGTGCTGCCGTGGACGGACGGAAAAATTTTTATTCGATTTTCGGATTCTACGTACCTTGAAACGTAAACCAAACGAGGGAGGTTAACATTTTTATCTAGGTCGATTCCAAAGGTTCATTATTGAAAACTATAAACCAAAATTACTAATCTAATCTATCGTTAGATTGGTCATATTATTTGAGCAAGAGAGCGGAATGGTACATAGTGTGAAATACTACTAACTCTCAACCATTCTGTTTCCCATCATTCATGGAAGAAATTTACACGTTCGTGTACTTAATACTTGTAAACTGTTATATTTTTATGAATTGGTGTAAGGATGGCAATTTTAACATGGAACATGTTATTGCCCTAGGGTAACTATCCGAAAAACGTTACGCGAAAGGGAGACGAAAACCGGTCACGCGCCTTCTTCATCACTCCGGTGTTCGACGGGCGAACCGCCGAGTTTCGAACCACCACGGTCCTCATTGATAGTTCAGAGCCTGATGTCTTCCTGTTGACAATTTTCTCCGTTTCCACCCTACACACAATGTTAGTTACTGCAAAGTTCTTCTTAACAGCAAGTTAAGGCGTCATGTTATATAATATAGGTAGGTATTTCAAATGTCTACTTGGCAGCAAGTTTATGAGAAATCCGCTCCATGAACTGCAGCATGGTTAATTGTCCTTCTTGGTACTTTTTTATAACCGACGTCACCCATTTGGTTTTTTTTTTCGTTGCCGCTGAACGAGCATCCATTTCGGTAACCTCGCTAATTTTCACGTAGACTTCCGCTTGAAATGATTGTAATACGTCTAAAAATTTATAAATATTAGGGTGGGGACTTTCAAAATTTCCGCTGAAATGGGCATGGAACGATTCGCACGCGTTCGTTGTTCTATTCATGTCCGATGTTCTGCTGGCCCACATCGAGGGAGGGTAGGGACAGCCGTCGGCAATGTAATTATCGTGAATATAAGTGGCATACCTATGAGCTGCAGCGTCGAGAGGCATATGAATTACCTACTGGCAAAATCCTTCTTGTGCTTCATCAGGATTTAAGAAAGGCAAGCCGAAGGACATGTGGAGCCACATCCCAACATCGTCTTCTGGGTCTCATTACTTAACAGTAAGTCCAAGATTTTGGATTTTGCGGAACCATGACTGACTAAGGTGAAACTTACAGCCTAAGATATCCGCTTGAGGCCAAACAAGAGCAGCTGCATTAAGTAGCCCCTTTTCAAAATCACCAACACATACCGAGGGGGACAAAGTGGTCGCAAAGAGTTCATCACACTTCGTGCACAGTGATTGAAAGACCAATTGGTAAATTTGCTGTTGTTTTGAAGGCAACAAGCAGAAAACGACAGGAATATACATTCCTTTGTGCCGCGCGTGTATGGTAAACAGTTGTAAAAAGAATTTAGGGCAGAAGGTAAATGTTCCATCGAAGTACATGAAGTCAGAAGCTAGTAAACATTGAAGGTTCCTAGCACACGAAAATATTACAACATTATTCAACTCGTCTGTATGCAACAAAAATTCATCGCCTTTGCAAGTTAGTGTGCAAACCGAACGGAGAACGTTGTATACTTCCTCTCTGGTTTTTGGTAAGCGGGGAATCAATTTCCTTTTAGCGTTGTAAGCTAGACGGCGAAGATTATACATTTCTGAACAAGAAACATCACAGTCGATTGTTGCCAGAACGGTTCGCACAATCTTTGAAGGACGAGTAGACATTCCATCATCGGAGGCTTTTCGTTTGACTGCGGCCCGGAAAGAGCATGAATTTTTTTCGCGTTCGTCCACTCCGTGACAATGGATTCCAACAATTTCAGTCACTTCACTTCCACGTAGTGTTTTCACTGCCACTTTGCATTTCAAACTGCTACGTTGCGCACAAGTCCACCGTTTTTCTCCCGATTTCAACATTTTTTGGGAAATGAATTTATGTCCATCTACAAAAAGTTCGTCACCACCCTTCTTACCGCCCCCTGGCACAAGAGAACTCACCGACCCGCTCATTATTTGATTGATACTGAACCCACAATAGCTTGAGCGTCAGATTTGCTAATAACCGGATCATGTTTGGTCAGGTGCAAAATTACAAGCTAGGTGCAAATATACAGATAAGACCGGGTGAATATTTACATTCTCGGACGCCGCACTTCACACTTTCACTCCGCTCAGGGTGCATATATACCGTTGCCCCTTGGTCCACAATCAGTGGCATCTCCTCCAGGCAAACATAGCAAACACTGTTTGCCCTACTAAATGTACAAATGAACAACTTAAGTTTTGTTGAGATTCTCCTTTATTGCCATTTTTTGGAAGTAATATTTAGCCGATTTTGGAAAATTTTAACAAAATTTAGGGACCAAAGTTAGAATGGAATAAGTAGGTAGGTATGTATTTTTCCTAGAATACTAGCCCGCAACACACCAGAGAGTTGTAGAGATTGGTAACTACGATCGATTGTAGATGGTATGTGAACTAGCGCGGGGACCGGCGATGCAAGGCAAGTAGTTCAAATGATGAATTTTGCGAGACTGTTTTGGATGAGAAAAGACTATCGGCGGGTAGGCCGGGTCAGTGCGGGGTCTAGTATTCCTATACCTCCACTATAATAGCATATGGTAAGGCAAACAATCGACTAGCTGTTTCGTGACCTTGAAAGCAGAGAAAATTAAAGATGAGCCATGGATACTAAGCCATGGGTTACGCTTCCTTAGCAACCAGTAATCAAGTTTAATGAAGGAATTCTTTATTTATTTGAATGAAGTGTGAAGCTTCAATTTCATCTAAATAAACTCGATTATGAAGCTAAAACATGATTGGAAGGTACTGACAATGGCAAGCTGTTTTCTTTGCTGGCGCTTGATCTATAAAAAAATAAACCGTTGTGTAATAATTTACTGCGTTTTTCATTATTGGTTATTCCTCTAAGTCTGGTCAAGGTGTTTGCCTGACGAATATTCTCACCTGACGCCACTGTCGACAAACCTTCTCGTTGCATGGTTCAGCATTCCTTCTCCGTGTTGTTGTAATCATAAACCTTCTCTGTTGCCAAGTTCATTTTTCTGTCGAAGTTATGTCAACTATATGCATGGTAATAACCAACTTCGATTTAGCGGATTTTGGTTTATTATTTTCAATAATAAGCCTTTAGAATCGAGCAAGAAAACAATTTTAACCTCTCTCAAAAATGCGGTTTACGTTTCAATAAATAGTTGAAATAGTTGTTGGTTTACGTTTCAAGGTACGTAGAGTCCGAAAATCGAATAAAAAAATTAAAAGGATTTCTCCTTCATAGGATTTTTTTTTATTAAATGTAAATAGCCCGATTTTTCGCAGATTTGGGTGGTTCCTGGGTAGCTATTTGATATTTCAACGAAATATTTCATAAACAACCAGATATGTTCAATCCAATAATCCTAAAGGGTAAACTGTTTCATAGAGTGAACTCTCCGAATAATTCACCTGACATCCCGTAGATATCGTGCGACTCAATCCTTTATCTTATCAAGTTCAGGTGAAAATAGCTTGATTCTTCTTATTCTTCAGACACTCTCTTGAGACCATGCGAGTCGCCACCTATCGCTCCCCCGCTTGTTCATTTTCAATTATAGTATGCATTTTTCAATTAATTATATGAGTGACATTCAATATCCTTAAACGCAAAGTTTTGGTTACAATTCGAGTAACTACCAGCAGAAGGGCCCTTCTTATCGAGATCACCATAATATTCATCAAGGTATTTCTCATCATATCTGTCATGTATTCCTTTGCGACTTAATTTTCATCCTATTTCTTAAATCATCGAGAAACCGAAAAATACTCGAACCCCCTTCTCATATTCCCATTTATCGTTTCAATGAAAGCCGCTTCTCTTAAATAAGCATACAGTTCCCTGTTCGCCATACGCAAAGAGTAAGATACCTACTGTTTTGCACACTGCCAAATAATGAATAATTTCCATCAGGTACAGGAACTTCTGGGGGAGGATGTATGTCGGTATTTATGGCGTCGTCATAAGAACGGGATGAATTCTGTCTGGGCGCCTCCATGAATTCACAGTAATATCGGGACATCACGAGCTACCATTAGGAAGGCAGTAAAGACTGGCTGGCTACCGCTGATAACCGGCCTTCGGCATAAGCCGCCTACCGGATTATCTTTATGTACGGCAGTTCCGATTTGATATGAAATCGGCCTTCTTTCTGGTTGGGCACGAAATTCGACTCTTCGAAGCTTAGAAGTGCTGGTGAAGGAATACGATGGGGTCGACAGGAATATAGTAAAAATCCGTGGAGCTTTCGATCATTTTCCACCTTAAGTATACTGAGTATGAAAGTGATCAAAATACCTCAAATGATGCCTCCTGGGAAATTGCAGTTTGAAATATTTTGAGTACTTTTCCGCGTTCTCACGTCATCTGAAATCGTCTGAAAAGTAAACGAAAACGTGACCAAAAATTATTCGTTTGTTTTGTGATCTAATGATCAAAAAACGAAGTAGGAGGGTTTTTCGACGTTCATTCTACAGAGCTATTAAAGTACGGGAAAGTGGTCGAAAGGTAAATTGGTAGTGTTTGAGATTGGCGTATAAGCTTTAAAATGTTGAAATAGTTAAAATGGTCTTGTAGGTCTAAATAAAATTGCTCTACATATTTTACTATTAATACCTCGGTTTCCGCTATTTTCTCGTTCCTTTTAACTTATATGAACAAATAGAATTCGAGTTTTCCTTTTACTGGGGACCATTCAAGTTGTCCCCATTCTGACCTCCATTGACCATTTCTGCGGTGTTCCTCCAGTTCTTGTTTATCAATCATCATATTCTTGTTATTTCAAAAAAAAAAATTTAATTATTGGTATTAAATTAATGGGGTTAGTTCCGCTAGTTATAAGAATACAATTATTATCTACGTACCGTATTGGAGAATCCGTCATAACCAGCGAGTCGAGTACAGGAGGCGAGCGCTTTCGATGTATCTTTAGGCCGTCGAGAGTGCACTAAAGTTTGTCAGTCCGTCTTTCTATTTATATAGTCAGGGTGAAAGTTTATGAAAGTGCTAGTTTATAATATATTCATAGTTTAGAATAGAAGACCCCGTGGTCACCATGTGATCAATGTACAATTAGCTATTAGGATTGGTTTTATCTCTCCCTTTCACTTGACATGACAGACAAACAACCTTTCACCACGTGATCTCGTTATCACGTGGCCCCTTTCCTTTCTGATCCTTTCAGCTCCCTTTCACCCAGACTATATAAATAGAAAGACGGACTAACAAACTTTAGTACACTCTCGACGGCCTGAAGATGATGTCCTTACATCGAAAGCGCTCGCCTCCTGTACTCGACTTGCTGTTTACGACGGATTCTCCAATACGGTAAGTAGATAATAATTATTTATTTATTGATTTTTTTTTTTGGCATTTACATTAAATAAATTTAATTTGATTTAATTGATTTGGAATTTACAGTAAATTTTATAACTTTTTTGGTTTATTATTTTCAAAAATGAACCTTTGGAATGTACCAAGAAAAACAAATTTCACCCCTCTCAAAATTTGTTAGTGTACGTTTCAAGGTATGTAGAATCAAAAAATCGAATAAAAGTTTGGCCGTCCGTCCGCCGTACGCGGCACTTTTCTCAGTTCCCATGGACCGATTTTGCTGAAATTTGGTATACAGGCTCCATTTGGGGTCTAGTTGTGCCCCTAGTACCTAATCTAACCAGTGTAAATACCTGTATAATTATTACATATACAGGTATCAACTTTATTGTATTCACTTTATTATATCAACTTTATTGCTCATTGCAAAGCTTAATTTTGGAACTCCACGATGCTTGTATGAAGGGAAATTATGGGCGTTCTATTTCAAAACTATATTTTCTTAAATTGTAATTAACTGGGTGTTGAATGCACCCCGTCGTGATCACAAAATGTTTGATACGTGAAGATTTTCATTTCAATTTTGAGTAGTACCTACCTAAACTTATTTTTCCTAGCGTAGTCCCAATGGATTTGAGAATCGTTCTCTTTCCTGTTCGAACTTTCTAGGTAATTATTACGGAATAAACTATGTGCCTCGAAAATCTACCACAATCTAGCCCTTCGTTCCAGAATTCAGTAAATCACCGAGGTTCACCGCCAATTTACTGAGGCGACGACACAACTTTGCTCTCTAGCGGCTGAACCGAAGTCTCATTAGTTGTGACACCATTAGGAAGGGCGGGTTCGATTCTGCCCTAGGGCACCCAGTAGATGGACAACGGAGGGGGAAGGACTAATGGATCAAGTCACATTGTTGATGCGATTCCCTTAATATGATTCGAGGGTCTTAAAATCAGTTTGTCATCTTAATGAAGATTCGATCAGGTTTCTGAAAAGTTGGGATCATATTTGATAAACTGTTATTGAATTTGGCTTAAAGTTTTAGAGGAAAATCGTATTACTTCATGAAAAGTCGCAATTGTAAAATTAATTTGTGATTCAAGGTTCGGACGTTGTCAACTTTCCAAAATCCAACCATTAGAAACCCCACTAATCTTTCCCTGCAAATAGTTTAAAATCTTCAATAGTACCTTGATTCAAATCGTGCCAGATAAAAGCACTTATTGATTAAGGGGGTCTCAGTCGATCGCAGTTCGTTCTTCGTTCCGGGTTAGTATTTCCCTAAATTACAGGCACTCAAATTCTAAAAGTTGTTCCTAAATTTGAAATTTTCAAGGATTTTCGAAATTTATTAGTGCAGTAGTCTAGGGAATTGGAAAACTAAAAGAGTGCCTCTGGAATAATCGACATCGAACAATAATTGCCAGAGAAAAATTGGGAAAACTCAACTGAATAAACAGTTTTTCCCATTTTTCTCTTCCATATAAGGATTATACAAAATATGACCCCATGATTTTTACAGTGTCGTTACAACCATTTTTGAATGTTTCAACTTTGGGGCATTCACTTGGGTTATTTTCCAGATATTAGGAAATTTTATTTAGTTTTCAAACATGGGGCAAAATTAAGACACATTTCGAGCAGTGTCCCTGGGAATACGAGGATGGTGCAGCCATTCCATTGTTGGAAGAAAACCAATACCCCCCCATTCCCCTTTGTTATTTATCGTAAACTATTGTTACGTTTGAAGAAAATAAAAATAAATTTTGTTCATTAATTTAAAAAAGACAAAATCTGTTTAAAACTAAAATGCTGTATCCGGGTGTCTTCGAAAACAACCTCTATGTAATAGTTTCCATTGTTTTTTGTTAATAAATCATTTTGTTAGTTTTGCCCAAGTCCCTTTGGATACTGTGGGAATATTATCTACACAACTTTCTGGACCACTCAGTACAATAGGAATAGAGACTTGTTTCGAGGTTTGGTCAATAAAAACACTTTATTCCTTATTCCAATGTTTCGTCTGATTTTTTGATATCTTCAGCCCTTAATGGCTTGATTTTGAAACTATTTGCATAACCTTTCACATAGAACGAGTTCAAAATTTATTTTGTGAACGGACTCGATAAGTGATTTTCAGGAAATGGGACTTGGAGACTACCGCTTGGAGAACTCCGCTAGCCATTCGGGTATTTTCGGAAAGGCCACTTTTGATTATTTGCTTCCGTGGGAGAAGATAGGGAAAAACACTCCATCGAAAAACCGGTGTAGATCCTTGTTGTTCGGGCTCAAGCACGTACGAGGGCTTTTACACCTCCGTTCCCGAGACTCCAAGTGCAAAGAAGGAGAGGAAGGAGCAGGAAGGAGAAGATGAAAGGGGAATGTTGGAAGGGGTGCTACGTGTTCATACTCGGAAGGGACGATTCTGCCGAGGAATGATTGGCATCTGACAACTGGTCTTATTTGGTGAGAGAATTTGGTATCTAGGTGGCAGCGCACCCTCATGTGGGAAATGAGACTTGTCGTTCTTTTAATAACAGGCGAGAATTCGAGCACATCGAGTACCTAGGTGCAATAGGATATTTTCGATCCTTCACTCTTTCAGTAATATAATATAATTTTTGAGATCCATAAAAGATGAGTATAAATTATAGAAAAGATTACGAAGCTACTGGCTGAACTGGTTCAGGGGACACTGAGTCAAAATCGCCTATTTCAGAGCTACAGTGGTAGTATTCGAAGTTGGGGACTCGGGGAGTGTAGTCATGAATTCAGAGAGATATTGAGCACAATAACACACAGGGGCCATGGGTACCGATAGAAACAGGGGACTTGGTAGACACAGGAAATACTTTTGGACTACAGAAGTAGTTAGGTACTGAGGGACTAAGGTAGCAGATACGGACTTTAGGAGTAGTAAGGAACTCAGCAGGACTTCGAATTACCATGAGTACCAAAACACACGGGAAATTCGAAAACTGGAAGTATTTGGGTCATTGGGGAAAAGTGTACAATTCTTGGGGTCTTAGGTGACCTGGGTCATAAGAAAATCAGGGGAATGGTTGAGGACTTGGGGGAATCAGCGAGGATTCAAATTATTTTCCAGAGTTAAGAGAATTTCTCAAAGCACCAGAAATTGGATTCTTTTACGTTATCAATAAGGAACATGCTTTAGCCTTGAGCTAACTGGAAAAAGAGTCACGTTTCTGGGAGACGCGATTGGGAGACGGCGATGTGTCACGAAATTTTGCAATGATTTCCATTGACAACCCAGTCGTTGCTACGGAAATTTATCTTCGTCATTCGTGTTTTCAGAAAAATCATTCACAATTAAAGCTATAAATTTATGCATAAATGATATACTGCCAAAATGGCTGTAATTATGGAAGAAACTGAGATATACCCCTGAGTTAAAAGTACTGTAAACAACATCGCGGTAAGAGCCATCATAGATATTTAGCGGGGTTTTATTTCGAAGGAAGGTGTTAGTTATTCAGTACGTTGGCAACGTATTTACGAAATGGAATCTAAGGAACCTGAAATACGGGCGTAATATACGATTACATAATATTTATACTTCCATCTAAGGTGCTTGTGAGTCCTAATTTACAGCATATTTACGTCATTTACATATCGGTCTTGCTCTATTTATCCACGGCCAAAGCATGTTCCATGATTCTTGAATTTTATCCAAAGGCTCTAAGCAGCAGCCCGATGAGCCGAGTTTTAAAGTACTTTTGTTCTTTAAAAATGTAATTTCTCCCTTGATGTGGAAAACAGTAGACCATGGATAATGTCTAGGTAAGTATTATTTTCCCCTTTAAGGAAAAATTAGACGAAGATCAATACTTGAAATGGATAGGAAGATTTAGGCAGGACGGTAAAACAATAAAATATACATAAACACGTAATTGATTAATCACAAAAAAAGTTGATGTCACGGCCTGGAATCGAATTATGAATTGTTTGATTCAAAAAGCAAAACGTTGATTAGAAACAGGTATAAAGTTTTTAAAGGTATAACCTTTCGAGTGACCAGACAAAAAAATGTATTTATCGGTCTCGCGGTTATAAATTTTTTCACAGAAGTGAAGTAAAGGTTTTCTTTTCTCTTATTTTTATTAAAATAAATGTATTAATTTTCTTTGAAGAAAGTTTATTTTTCAAAGTTCAGTTCGTCCAATTGTTTCCTGCCTACCTCTGTATTGTTTTGGGTCATTGCAGGCCGATGGATATCACCACAAAGTGGGAATTGAATTCAGTGTACTAATAAGTAATTGATACTGAATACTATCAATGGTGTCCAATTTAACGTGCCTTATTTCATGAATTTCACTATTTCATGAAACAAGATGTCACTTTGGTTATTGCGAATAATTTGTCAGTATTTAAGTGCATGGTGTAGTCACTTAGTTGTTGAAAATTTTATTCAAGTGGAAACACTAAACCAACCCGAATTTCATCTAATTTATGAATAATATAACTGATAGTGTTGAATTACTGAGAGTCCACCGTGTACTCAAATTAGAATACAAGCCTTCTTACAGGTAGATATTGCTTTCCAGCATTATCGATCAAAACCTCCAAATAAGGTTAAACATTGCGAGGCAAAATGTCAATAGACTGAGTGAGTAAGGGACCATGTAGGTTGACAGAGACGTCATCCCACTAGTACGGAGAAGAGAGGAAAGCTGATGTCCTCTAATGATGTAGAAAACCCGTCATACACTCTGACAGCGGATTGGAGGGGATTTCGAGATTACTGAGTCGGAGGAGTGAGGACGAGCTGCAAGGAAGAACGACAGGTTTGATTGTACAACATATCTTTCTACTATTCAGTAGGAATTATACCTTTCTGTCAGACAGTGATGAAATATATGGAGAAACTTTTCAACATAATTGAGGAGTTTAATTCCAAAAGGTGCTAAGACCATTTTTATCGCAATTGAATTAACACTTTCCCAGGGTTTTAGAGGAGTAGATCTTTACAAAATGCGATCGTTTTAGAGCAAAATATAATCTATTCCCTTGAAAAACGGGGGTGAATATTCCTTTCAATTTCAATATCCAGCACAAGGCGGTCTCTCATCCGTTTTGTTTCCATAAGTACTATATCCACTTCGTTTGATTCCAAAAACTACGTTTTGTTTCAAAACGTATTATATCCATGAATATGTTATTTCAAATCTCGTTGCATATTATTTTACCTTGAACTAATTTACCTTTTTCCAGCAATATTTATTACAATTTAGAAATATATAAAAAATAACATCATTGTTTTATAGCACGTTTTTCAGGTTGCTATGGTTTTCCGCGTTTTTCTCACGTTTGACCAAAATGGATATAGTACCTTTTGGAATCAAACTCCTCAATTATCAATTATGAATCTTCTCTGAGAACTTTTTTTTAATCTTGAAAATTATACTTGACAGTACATCTACAAAGCTCAGGTTTTCGTTTAACAACAAAAAGAGGATTCTTATTTTATAAATAACTAAGATTTGCTTATGAGTAATATCAAGGGAAGCGGGGGCGCTGGACAAGGCGTTGCATCGCGTTCGAGATCATAATTATACTTTTAGATCAGTCGAGATGTGTTTACTTCGAGGATTTTAATGGAGAATGCCGAGCTGTTTGCCTATGTTGGTTACGCCGTCCTGTAATGGAGTCTTTAGCTAAAATGTAATCACACTTTATCAAATATTTGCCGACTCTGAACCCTTCGCTTCTCCCTACCTCATTTTCATCCCTCCTCGGTTCCGCACCCCTTCTCCCGGTGGCCTCTCGAAACCAAAACACTGGATCCCTTGCTCATACCCGTCGGTTTAATACCCGAGGCAGAGAACAAGCTACGATTAACATACGGGACCCTCTCTATTCTATTGTGAAACAAACAGAGAAAGTGCTGGAGGTCGCAATATTCCAATATGACCATGCCTGGTAAAAATAGTGTAGAATACTCAATAAGTTTTTTTTTTTTTTTCAAATCGATATATTTTATCAAAAATATCAATATCATAACAACTGAGCATTTGTGCCCATCAAGCTAATTTCTATGCATACAATATTTACACTTTTTAGAGTTAGCAGCCCAATGGCTGCGCTCTAGAAGAGAACACCCCACGCACTACACTGTTTCAGTCACAAGTTCGTAGGGTTTTTTTCTATCCAGTCGCCGGACGGCATTTGTACTGTCTAGGAGACGGAGAACTTCGGGGTTTGTATGACCATGAAGCCGATGTTCGTGTTTAATAGCATGTTGCTTGATCGCTTCGCTGACGGTTTCCATTTTAAGATCACGATGGAGGTCGTCGTTGCGCACATACCAGGGGGCATTTACAATGCTCCTTAATACCTTATTTTGGAAAGTTTGTATAACCTTGATGTTAGATTTTTTCGTGCAGCCCCAAAGCTGGATGCCATATGTCCACACAGGTTTCAGGATTTGCCTGTATATCAGCAGTTTGTTGTGAACGGAAAGCTCGGAGTGCCTACCGAGTAACCAATACAGTTTTCTATACTTTATCTTCAGTTCTTCGTTTTTCTTTTTAACGTGCTCTTTCCATTTCAGTTTTGTGTCAAGTGTCATCCCCAAGTATTTAGCAGTATTAGCTATGGGTATCGCTTGTCCGTTCAGCATGATTGGCAAACTAGTTATCTGCTTGTTAGTGAAGCTGATCTGGGTAGATTTTTGTTCATTCAGATTGAGACGCCATTTTTTGGTCCATTCACTGATATCGTTGACGGTTCGCTGTAATTTTGAAGTGGCTTCTTCGAGGGATTCACCTACCGATAGTAGGGCAGCATCGTCCGCAAATGTCGCAATGATTGTGTCCTCGTTGCTTGGTACATCATTCGTATAAAGAAGATATAGGAGCGGGCCCACCACACTTCCTTGAGGAACGCCTGTCTTAATTTCCTTAAGACTAGAGTATGCTCCTTCGTGCTTGACTCTGAAGTGTCTCTCGCTGAGGTATGATTTTCGCAATAGATGATGGTATGATTTTTTTTGTATTGATGTGGCAGGTCCCTTTGGAGTTTGTATAGTAGACCTTCATGCCAGACCTTATCGAACGCCTGGGAAACATCAAGGAAAACACTAGCACAAACTTGTTTCTTCTCAAGAGTGTTTTCAATTACTTCTGTGATGCGATGTACTTGATCTATAGTAGAGTGTTTTTCTCTGAACCCGAACTGATGATGAGGTATGAGTTCCTTTTCTTGAATGACAGTTTTCAGCCTCTTTATGAGCAATCTCTCAAAAAGCTTAGACATAACTGGTATCAATGATATAGGACGATAAGACTTTTTATCAGATGATTCCTTGCCTGGTTTTAGGATCATAATGACTTCTGCCACCTTCCAACAGCGAGGTACATATTTTAGTCGAATTACAGCATTTATGAGGTAAAGTAACTCAATAAGTGAGCTTGATTTTGGTTGTGGGTCTCCTACCTATCTTATTAAGATTATGCCTATCCATTATCATTCTACTATCTGTAGTAATCATTGAGTTAGTTGGTGTAAAGTTGAGCTCTCTGGATGAGGTGCTGAAAATAGGAAACCTCATAACAACTTATTTGATTACTTACTACTTTCGACATAACAGATAACAAAATATCATTGAAGTAGGTGATTTTCACGTTTAAAAAACATGTGATTTCACGACAACACTCAATCTTCCTAAGTTAATTTTTGAAATTTTATAATCCCCCCCCCCAGATTTTTTAATGTGAATTTTTTTCAGAAATTTAAAGTTGAAGAGCGATTTTCAACTTAAATTGTGACTTAATTTTAAAAAATCGATTTTTTTGCATAAAACTATATTTCTATTCCTAGTTAAACGAGAAATTACACAATGCTGCATTTTGAATTTTTTTGAACGATGACTGAAATCTAAGTGGTGTTTCTTATATATTTTTTCGCGCTGAATCCAAATCTTCAATCCGATTTTCTCCATCACGTATAGATTTTTCACAAATCTCCCCAAAAAATTGAGTCTAAGTTCAAGTGGACGTAAGTGGATTGGAAGAAAGTGAGTCAGTGACAACCTAGATTTGAACTGGAATGTTTATTTTTGACCACTGTATGATTTTTCAAGTACCAGGTTTACACATGAATAGCAATTATACTAGTTAATCTGGAATTTCCTCTTCCTTGATCGTCTAGATGTCGAGTTTCCTCCAAGACAGTCCCTCTTCAGATAACAGCAGTAGTCTGCCATCATAAATGCATTCCATCTTCCTTGATACCGTTGTTCCATCAATTTAATATCTTGGTGAAAACGCTCACCCATTTCTTCGCTGAAATCCCCCAAGTTTTCAGGAAAATATCCTAAATGTGACCGAAGGAAGTGAAGTTTCACGAGACACCCTAGCTCCTGAAAGTGTTTCAGCAAGTCTTCCACTAATGCTGTATAATTTGCAGCCTTATTATTTCCGAGAAACCCGGTCACAACTGATTTGAAACTCATCCAAGCGTTCTTTTCAGTGGTACTCATGATGTTTTCAAACTCTTGGTCCTTCATTAGCATGCGGATTTGAGGTCCAACAAAAATTCCCGCCTTAATTTTTTCAGAAGTTATTTTAGGGAATTTCCTTCCGAGATACTGAAAACAAGGGTTTTCTTTATTCAGCGCCTTAACGAATTGTTTCATAAGGCCCAGTTTTATGTGTAATGGTGGAAGTAACACGTTCCTGGGGTTCATCAACGGAGGGCTTATAACGTTCTTGGAGCCTGGTGTTAATTGGGTCCTTTCTGGCCAATCCTTGACCGTCCAGTGCTTATCACGAGCTCGACTGTCCCATTCGCACAAAAAACATGGGAATTTGGTAAATCCACCCTGGAGCCCTAGAAGTAAGCCGATGATCTTGAAATCGCCACAGACCAGCCACTTGTGATTGTTGTACCCTATGTTTTCCAAGAGGGTTTTCACATTTCCACAGGTCTCTTTCAAGTGAACAGAATGAGCAATGGGAATTGATGAGAATCTATTCCCATTATGGAGAAGGACTGCCTTCAAACTTGCTTTGGATGAGTCGATGAAGAGCCTCCAATCAGATGGCAAGTATTTGATTCCATAAAACCCCATCAAAGACTCAATGTTGCAGCAGAACACCATGGAATCTTTCTCTCTGAAAAATGGGACCAGTTCTTGTTCACGGTGGCGATACCAAGCAAACCTGGAGCTAATAAATTTTTAGACTTCAGTTTTGATCCAAGAACTTCGGAGGCATCTTTTGGGAGATCCAGATCTCTCACCAGGTCGTTAGGTTCACCTTGCGTGAAAAGTTTTGGAGATTGGTCCTCTTCAGGATCAAAGGGTTCATCTCCTTCAGTGTAACTACTTTGAGAACCGCTTTCTGATCTGACATCAGCTAAGACAGCAGGAGGAGTAGGAATTGGTATGGTGTCACAATGGGGGACAGGCCTAAGCGCGGAAGGTAAGTTAGGGTACTCGATAGATTTCTTGTTCTTTGTTGAAAACCCAAAAACATTTGTCATGCAAAAATAGCAATCATTAACATGATTAATAGGCTCTCTCCATACCATTGGAATACCAAAAGGCATGGATTTTTTCTTACCTGACTTCCACAGTCGCAACCCCTCAGCACAGGTGTGGCACACTTTATGGGGAGCCCAAGGTTTGTCCTAGTCTCCAAGTTTTACACCGAAATACGCGAGGTATACATTCTCCACAAATTTTGTGATGTCCTGTCGCTGTTTTGCTGCGACAAAACACCCACAAACGTAGCAGAACACATTCGGACTGTTCACGCTTGATCGACGCAAGGAATTCATTATAATGTGTAGACTGCACATCCAGAAACAAACAAACAGAGCAATGTTTTGAAAATGAGAGCTTTTGTTTACATTAATGTGACCTCTGACCTCTACTGACCAGGTCAATCCTTCCCACTTGACAGGGCAGCCAACATAACATGAGCTTTCTCCTAATTTCAGCTTTCGGCAGGTCATATTGACAATATGAGTGTAGCATCAAAACTGTGCGTGATAGAGGAAAAATTCCAGCAGTTTTGAATTCAGCACGAAAAATCCTTTCAGAAACGCACGTTAAAAATGAAACATAGAAATTCATGCAGCATTGTGTTATCGATGGTTGGTTTCATCCTCTGGTTGGGTTTATTTTATTTATTATGCCTGGCTGGGAGTCAGTAGAAAATTTCAATACAGAACGTTTACAAGAAAGACTAAAAGGTAATCTTTAGGGATGAAGAGGAAGTCAGCAGCAGAGGAATAAGTTTGGGGAGCAGGAGCTTATAAAGCAGTTGAGAAGGTGCGGAGGTAAGTTTTCCTGAATAAAATGATCCATCTCCCCTGCTACGCCACAAATTAAGTGGATCCTAGGTAGTCGGAATTTCCACTTTCAAACTGAATGGAAAGATCCTCGAGCGAGTCGTATAATTAGCAACTGGGATGAAAAGCTGGTGGTAAAGGGAGTCTTCAGATGTGTGGGAGATCAGTGACTTGGAGATACGATCCCTGCTATGGAGGATTCCCGTTTTAGTGCTAAATTCACATGGTTTTAGCAGATTTAAAGTAGATTCTGGATGCTCAATTACACTTTATGAATGAAGAGCCGTGTGAAAACACAATTCTCCGTCCATCGAGCGGTTTCCATGAGGCTAAGAGGCCCTAGGAAACAAGTCCGAGGACTCGGACTGGAGGACGGAGCAGCAGTTTGGCTCCCACCAGACGAACGCCTCACACATTCACGGTCGCAAAAAAAAAAAAAAAAAAACCTTTAGCATAAATCAATTTGAATTTTTGGCATACCAATTTGAACTTTTGGCAACTCAATTTGAACTTTCGGCAAATCCATTACGTTTCGACAACTACTGGAGTCCTTGTCCACCTTCATCCCTTCTACAATGTTCAATAAAGTGTTTTTTCTCTCTCTCAATGAAGAGCCAAATGCTGCTACTCAAAATTTACCTGATACGACAATTATAGACTCAAGTGTTGAGAAGAGCGGTTTGACCTCAACAGTTAACCATGGGTATCCAAAATTAATCATTTGTGCTCACTAACACAAAATTGCAAAACGTCCGAAGAATCTTCAAACGTAACACTGAAAATTGGATGGAATCGTGAAGGTCAGGTTTCTCAAAATTGTGAGAATATAGCCATTTTTTTTATTGTGGGCCGAAAATTGATTAAACACGTGAGAACTGCCCGTCAAAATGGACCTTCATTCCGAAGCAACCTCATTTCTTAGAGATTGTTACTACGGACTCTTCATTGGTTATGACATTAATCTAATTTGCCTTCCACTTGGTTTCGGATTTGTTAGATTTTAAATAGCCTATCCACTCATGATAAATCTTGTACATATTAGGTTAATTGAAAAATATTGAATCGCTAAATTTTTATTTAAGCAATTATGATACACTTTTTTTGAGCTCAGCACAAATATTTCATTCCTCATAAGTTTCTAATCAGCTGAAGAGCTCCAAGGACTATTTGAACTGGCCTACTGACGACTGACGCATGACGATGGAATTCGACCGCCAGATGAATGGAAGACTCTATTAAGAAAAACAGCCCTCAGAGTTGTCCACAGATACTTGGGGAGGAATTCGAGGACGACGAGTTGGAGGGGGATTATGAGCAAGAGAATCCAGATCGATCTTCTTGAGGCGCCACGAAGCCTCCAGCCTCCAGACAACTTGGCATCGCTATCCATCGATTCGGATGATGCATCTCTGACCCCCTTTTTTCCTCTTTTCCTTCCTACGAGATCCTTCGGGGTCACGCGAGGGCGCCAGAATCTGCCAGACATCAATCCAACTTCTTCTAGGAAGCGAATTGAACGAATTTGAACTACTTTGTTCTTTTTCTTAATAAGAAAGGGATTGATGTGCTCTTGCTCGCACTGGTTTACAATCAATCATTTTATAAATGAGGAGGATACAATATTTGACAATCCAGAAACTGTTCTTTTATGTAGAACTTGAAAACATCACATGACCGATTTGAGAGGCCATCTTCTTCTCAGTATTAAGTCAAGGATGACAAAAAATCTGGTATATATTGTGAAACACTGAGTCTTGTGTTGGCCTCATTCGATTCGAATTCGTTACATACAAATGAATGAATATTTCATGTACAGTTTAGAACAGCATGTTAACTAATAAATAATTGTTAAGGAACGTAGATAAATTAGAGCTGTAGTTTTATCACATTTTCCCCCTCCTCATTTTGGAACGCAGTCGGCAAGATAGTTCGGGAGTTTCTTCACCCTGCTGCTTCTTCGAACTAATTGATTCTCTGGATTTTGAGTCTCTTCAATGTGTAGATGAAGTTGAGTTACTAGAGAGGCCAACCCACATTACTAATATTCATTCCTTTGTATTATTGCGGAATTTTTCTGAATAAATTGTAATAAAAATTGTGCAACTCAACATAGGTTTTATTCAGCGAAATTCCGCAGTAATACAAAGGAATGAATATTTTATGAACAGTTTAGAACGGCATAGTAACTAACAAATAATTTTTAGGGAACAGAAATAAATTAGAACAATAGTTTTATCAAAAAGGGTTGGTACCTAACTTTTCCAAGGAAAAAAAACATGGCACAAGGCAAGGTTGGCACGAAAATATACCGTTGAAAAAGTAACCAGTTTAATATAACAAAGTTGAAAAACGGTATTTGACGGGTTCCAAACCCATTTGGAGTCTCCTCAATATTCCCCCATTTGATGATTCCACCCTCTCGAACTTGATCGCTTTTTTCCTATATTACAGTTTTAATGCTTCCAGCCACCCTCCGCAGTGTAGAGGGAGGATTAGACAAACAGACGTGTTTGTTTAGCGAAATGCACCGCTCATCTTCCAAAATATTTACACTTCGGGGATTATGCGATCGCTTTCAAGACCGATCAATTGCCTCCCCTCTCTGTAGCCCTAAGGGCTCTACGGTAGCGATACTTCTGATTCGAATGGAAATGCTTATATGCACGAGCACATACCACCAGGAAGATTTTGCCAAAACATGCCAATACGCGATGTTGGAATGCAAAATGAAGTAATGATGAAACTGAGCAATGCTGCGCAAACAACCTGCAGAACTCAAAAAAACAATGATGAGAAATGGTGTATTACGATCTTCTCCTAGACTCATATTCTCCGAATAGATTTAACAAATAAAGCAAAAGATATGAGGTAGCTCGAGCTAACCTGGTTTGTAGGCCTGGTGAATGACCAAGACTGGAAACACCTCGCCTCCACCCCAGTTGTATAAATGCCCAGCTTGAGGGACCACCAAATCCATTCTTCTTGTCAAACCTAGCTTGATTACTTCCCTCTCGCCTTTGGACTTTATCGACCATCCACCTTCATGTTCATTATCGGTTCTAGGTTGGGTGATCATCATAACCATCTCCTACATCTTACGTCATTTATAGGTTCTGGATTGTTCGACAAACTCCTTTCTTGATCACTCTTTTCATTATTACAATCCTATCTATCTGATCGTTACTTCAGAGTACAGCATGATGACGCTTACTCGGAACCACGTCACCATACCTAAACTCAGAAGATATCTCAAGCAACTCCAAGACTGGACATCCACATGAAGGATCAGGTTGAATGAAACGAAATCTGTTCATGTCGACTTTATCTAGCTCAAGCTTGAATATATTCCAATTCATCTAAACGGCAAGACTGTACCATACGCCAACGAAGCCAAGTGTCTTGGAATCACCCTAGATGCTAAATTGAGATGGAAATCTCAACTTTAAGAAAAAGAAGGCAGAACTTGGGCTCAAATTCAGGAAAATGTACTGGTTGATGGGTCGACACTCCAAAATTTCGATCCAAACTAAATTAACCTTGTACAACCAAGTCCTTAAGCCTGTCTGGACTTATGGAGTGCAGTTGTGGGACTGCAATGCTCAAAGTAACCGAGATATAATACAGCGATTTCAAAATAACGTGCTGCGAAGTTGTGTCAAGGTGTACCGTTACACCAGAAATGTCCGATCGTACACAAAACTTCGCACTCAAACCATAAACGAAGTCATCAAGAATCAAGTCATAGCCCATCACAAAAGACTACAAATCGCACGTCAGTGAAGAAGCAGTACAATTGCTCGACGCTGACGACCTACTCAGACGCCTCAAGATGACTAAACCCCTGGACCTGTGGAAGACAATTTGTCAAAGACAAATGTATGTTGTATGTATGTATGAATGTTTTTTTTTTTTTGTTTTTTTTTTTCAAAGACAATTTGTCTTTGAGGGGAGTTAGAATTTAAAAAAAAATTAATAAACGAGACGGTTTGGGTGCGTCGAATGGCACTCTAGCTTTCAAATGAAGAGAGACTTAGTGAAGTATCTACGTAGTTCTTGTAATTTAATCGCGCATTTATATCAAACGAATGTTGGTTTTAAGTATAACTTGATGCAATAAATTATTTTATAAGAAAAAAAACGCTTTTCATTATTCTCGCCAGAGTAGGTTCTAATGAAAAGTCAGTTTAGACAGTTCAAATTCAGTCAGTTAATTCAAATTCAAAATTGTGGGCACAGTCAGAAATTTTTGTTCGACTGCCTTTCCTGTGATCGCCGACCTCATCAGCTGTCTTCCGCAGAGAACATCAGAATTGGTTCTGATAATTTCACTCACGGCTACTTATTGCCTGAGTCCCTTAAGTGGAGAAGGGTTCACCAACGGCCCAACCCGAAAAACTACAAGTACCTGCGATCCCGACCACGAGCGGTCACCAATCCAGATAATCTCCCAGGCAAACCGACCTTAATTTTGGTCATCTCACGGGAACCGGTACATTAAATCAATAAGTAATAATAGTGATTATTTGGTTATAGATATCGAGATAGTCGAACATTCATTATTGATGCTGTATCCTATACCATCCATCCCATCCATCTCGCAATTCATGCGAGTCGTCCTGAAACATTACTGCATTTCAAAATCGGAGAAGTCAGCCTGGCCCCAGAACTTCTGTTGACGGGTGCCGATGGATGGTTCCTTAATATCGTTCAAAATCAACTACCAAACTAACATTAACGCAAAGTATTCTCCACCTGAACATCCTCCACACCTTTACAATTCATGACAGTAATAAAACTTGACAGCATTCCAAAATGAATAACTATCGATCCCCTACTGGAAGCGCGGCTCCTCGGTTCAGTGTGACCTCACAACTTTTATACAACGAAAGCGCAACATTTGAAACATTCTGAGAGAAAAATAAGATATTTTCACTATTCGGCTTGAAAACATTTTATTGTGGCTGTGTTACAACAATATCTTGCAGGTTGTTCGCGCATAGTAACTATCATGATGTTATGAACGCTTTGTTGTTCTGTTGCAACTTGTCAAATCGAGTTATAGATCTTCAAAGGGCCGAAATATTAGGTTTATTAAAGGGCTCTCCGCTCTCATTGAATTAAGTGGCATTCCACACGAATCAAGTTACTGAATCATGAAAGAAGGGTGACAGTGTTTTGGAGGCTCCCGAACTGATCCTTCAAAAGAAAATCGTTCAACTTCCTATGCGGCTTTTTTTTTCAGCAAAACAAGTGTATTTAATTATGCCATTGTCTCTCCCCCACAGTATTTTAAACTTTCAGTATCGTTCAAATTAAATTTCCAAGATGAAAAAATAATAATAAACTACATAAGGCACCTATTTTTATGCTTCCAGTGGGCTTCCAGAGGATGTGTATCATCTTACAATGGTATATTCTATAGAATGAGCGAGAGAGGATTCAGCTCTACCGCTCACAATGCTGATCCTACTTCCCAATCTTCCTATCACTTCCTATATTCAAGACAGTGTGCAGCAAACTTTAGTGTTGCTGTGTTTACTGTTGAGATGGGAGGTAAGTTAGTTCATCGTTCAACAGCACATATGACTTCTTCGACTTAATTCCTATCACTTTAATTTCACGCAATTAGGATGAGAAGCTAAGGGATTCCAAATAAATACCCAATAAATAATATTGGTACCTACATTCAATTTTTTTTTCTTTGTTTTTTTTTTTGAGAGAGAGAGAAACATTTATTGAACATTTTAGGAGTGAAAAAATCGGACAAGGACTCTAGTAGTTGTCGAAGCGTAAGCGATTTGCAAAATGAAAAATTGATTTGCCAAAAGTTCAAATTGAGTTTCCGAAAATTCAAATTGGTTTATGACAAAGGTTTTTTGGGGGGCGTGCGTGAGGGCGTGTGGGACCCAAATGGCTACTCCGTCCTCCAGTCTGAGTCCTCGAACATGTTTCCTTGGTGCTTAGTAGCAGTAGTTAGTAGCAGTTCTTAGCCTTATGGAAACCGCTAAATGAACGGAGAATTGAGTTCCACTCAAATCCACGTCCAATACACAACAACGATTCTATTTTAAGTATTTTAAGCATTAAAAATGTGAATTTTTATTTATGGTTGAAGTCTACAATAATGAGGAGGTGAGACAATCTACAACATTGTAAACTGACAGGTGAAAGACTGGGGTTACTGGACATTCGCTCTGCTAATAAATTACTCACATTAATCCAGGAGGGAAATCAGGTGCTTAGGCCTCTAGGTTGGAGCCTCTCTTCCTCTTCTTAAAGACTAGGGCGACGACGTTTTGCCATACTATACTGGCCCCGGCCGACAAGAAACGTCAACAAAATTGAATTTCAAGACTTCTTTTTTGAAAAAATATGAAAAAATGTTGTAAATTGAAAAAATAGAAATACATTAATTAGATGTACTTTTATTCAATGTGACGAATAGTTAAACGTGTGAAGTGAAGGAACTAATAATTTTCGTTTATTAATTTTTGTCTTCGTCTAGTAGTCGTTCTGTTATTAGTTAAGAGCTTTATTGCTCAACCACTTGACTGAAAACTTCATAAGACGACTTAACTTGTCAAACCCGACCCCACATACTAAGTGTAATGAACACAGATCGAGAAAAATCAATAAAAATGGCTGGTAAATGAATCCAGTGAGACAAAAACGCTCTTTATGCTGCTAATCTGACACCTGAAAACCTTACAATCTCTTTAGGGCTATCTAAGAGGCGTTAGACTGAATTTCAGCGATCCACGATGAAAAGGAGAGAAGTTACTACGTTTGCGCATGCGCATAGGCTACTATTGATCCGGGGATGATGAATTTCATAGGAGACCATCTATCCCTTAAAATATAACCGCAATCGAACAATAACTTAAGTACAGTTTTGTCCGTTACAAGGATTTCTTTACAGACACAGAACCAAATAATATTTCATAGCATACTATGTTCAGGAAGCCCAAAACTGAATATTTTTTTAGAACATCTTTGCTTCCGAGTCTACCAAGGTAGCGGAAGCTTTGTTTTCACTTTTCAAGGACAAAAAAAAAAAGTTCTCCAAAATCAAAATTTTAACTCGCGTTTTGCGTTTTAGACCTTTCTGAACAATTTTGGTTCCGTGTCTGTGTGTCCGTGTGTCTGTCCGTCTGTCATCAATTCCTTGTAACGCGCATAACTATACGAAGTTATTGTCCGATTTCGATGAAATTTTCAGGAATTGTGGGGGGGGGGGTGTGTGTATTTAGATGGTCCCCTATGAAAATCACCCCCTTCGGATTGATAGTAGCCACTGCGCATGCGCAAACGTGAATTTCCTTCTAACGGCCATAACTTCCACATTTTCCACTCGATTTCGATGAAATTTTCAGGGATTATGTGGATTAGTTTGTGGATGATCCCCTATGAAAATCATCATCCCCGGATTGATAGGAGCGACTGCGCATGCGCAAACGTGAATTTCCTTGTAACGGCCATAACTTCTACATTTTCCATCCGATTTCAATGAAATTTTCAGGGATGTTACAGAGTTCCGTCAAACCGTCAAACTTTACCCCAACGGGGGTAACTTTACCCCAAAAAGTGAGAATCTTCAATTGTGACGTAAGCGTGGTAGAACTTGTATAAAAGTTAGCTATTGTGTTTCTCCACATCCCAGAGATCCATCCCAATTCCAGAGATGATCCAATCACATACATCTACTCACTTAATTTTTCATCCGAATTTGATGAAATTTTCTAGGATTGTCCACATCAGCGTGTAGATGGTCCCCTATGAGGGTAGTGAAAGGTACTTAGAGATTGGTGTTTTGAGATTAACTACTATGCATCGGATCATCTATACAATCGGGTTATGGATACGAGGAAGCTACGAGAGTGCCACACCCACTTGGCAGATTTTTTTTTTGTTTTTTCAACCTTGAACAGTGAAAACAATGCTTCCGCTACCTTGGTAGACTCGGAAGCAATAGGTGGTTAATGAATCCAGTGGCTCATAACAACGAAGTCCACACAGGTAATCCTACTTTCTTGACTTGCTTCCGAACACTTTCAGAGGCCGAATACCGAATTTCAGCTCTCTGGGAAGAACTGAATATGTGAAGTTATGGCTGAGCTATGAAATTTAGGCTCCCTCCGGTGATTAAAACCCCTAAAAGACACGTCAGTCAACGAGTCAAATCTGATCTTCGTACTATGTTTTATAAAAAAACGATCGAAAAAAAAAATTCAAAACAAGCTTGAAGGGATGTTTGGGGTAGGTTTTTTTTTTTTTTTAGGTAACCCACTTTCCATCTACCTAGAATATAGGTACGCAAAAAAAAGTTGCAAGAAACTAATGGATTCTTATTTCTAGAACTGTATAGCCGGGTGCCTCATGCTTTATATCAAGGCTTGGACTACCTTCTCGCTTGGTAAAAGACATTTCACTTTCAAGAATCGATTTCAATAGATTTATCTAACGAAAGTTCCTCCTGAAACATCAAGAACCATGTAACTTTGAAGACAGATTATAACAACATTAATTTTGTGGTGGTTGCATTCAACTGTTGAAACCATCTCAAGAAGAAAAAGTCGTTGAAGAAAAAACCTCGTCAAAATTGGCTCTACCTTTGAGTGTAAAGCTCTTTTGAAAACACGTTCGTGTTTTTTTTTTCTATGTTTCCACCATATTCTTGAACCTATGTGAAGACAAAATGGAACAAAACTTCTTTGGAACAGATAATTTGAAGAAGAAATACATTCGGACTCAAAGCAACCTCAACAGTCTTCAGCTTTCTGGGGACAACACACCCCAAAACCAATCTCAACTGATTCCTACCCAATATTCCATTTTCGATCTGATGATTCTGTACACACCGAGCTCAAAGAAATTTTTCTGCTTTTTACCGAATTTATCCCTCGCCACCGGACTAATCGGTGTGATATCGTTGATTGGAGAAATGATGTCTTGCTACATACTTCAGGTTAGTACCCACGAGCTATAATAAATTGTTATGGAATAGTATGCCCTCGAGCGAAACACTCCTAATCTAATACATAAAATCCCAACCAAGTATGTCGCCGATCGTCTAGGAATCCCGGGTTCGATTCCAGGCCGTGACCGGCGTTTTGCGGTTTAGACCTTTCTTAACAATTTTGGTCTCGTGTCTGTCATGAAATCCTTGTAAAGCACATAACTATACGAAGTTATTGTCCGATTTCGATGAAATTTTTAGGGATTGTGCGAGATGGCGTGTTGACGGTCCCCTATGAGAATCATCATCCCCGGACTTATAGAAGCGACTGCGCATGCGCAAACGTGAATTCCACTTAACAGCCATAACTTCTACATTTTCCATCTGATTTTGTTGTAATTTTCAGGGGTTATGCGGATTGAGATTTAAATGTTCCTGTATGGAAACCATTGCTCCCGGACTGATAGTAGTTGTTGCGCATAAGCAAACGTGAATTTCATTGTAACATCCATAACTTCTATATTTTCCATCCGATTTTAAAGAAATGTTCATAGATGGCCCGAGTTGACGTTTAGGCGGTCTCCTAATACGGTAGTGTAATTGATGTTTTGAGATAAACTACTGTGCATCGGATCATCTTTACAATCGGGTTATGGATACGAGGAAGGTATGTGCCACACCCACTTGCGTTTCACGTACCTGTTGGTTTATTATATTCAATAATGAACCTTTGGAATCGACCAAATTTTTTTTTAACACCCCCTCAAAATTTGTTGGTTTACGTTTCAAGGTACGTAGAATCCAAAAATCGAATAAAAATTTGGCCGTCCGTCCGCCGTACGCGGCTCTTTCCCCAATTAGCATTGACCGATTTTGATGAAATTTGGTATGTAGGCACCATTTTGGGTCTAATTGTGCCCCGAAGATTTTGATTAATGTAGGTCACTTCTAAGGGTCAAAAAATTAATTTTGAAAACGCCCTAACTCAAAAAATTTTGATATGAAGATTTTGTTTTTCCTTCATCTTAAGATTCTATAGAATTTTTAGAATTTTTTGAGACCACGCGGAGCTCTGTAGGACAAACCGTTCGCTCCCTACGAGAATTTAAGTTTTGGACGTACGATAAATCAAAAACACGAGTGTGTATCGCAAAAGAGGCTTAATCTCCGTTCAAATTTTAGCTGACCGAAATGCGATTGATGTTTTTCTTCATGTTTGATGGTTAGTGGCTTTGCAGACGAGTGATCTACATAGAAAAATAATAAACCATTGTGCAATAACTTGCAGAGTTATTTGCCTGCTTTAAGCAGGGTTTTTAGCTAGTGGGTACATAAATCCCTAAATTTGATTATTCAACTGAATTTAGATTTTCTTTTCATCTTCTCAGCGCATGATTTGAAAAAAACATAATTAACTTGCATGTGCGCTCGCTTCGTTCGCCCGTCCAAATTAGGTGTATAGATCCCTAGTCTGCTCATTCTAGTGGTTAGACTTTGTTATTTGTCACACAAACTTGAATTCTCATGACATCAAAGTATCGACAGATATTTTGGATTGTGCTAGGCCACAATTATACCGTTCAACTCCTCGGCAGTCAATATAATTTACTCAAATGATTGTATAGTGTTCATCTCTTGGCGATTGTTAAGTACCAAATCTTTATACATATTTCTCAATCCTTGTCAATCTAGGTTAAATCAACATACAATCTCGGATGAATATAGATTCTGACGTCTGAACACCTCCCGTGCAAAAAAGGACTCATAGGCGAAAAGCTATATAAAAATTACTTTTAGTTGTATCCATTAGTTGTATCCAAAAAAAAAAAAATAAAAAAAAATAAAATAAACGCGTGGCCGGTGTTCACTTGACAAAGGGGCAAACGTTTCAACGGTCTGAGAGTCTGGCCTAATGAACTATTCTCCACGCGAGTACCGAAACCAAAACAAGGTACTCGGGAGTAAATAAGCCCACGTCATAGGGCGAACAGTACCCATACTGTATCTAAACTTCACTTCTTCACGTACCGGTCTCAATCTTCTAGAAAAATCTAGAATCATCCCTACATCTTCGGAAAAACTGGTTTTAAGGGACCAGAAACCTAATTCCCTTCTGAAATTCCTTTTCACTTGCTTACTATATATTCACTTCTTAGTCAAACAATCAAATAAGCAAATTGAATCAGTCAGATCGACATCGGCTTTGGATTAACTACCCAAAAAGTGTCACGCGGGAGGGGGGAGGGAGTATTCTCCACCCGTCCATCCCATCCCTCCTCCGCCAAAAAGAGCGACTAAAGCATGTTCCATGTTTATGGAATTTTAGCCAAAGGCTCTACGCTGTAAGGTGAGGCCCGAAGCACCGAGTTCTTATTCAAAATTCACAACACGTTAAAATTACAACTATGACCTACAAAGGATCTTGCCGTTTAAAAGTTGTGCACTAATGCGCAAATTAGAAATATCCCAGACTATCGTTCAAGGTGAACGTGTTTTTCCCTAGCGTTAATTGATTGAGTAAACAATTCACCAGTTGGCAATCATATCGGTTTATGGTTACGAACATTGTTGAAGTTGATTGTACAAAATACCCCAGTACAGGCTAGAACAAAGGCAGTCTAACAAAAGGAGAAATCCTGTGTATTACTTCGATTTCTGAGAGATCAATTTCAAATTATTTTTCTCCCTAAATTGATCACTTTAAAAAAAATAGGAATCCCATGTTCGGTTACAAATTTGGATTCGTCGATAAATTTGACAAAAATAACGAACATTTAGAGCGCACTCAAAAACTTGGAGAATCGGCTGTTGCTTCCTCACTATCGAAGATGGAAAAGCTTTGAATTGTCGCAAGACGGTCCCCTTTGAATTGATTTCCCATCGAAGCATCCTCGCATGCGTGAACGTGATTCCACTTAAACGTCAATTTCTCTAGATCTAATTGCCCTATTTCGCTCTCAATTGGAGTGTGGTTTGGAACTCAAAAAATATTATTAGGTACTTATTACTTACTATTATTACTTATTCATTTCATCACAATCAAATCATAAATAGTCCCAGTAAGATATAAAAACCATGAGTTGAGAAATGCCTGAAATTAATCAACAAAATAAGCAATGATTAATTTTTTAATCGTGTTGCAGTTTATCAACTTGTCAAACCAATAACATAGTCGTGAAACTCGTGATATAAAAGCGGAGTTCGTCAGTGAAACTGCTCCATCATTTTGACAATAACGAATTCTATATGCATGTCCTTGTTACTACATGTAATGAAGCTATACTACAGGGTGTCTACACTTTCGATGGGCATAACTTCAGGGTTCGATTCTACAAGGTATTTCCTACAAAAAATGTCTCTTAGCAATTTTCTTTTAACCCACTCAAAATTCTATTTTTTTCACTTTACAGTTTTTCTTCGCGTTTTCGACCTTACGGCACTGATATGGTCATAACTCCCTTAAATCTCCTGAAAATTCAAATCTGACTACACCGTTAGAAAGAGCGTTAAATTACCAAGCTACCTAAAGCAAAATCAAAATTTTTTAGCAATGTAATTGTATCAAAAAATCAAGTCAAAAAGCGAACTTTAAAATTTTTTTTGAAACTTGACTTTCTTCGACCAACGTTTTCACTGTAAATCCCTGCCCATTTCGATGGGCGCTCTTCGGAGAAAACATGCTCAAATTGTCACCTTTCCAACGGTCTATCAATTTTTCTGTTCAACATTCAGAAAGAAAGAGTAAAAGAAGTTTGAATGTCAAAAAACGTGTGTTTTACAAGCAAATCCAGTGTTTCAAGCCGGTTTATGGTTCCCCTCGATCTCAAAATGGCTTGACGATTTTGGTATCATTTTCTATGTAATTATTTACGCTGAATCCAATAGTAATACTTTCGAATGATTCCGACGGCTAGAAAGTGAATTTATCGAAGAAAACCTTCGTTTTTCGTACATAAAATTCGCATCGTACATAAAGTAACACCTTTCAACTCAATAAAAACACCAAATTTCTAGCTGATTGAAGATTTTGTTGAGTAGAAAGTATTACTTTATGATATCTTCCATATCTACAAATAATGCGTATTTTATGTACGAAAACCGAAGGTTTTCTTCGAAAAATCCACTTTCTAGCAGTCGGAATCATTCGGAAGTATCACCATTGGATTCAGCGTAAATAATTACATAGAAAATGACACCGAAATCGTCAAGCCATTTTGAGATCGAGGGGAACCATAAACCGGCTTGAAACACTGGATTTGCTTGTAAAACACACGTTTTTTGACATTCAAACTTCTTTTACTCTTTCTTTTTGAATGTTGAACAGAAAAATTGATAGACCGTTGGAAAGGTGACAATTTGAGCATGTTTTCTCCGAAGAGCGCCCATCGAAATGGGCAGGGATTTACAGTGAAAACGTTGGTCGAAGAAAGTCAAGTTTCAAAAAAAATTTTAAAGTTCGCTTTTTGACTTGATTTTTTGATACAATTACATTGCTAAAAAATTTTGATTTTGCTTTAGGTAGCTTGGTAATTTAACGCTCTTTCTAACGGTGTAGTCAGATTTGAATTTTCAGGAGATTTAAGGGAGTTATGACCATATCAGTGCCGTAAGGTCGAAAACGCGAAGAAAAACTTTAAAGTGAAAAAAATAGAATTTTGAGTGGGTTAAAAGAAAATTGCTAAGAGACATTTTTTGTAGGAAATACCTTGTAGAATCGAACCCTGAAGTTATGCCCATCGAAAGTGTAGACACCCTGTATACACCCAGCTTGGAAAAAATTACAAGTCTGATTCTGCAATAAAAACTACCAAAAATATCTTATTTGGATTTTATGCAGTAAAATAACGACAGGTGTATGAAAAAAAATTGTCGAAGACTTACCAACGTACAAACTTCTAAAATGATATTGTTTTGACATTTTCATGTCTTTGCTTTGGCACATGAACTGAAAAATCGTCACGAAAACTTTGATGCTTGGGTACATGAACCTTACTTCACTACCTTGCTGTGTAGTGGTTGACATGAAAATGTCCCAATGTGTTGCAGACTCGTATGATTTCGAATCGAGTGTGAAGCGTTTAGTTCTTTCTAATAGACTTGATTGTGAAGGTGTTTGTTTTGTCTTAATTTTGAACAAAGCTATCAGAAGTTAATCAGGGTGATCAGAAAATGGTGTTTGTAAAATCGGTTATTATTATTTTCTCGGCCCCTCGTAACTTTCAATGTTCCGTTGTCACATCAGGTTGTTCAGCATAAAGTCTCACCAACGTACTACGATTTCTTCGAACAAGCCGACTACGAGCACATCCCAGGGAATATCGCCGTGGTTCACGAATTCTTCCCTACTGCGTGGGCCACAAACATCCCGTGGTTCGAGTGGACCGTCGAACTTCTGATCCTGCAGGTCGTCCGTTTCCTGATTTCTACCTGCCTCTGCTTCATCCTCGCTTTCAGCTTCCTCAAATTCAGCCTCTTGAAAGCGTATTTGTTCTTGAACGTGATTTATTACGTATATTGCATCGGTGTTCATATTTTGATGCTCATCAATATTAAAACCGCGCCTGGAAGGGTCAAGTATGTTGTGACCTGGACCGGCTGGTACTTTGTGGCTTTTCATTTTTGGTGCGTCATTGTGACTTACTTCCGCACCACCATGTTGTCAAGCAACCGATCATCATTCAGCAGTTTCAAATTATAAATTTATGGTCTCATTGTATTAATGGTATGTACATGCTTGAAATAAAAAATGAACCAACATTGTCTTGGGTTTATTTTTAATGAAAAATGATGGAATATAACTGTCATTGTCAACATCCAAATTTCCTCAGGAAAAATCCATTAAAATCTTATTTGCTTCCTCGCAATCAAAGTAAAAAAATTTCACAATCGTAAACTTCTTGAAACTACCGATTCTCAGTTCAAAGATTGGCACAATATGTCTCACTTCCTCTCCCTCCCCCTCTCTCTATCTTTCTCTCTCTCATCCATTGAACTATCTATTCTATCCATAGTCCAGCCGGCAGGTACTTTCTACCTATTCAGAATTGAAAATGAAACTTTGGGATATTGTTATGCATCATAGAGGATGCCTAACAAAAACACTATTCTGCTATATTTTTGTTTTGCCCATATCAACTCAAAAAGAACATATTTCGACAAATCCTATCGTACTTTGAATCGGAGACCAAAATGTTGCAGAGTTACAAACGACAGAGAAAAAACCCAATTTTTAACAAACCTCAGAAATATAAATTCTTATTTTACAATTAAAAAAAATAATTTGTTGTTAATTGTAAACAACTTGGTTTAACTAATAAAATAAATGGCATTTTTTGTTAGTAAAATTGTTCAAAAATTTAAAAAGTGCTAGAATTTTGAGCTCATTAGGCACTCATTGAGTTGGCACGTGAAGTTGAAAGAAACTGTGATTAGATTTTCTCTTCTAACCCAAAACCGTATTTCGAAGTTTTACGGTACTTCGTTATTACATTACAAAATCCATTAAAATATCCTCTTGTCGGCAGAAATTGGCTTCAAAATAACCTTATCAATGGATTCATCTTCTAGACGAAGCAAATGGTGAATTCTCAGTTCGTGGGAACGGCAGTCTCCCGTTCAATATTGGCAGCGGTCCCGCATCTAGCGAGTTCATTTGGAACCAGAAGTATCGAATCGGTGGTCTGGCCCTGCGCTCAGGGACCCACCGCCACCACCCACGCACTGTAAGGGTTAACACACAAAGTCCCACCAATTCTACTCATTCTGGAACCAACTTTCGAAAAATGTTCAAAGATGGTTTAAGAAGTCAATAATAAAAAGTGATGTAAATAAATTCTTAGTTTTGAAAATTAGAAAACACACAAAAAGAAAGAAATATACAGGAATGGAATAAAAGTTCATTTGAAGGTACCTGCCGAGTTGAACCAATATTAGTTTTGAAAAGAAGTAAAAAAAATATTGGAAATAACTATTTTAAAAAAAACACTAAAATAAAAGGGTGCTGTTTTATCCTTCTTCCTAAGAAATTTGGAGTGCTCATCTCGGGTAAATAAATTAAAATCAAAATTAATAAAGAAAATTTATAATTTCAAATTTCATCTTACAATTTCTTGTCATAAACAATGAATTTTTTCAATTTGAATTTCTAGATTTTTCACAAATATCTGAAGTAATGTCAAATCTGAAGTACTTCAAAATGGATATAGTAGGTGGTAAAAGAAGTGGATTTTTAAAACTTCCATCTATATCATTCTGGTCTCATAGCATCAGCTCAATATTGTTTCACTTTGCTAATGAAATGTGTAATATTATTATGTGTATTATTGTCGTCTATGTTCAATGAAATTATGTTAACATGGAATATAATATATTCCATGTTAACATAATTTCATTGAACATTGTTATTAGTAAATTACGTATTATGTAATTTACTTAGTTCAAATTGTGGCTTGACGACAACATGAAGTGAGCTTCAGGTACAAACCCTGTTTTCCATCATTCCCCTTTATTTGCAACCAACTAAATAACCTAGCCAAATAAAATTGATACACACATCAATAAATCATTATTGTCACAAATATGACTTCGACGTTCAAATTATTCCTAAAGATTACTCAGGCGGTATATCTACGTTGGGTTAGCTAGAATTGTCGGAGTTGGTACAGAGAAATCGTTAAGGAATCCCAGTACAAGTACGGGTGGCGGCCATGATTCATGTCAACCATGAGTGTGAGAGAGGGGAGGGGAGGGGGAGCAACGATAGTGATTTTCTCGGGGCCCAATAAGCTTGAAGCTAGGATGTGAACGCGACTCAATTGTTTTACCATACCTAATGATTTTCAAAATTACCTACTTTCAAATTGTGTAAATTGCAACTAAATTTTCAGATTTTAAAAATAAATTTCAATTATTTTTCAGATTTATAACTGAATAAATGCATGATCTTCATAAAACAGAATTACCCAACCTAATTTTTCTTAAGTAATAGGAAGATTTTTTAGTAATCCCCCCTGTTTTGAGGCATCATAAAAAGAAACTTTTATGAAAATGACGGCTCGATTTCAAATTCAGTACCCGCACTGCCCATTATGAAGTGGTCGAGTAAGTGTGCTTGAGGTATTTATAGGGACCTATGTAATTGAAAAGGGCTTCCACTTCGGTTTCTCGATATCGTACCTTGGATAGATTGGTAGTATTTATTCGTCTTACCGAAGCACAGGAGGTAGTATTACAGAGAGGTCCGAGGTAAGTGAGATGTTGCATCCCATTTTGAAGGCTACATTGACATAAATAAATATAATTTATTCCTCCTTCAAATTAAGCAGTCTATTTAAGGCAAATTGTGGTATTTTTCCGGTATCAATGTTCTTTAAGGACTCTTAAGAATGAGTGGGAATCTGACCTTGTAAGGAGGGCGAAGAGTTTGGCCTTGATGGTAGCTGCGAGGTCGGAAGGAGATGGCATCGCGGCGGCTGGCCCGCTACTGAGCAACAAGCCGCCCCCGGGGCCCCCCGCCCCCCGGTGGCCCCGCCCCCAGGAGTACCGCCTCCCCCCGCCCACTTTCACGAGACAGAAACAAGAAAATTAATTCAAGGAAAAATCCATAAAACGGAGCTTTAACTTTTGCTAACCGAAAAGGCATCCACATCGCACAACTCTGTGCGACTGAAGAGAGAAATTTGATGGAGTTTTCAGAAGTGTTTAAAATTAGATTAGGTAACCTTATTATAAATTCGAAATTGAGTATATCAAGTGTCTCCCATATTTAGTCGCACACTCCTCCATTCTGATGATCAAATTCTGGACCACCAGTTCAAGTAGACCTTAGGAATCGCACTGATTTCTTCACGTACCCTCACCTTCAGATCGCCAATTGTATAAACTCTGAGAGGAAAAAACCTTGGCTTTGAGGTAACCCCAAAATAAAGAATCGCAACCATTTTGAGAAATGACTCGATTTGCAATAATTGCATGAACTATAACCATGGAGACTCATGCGGTGGGAAGTGGCCCCATTTCTGAGGTTTTGGGGCGAGGAAATTCTCAATCACGTCCTCATTCTTGAGACAGGGACACTTACTGCGCTACCTGCACTAACCTCGAAAAGAAAGGGTCGATGATTTCCAAAGTGGAGGAGTTTGTGGCCGAAAATGGAGAACACTTGACAGATTCAACATTTCGATCATGAAAATTCAGCAAGATTCAGTTATCCTCTTGAATGGCAATACAATCATTACAAAAATATATTAAAATATTAATTACCTGATTTATGGACTTTTATAGTATTTATGGTCTGAAGTATGATGGCAACTATTCATTACATCACTGATGTGTTACGGACCGAGTTGAAGAAGTATTATGATTCAGAGGTGAACTTTTCTAATTTAAGCGCAAACTTGAACTCCTATGCTATATTCAAAGTAGGATCTAGATGATCTACATAATGATAGCAGTCCATGTCGATAAAAATTGATTTTTTACTGTTTTTGCACTAATTACGCGTTTGGGACAATTCAATGACGGCGAGGTGACGGCGCGGAGGTTATATCCCTCCTTCAAGACTGTTCGGTCGTGCGGGTCATTGCATAACTAACTGCCCCTTCCTTCTAACTCATCCCTGGACGCCACGACACACTGATACGAAACAAAATTATTCAACTGCAAAAATTTAAATGTGTGACTTGATTGAACGTTCAGAAACATGCTCCTAAAAACAGACTACTATTGGCCTTCACACTAAGGAATTGAACTCACTCTTTTTTAATGATAAGTCCGTATCCATTAACCTCTTGATTCATGAAATGTGGCAAATCTGTTCATTGCGACTTGAAAGAATAGCAATTTAATTTGATCTGACAACATTGAATTTGACTCCTAATTCGATATTCTACAAGTTTCTCTCTTAAAAGAACATTATGTGGACTGCATTAGTCAAAAATATGAACTGTCGCTGTACTGACTGACTGCAGACAGTAATTTATTCAGGCTACCGAGTTGATATGAATTGAGTCAACTACGGTTCTAATGTTACCAACACAGAACGTGCGGTAATAAGTTACTGTTTTTTCGGTAACTACGTAAAGCAATATGTTGTACTTTATGGCAAAACAAGTGGGTGTGGCACATAGCTTCCTCGTATCCATTATCCGATTGTATAGATGATCCGATGCATAGAAGCTAATCTCAAAACTCAATTTGGGGGCCATAATTTTCATAGGGGGCCATAATTTTCATAAGGAACCATCTACACTTCAATCCCCATAAAATCCCTGAAAATTTCATTGAAATCGGACAAAAACTTCATACAGTTTTGCCCGTTACAAGGATTTCATGACAGACAGACACCGAACCAAAATTGTTCAGGAAGGCCTAAAACGTAAAAAGTGTAAAACGTGAAAACAATGCTTCCGCTACATTGGTAGACACTGAAGCAATATATTATTCTACATATTCTTTCATCTGGCGACGATTTTGACGAATTCATTCATTCATTCACATTGGAATTCAGTTTGTTACCAAACAGTTTAAGGGTTACTGAGAGAAAAAGTGAGCGTGCAACATTTAAGAACGAACGGCCGAGAGGTGATAACTCCGTTGATAAGTTGTAGTTTATGGCAAAATATATTATTAGATAGCTGATCTTACCATTTTTTTTTTTTTTTTTTTTTCAGAGGAGGAATAAACCACAAACTCAGGATCGGTTAGTTCAGGTTCTGTTTTTATCGATTCTGTGTGTGCACTCGCTATTGTGTTTTTTTTTTTTTCGCCTTTGAAACCAATATCAGTTCAAATACCTATGTTTCCATGTACTTTGAAAAAATTCCTCCCTTAGAGGGAAAAACAATAGATCATGGTTATGTCCATTGTTGTAGGTGTAATTTGAAAATTACAATGGTGAAATAAAATACAAACAAGATATTTATGAATAATATGATCTAATAATATGTACCTACCTATTTACTTTTTCAAAGAATTTTTTTCTAAAAAGAAAAAAAAACTGCTATCGCACGAAGGTAATATTGTAGTGTTCAGGAGAGCCTGTCAGTTTCAAGTGTGTCAAGTTCACCAACACTTGAACTGATAATATTTATGTCTCATATTATCAGTTAATGTTTAATTATTATTTGGTTAATAACAACCAAATGATTTCAGGTTAAGTGACCTCTGTAATACCTTTCTTAAATAAAAATTGTACCAAACATTGTTAAAAAAACACTTACCTTTTAATTTCCCCGAATTTAGTGAAACTTGTAAGTTGTAAGCCGATGTTTTTCTACAACCACATTGTGTAGGCGTAATGACGATCAAAAGAGAGTCGAAATATTTTACCTTCCTAATACTGGGTCATTCAGGTAAAAGTTAATTTTGCTAATTTCTTTGCAATTTTTCGTCTTGAGCCGTTTTTTTCAATTCTCAGCTGTATATTGTAATTAGTATCAAGAGACCAAAACCTCATTTTCTCAAAAAATTTACATGATCACTTTTACCACCAATCCCACGATATATTTATCGCAGTATTCTAGAGAACCTTGCTTCACAGCTACCGATATGTAGCTATGATTTTGTTTACTGGAATCGCGTTGCATTTTTTGTGGCAAAAAAAAGTGTCGATAAAAATTCCTCGACCCCCAGCCAAAAGACATATTTATGTCAAAATATAATCTTCAATCGTTCATTTTATTGACATCAGTCATTTCTACCCTTTTAGTACTTAGACTGTGTCGTAAACCTTGTCAGACGCCTGAATAATATGTACAAACATTTGGTGACTCCAATTTCGAATTTATTACGATACACCATAACGTCTACTCCTATGTCACGTTAGCCAATGGCAGGAAGAGTGTCTCCAACACCCTACAAATTCGATGTTCGGTTATCGATGAAACTTATGCAGAACTATTTGGATTCCCAACCCAAACCCTTTGGAAATTCCATCAAAATCGGTTGAATGATGTAAAAGTAATGATCATTAGAAATCACTTTATTGAAACTTGCGCAGTAGCTACCGGTGATCTGATCGCGATGCATTTCATAGCTTCACGACCAGGGCTTACACAACCAAGAGCTTACAATTTTTCAGGACGGTATAAAACGTATAAATGCGGGTAGAAATTGATTTTGGGTCATTTTTTCACCTCCCCAAGAAGACAAATGTTTCCGCTACCTTCGATCGAGGGATATTTTGCATCATTTTACAGCACAATCACGGCAACTTTTTTGTTGCTGAACAGATGTTGATTCTTTGGCAGTCTTTCTAAACACTACCAACAGATCAAACCACACATGGACATACCAGATAATTATTGTTATTCAAAAGATAAACTTTGGAAGTTGGAAAACAAATTGAAGCAATTCTCAATCATGTTATGATTATCCGCAGATCAATCGTAAGAAACACGACAGGGAATCGTTGGTTTGCATTGAATCGTTTTTCGGAAAATTGGAATTTATACGATTTTGTTGAATTGCAAGCTTTACGATTATTTGGCAGGAGGTTCCAAGTCAAAAACCTTGTTTTATTACTTTTGGGAAGAGTAATCTACGGCATACCTACGAACTAACCAGAACATCGGCTGATGATGACCTAACCGTCGAAATCGATTCAACTTGTAACTCATTACTTTTGTGGAAATAGACAACGTTCTTCTCTACTCCGTTTCCACAATCTCATCGCGAGTGATTTTGTTCGTTTTGGTATACTACGCTAATAAGTCATACTAAACTTAAATTTAGCTTAGTTTATTTATCACTCATTTTAGCGCAACTACCAATCCGTTCATGCAATTGTATAGCATTTTCAAACCGAAGTTTTTGTAACCAAATTTTCAGATTTAAATCGAATGTGTTCTACTTCAAATTCGAGGATTTTAAAACCAAGGTTTTCAACGTACCTTGGTGTAGGAAAAGTACGTACTTGCATTGTTAGATAGGTACCTACGATAGGGTATCCAAAATCCGTGGAAGATAGAGGTTTGATTTTGTAAACATTATTGAGTAACCATTCTTCGGTCGCCCCACCACTAAAGACACAAGAAATCAAAAAACCTGGTTCTGGTTGTCGTCATTATACCGTACCCAGCAATCAGAGGCTTCGCTGCGATTGGCGAGGTTCAGCAAGCAGAAGTTATGGATAGGTATTCCTCCATCATGATCATTCCTTCATTGTGCGCCCCAGAGATGGGCGAATTGTTATTCATAAATACGATTATGAATACAAATCATATCTGCGACTTTACGATTATAAATACGAATATGAATATGAATGCGAATACAATCGTATTCACATTTTGAATACGATTTTCCCCCGTATTCGTATTTTGAATACGATTTTATGATTTTTTCTAGGATTTCTCCAAAAATCGAATTTTTTTACGATTTTCCCTGAAAATTGTATTTTTTTAATGATTTTCTCCCAAACTCTCGACATATTTATGGCCTAACATTGTCAAAATAATCAATCGAAATTCGAAATGCTCATAATTTCTTATAGGATTTTTCATGCAGAATCGAATGAGACCAATACCAGGTCGCTACGACCAACCATATAGAAACTACGACTACATTTCCGCTGAAAATCGTTTTTTTTTACAATTTGCACTAAAAATCATTTAAAAAAAGTATGATTTTCAGGGAAAATTGTAAAAAAATTCGATTTTTGGGTTAATCATAGAAAAAAATCATAAAATCGTATTCAAAATACGAATTCGGGGGAAAATCGTATTCAAAGTGTGAATACGATTGTATTCGTATTCATATTCATACCTGTATTCGTATTCATAATCATAAAGTCGCAGATATGATTTGTATTCATAATTGTATTTATGAATAAGATTTCGCCCATCTCTGGTGTGCCCTCCGTCTACGTCTTTGGCTCTCTGAATCCTACACGTTCACACCGAGGTAGTTTTTGCAACAATTTTGTTAAATTACCACCTCACTTTTATCGATTTTTTTTTTTTTTTTTTGATTCTCAAGGAAAATGAAGCTATTTGTTACAGCTGTACCAACGAGCCCAATTTATCAACAAATAATAATTTATTATCGATAACGATTCTGATTAAACAATCGCCACTCGTCAGTACCTTTCTACCTAACAAGGTACCTTCGGGCTTTTCCAACATCTACGTTTTGACTTACGAATCAAGCGTTGAATTTGACTGGGAAATGCTAAATCTTTTGAGTCGAAATATCTCGTTCCCACCTCTTCTCTGGATCCACTACTAACCCCACTAGTAGATAAGAGCTAATAAAAAACGTCTGCCAAGTTGGGTGGGCAGTATAGCTCCCTCACTCATTGTAACATGGGCGTATAGAATCAGTTGGCGAAAAAATTATGATTCAAGGAGTTATTGAATACCAAAATATTGGCGATAATATGCGGGATAGGGTTGAAGGTATTAATGTTTATAATAGTGTTGTAAATAGTTGTGGTAACCCACACAATCCCTGAAAATTTCATCGAAATTGGTTGAATAGTTGCGGAGTTTTGGTTGTAACAATAAATTTAAAGTTCGCGCATGCGCAGCGGCTATTGCTTGACCAATTTGATTGAAACTTATAGGGTGTCTCTTAGAAGTTAGTCCCTAACTAACCTCCAAATTTGAGAAAAATCGGTTCATTAGAAACCGAGAAACCGAGGTTCCAGGAAATTCACGTTTGCGCATGCGCACTCGCTCCTATTGGTCCGAAGGTGCTGAAATTGATAGGGGACCGTCTAGGACCTAACCCGCACAATCCCTGAACATTTCATCAAAATCGGACCACAGGTTAGTATAGTATTGCCCGGGACAAGGATTGACCACAGACAGACCGACAGACAGACAGACACGGAACCAAAATTGTTCGGGAAGCTCTAAAACGCAAAAAGCAAGTGGAAATTTTGATTTTGGAGGACATTTTTTTTTTTCACTTCTTTCACGAATACAAAGCTTCCCTACCTTCGGTAGTGAGGAAGCAAAAATATATGTACCTATGTACATTATATACTCGTAAGGCATAAATAATTGAGGACGCATAGTTCTGTCGTAGGAATCCACCTAGCAAAATAGCCTATCCTGCCTGAAAAAAGGAATTTAAAACAAGAAAAATTCATATTTCAGACCACTGAGCGGCGGATGTCCATAAAAACCATTTGAGGGTCCGAATTTCCCCCTTTGGATTCGTCGTCAAAAATGAATGGGAGACAACAGGTGCGAAAATTTTCTTGATAAACTTTCTTTTTATCTGACGTTTACCCAACTTTCCTTACTTTGTACTTTTCCCGACAGCGCTTTTTAAGAATAAACCTTTGAAATTATAGGTAGAATAATTCATACCATAGCTGAGGATTAACAAAAGGTAGGATTAAAAAAAGGTTGATCCACAAGTAGCTTCTTGTTACTTTCATTTATTGGCATTTACTATCGGATTGGTGTTACACCAGACAATGTAAGTTATGTTATAGATGTTAATCAGGGGAGGAAATATAAATACCAATCGAAACATTAGACATTATTCCAAACTGAGCATTTTATCTTTCGAATCAGCACTAGTTTCCTACCTTATACAATTTGTAATCCAAATTGAGGTGCCTGAATCAAGAATTGATTTTTTTGGAAAATGTACGAGAATATGACACTTTATGGTTTAAATGGTGAAGTAGCAGTTGAAAGGAAGCTAAACGGCAGTTGATATCGTTTCTACACCTACAAACAGTCCTCCTGAAGTTTTCCAAACCTGTGACATAAGTTGTCCTCTGACCAAATTGAAAAATAACCAGGATGCGCACGTTTGCAACGAAACCCTAACTGTCATTGCATATTTAACCACAATCCCTTCTGCCTTTGATGATTCCATCGATTAGCTAAGTGCTCAAATAGTAATAGATGCGGTATTTATATGAATTTTATCTTCTGTCTCGAGAGCCGATTACGCCCATTTGGTAACATTGTAGTAGGTAGCTCTCAACAACAGGGTTTCCGAACTAGGATGGACGGTGATTGAAGAAAGAACTTCACCACGTAAACTCCACCTTGTTCTTACCTGAAATGGTTTCCATCATGTTGAGCTGTCATTCGCCCACTTGTGCGGTCCTACTATGATTGAGCACTTGTACACGTAATCTCTGAAGCCATGTCGAGCGGTAGGTATGTTTAAGATAAAATTCCTCTTCAAGTCTCTATTATCTAGGATGAGCACACTACACAATCACTAATTTATGCAGATTGTCGAAATTTGTATTGGTTTTGGAAAACATCGGGTGATTCCTGTGAAGGTGGCTTGGTTTCCTAAGGTTTTCGATAACTCGTAAGGCAGAATATACTATGATATGGAAGTCGATTAACTTTACACAGGATAGTTTGGGATAGAGGGTTTTGATAATTTACTATGAACTAGTAGGAACAGTTTTAGATGAAAAATTGTGGACCCCGAAGGGACTCGAACCCACAAGCTTCTGCTCGCTAGACGCCTCACTCACACCAGAGCACAATAGAACAAGAACTGTTCTTTCTGTGGCTGCTCAAACCCCCTCCATAAATATCGGAACAAACGAAACGAACGGCTCCGAATAGCAACCTACAGCTCTTCAAGAACCAACAATGCAAACCTCCACCCAGAAGAAGGAATTGAGATACTCCCATATCATATCCACAAGCTGAGAGATAACTTCAATGTCAACCCAATCCAACACACTCCCAAACAGCCTGAACATCTCATTAAAACATAAATGAAATCTTGATAGCTAAGGAAGCAAACTTGAGATTATTACCTCCCATATCGATCCACTTAATGTGCATTCAATTTTTACTCATTTTTTTTACATTTCAGGTTCAAAAAGTACATCGATTTCCGCCTAGGTCAAGAGTTACGTTCTGTTCTGCTGCTTTTAAAAATTGTACCACGTTGAAAATACACGTATTATTATTGTTTAGGTTGATATCAACACAATTAATGAACAGGGCCATCGCCTGGCATAGCTGTATTACCCTCAAATTCCAACGCCTCTACTGTACATAATGTCTCCCCATAAACGCTCCCTACTCTCGTGGTCTAATAGTTAAGGTGTCTCTGTCCTGGAAGCAGAAAGTTTTGGGTTCAAGTCCCACCAAGGGACACATTTTCTTTACCTAAAATATTTACATCCAATATCTATTTCATAACAAATTTCCAGATCCAACCATCACCCATCTGGGTTTTATTCTCAATTTATAACTAGAAGAGCAATGATAATGTTCTGGATTCCGTCTAGTCGTTAGATCCTTAAAGATGACATTTGAACGGTAATTTTGTTTCCCCCCTACGCCATTTAGGCCATTGGCTATTCCGCCATGCGGCCTCTTGCAGCCCAATATATTTTGGATATCTTCGACCATCTGGTGTCGTTAGGGAGAAAACTTGATTTCATGTACCGAGTTGAGGACAATCACATAAATGATCGGTTGTCATGATTACGGTCGTCTGGCATAGTGAGCAGGTTGGGCTGTCCTTCACTCGAATATTGTGGAGGTCGGCGTTCAGGTAATCGTAACCTGTAAGGTGTCGAAAACCTGCCACAGACTGGGAACGCAATTTTCTATTCGAACCATGAAAACACAGTACGTCAACCGATATACAAATCTACCAGATAGATAGTGGATCAAATTATATACGAACAGCGTAGACTTTGCTCTGGGTCCCAGACCATGAGGGAGTTGACGGCAATGAAGAAGCCGATCGCCTTGCTAAAAAGGGATCGGAGTCCCAATGTTTTGGCCCTGAACCCATCCTTGAGGTTACTTAGAGTTTCATCACTCAACAGGTCCAGGAATGAGACGATAACAACAAACAGCTGCTCACAGGAGCAAAACTCCAAAGCAGACAAGCCAAGCAGCTAAACACCAAAGAAAAAGCAATAGCTCCGCTGTTATTGAGGCGGGCAGACCTTCGTACCATAGCAGGCCTCCTCACAGGCCACGGCCCATCTCAAGGTGAGAAAGATCAGGAAACATAATCTGCTGTAGCATCTATCAGAGTCCGACATTGTGGTAAGGTAGCCTCCTCCCGGCCAAAATTTCTAGGAGAACGCCCGCAAAACTCCTTCACTTCGTGAAATAAAAGATCTTAAAGAGTACCTAAAAAAAATTAAAAAATTAGTACAATAAATTTTTTTAAATCTCAAGAAAATCACTCTTAATGGAATAGACAATTTTGTCAGAATAGATCAATCATGGTCTAAGGAACTAAGGCCCTTAACATATTCAACCTCACCTTTCCAAAAAGGAACCCCCCCCCCATCCCCCCCTTTCGTCATCGTCCATTTTTCTTTCAATAGAGTTTTTGGTGCCAGAATCTATTGGGCCCCATTAGGAGGAGACTAGCGCGAGCAACAGAGGATGCAACCCAGTTGAAGGAGGAAGCCCGTTGATTATGGACATTGGGGGGAAGGGAGGGGCTCGTGACGGTGGGCCTCTAGGAACGGGTGACTGTCAGGGGGCACCCTTTCATCGTCGCCCACTGTTGTCAGGAGGCAAATTCATCGTCACCCGCAAACTTTGAGCTTTGTGAAGAGGTTCCACGGGCCCGTTAGTGGTTGCCAAAAACTCTCTAATGTTGCATTTTGATAAACACAGTGGCTGGATCGTCCTGTAAATTTCCAAGAACGTCCGTAGGATGATGGACTTCCAGAGTTCGAAAGGGTTTCATTTTGAAAGAATTTCGAACACTTCCTGCTCATACTCAACATGGGGGAAAATCAACTTCGTTTTTTCCAACTTTTTCGGCCAATGACTCGTGTTGAATGAGCTAAAAAAGGTACAGCATAGATATCCACTTGGTTCGTTATTTGAGAATCCTACATCACTATAGCAAAATTATGAATTTTGATCCGATTACACTCAATTATCGCGATACTTGTTCAATCTAATCGTACTAAGGAACCATAAAACGATAAGGAAACGTCAAACCAGTGCCATATTCTCGACAAGTTATGTGCTATTTCAACAATTTTGATAGGTAAACAAAAATCGAAAATTATCCATTTGACCCAAAATGAGATTTTTTGAACTTCTCATCATTCATCATCTTTCTTGAAATAAGATTATTTCACACTATCGTCGAGTGGTAAAAGTTAATTACACTCTTTTTACTAATTGAATAACATTGTTACAAGGTTGGTTAATACGCTATCAAATTTAAAAGATATATCAACAAGGTGATTAACAATTTTTTTTTACCTCACATTTTGAATGAGTTAACAACCACATTATCTGTTATGCAACGAATAAACATCTAAACAATTTTCATTACTCCTTTATCCTCTCGTTACGTCTCTTTCAACATTTAAGTAACACTATAAATTTGATAACAAGATTTAATGTCATTAGTTTTTTTAATCTATACTGAAATGACTTTTGACCGCAATAATATCGGCGACCACCAAACAAAACAGTGCATCACAATTATTAATAATACTACCTACTATGGTGCGATTCTAAAAGGCAGTCTTGGGTATTTGGCACACTGAGATTAGTAGTATGGTGCTGTAGTAAGGGGAGGGTACCTACATAGGAGATTTGAATTCAATCCGATTTTCAGTCAATTTGCCTCAAAAAATAAGACTTAATAATTAATTTAATTCAGATTCAAAATAGATTGCCTAGACAATCTATAATTTGGCATTTATCGCGTATGTGCAGATCAGAGAAGTAAACTTCGAAATTTCTAGGAACTGCCAGCAATGCTAGCTAGACTAAAATGCCCCAATAGAATGGTAGATGTGTCCTGTAGTGACTAATAATGGGTGTCAAAAGGAGTGAGTCTCTTTCGGCTAACACTGGAGATCTCCACAATCAACGACTCTTCTTCCACAATTTGAAAAACAGCCCTTATGTGCGGAACGTGATTCTCCAGCAATAAACTTCGAAATTTCTAATGAATTGCCACTTTTAACAGGAAATCAGGATTTACAGAGAATTTCAAGAAGCTGAACACATTTATGCAAAAATGAGTAGCTATAAAACAAATTCAAGGCGCGAATTTTGGGGCCTGACATCCAGAAGACCGTCAGCAGAAGCACGTCAGCAGAACCAGAAGACCACCTGAAGTCTTCCCTGTCCACTAATGCCAAAGCTGAGGGTTGATTATGGAGATCACACACCTCACACTGGCAATTGTTTTAGCTGGTCAATGAAAAGCAGAAAATGTGAAGAGGTTATCACTTTGTGGTGAAAGTTTCACCGTGAAACACCATATGAATACTAGCCAGACTGAAAGCCCCAAAAGGACGGTAAATGTGTCCTGTAGTGACTAATAATGGGTGTCACAAGGAGTGAGTGTTTTCCTGCCACCATTGGAGATATCCACAATCAACGACTCTTCTTCCACAATTTGACAATTGTCCCTTACGTGCACATGTGCAGAACGTTATTCTCTACCGATAAACTTGGAAATTTCTAAGAGGAACTGCCAGCAATGCTAGCCAGAATAAAGCCCCAATAGGACGGTAGATGTGTCCTGTAGTGACTAATATTGGGTGTCACAAGGAGTGAGTGTTTTCCTGCCTCCACTGGAGATCTCCACAATCAACCACACTTCTTTCACAATTTGACAATTATCCCTTCTGTGCACATGTGCAGAACGTGATTCCAGAGCAATAAACTTCGAAATTTCTAATGAATTCTCACTTTTTACTGGAAATCCGGATTTACAGAGAATTTAAGAAGTTGAACATATTTCTGCAAAAATGAGTAGCTATAAAACAAGGTCCATACGCGAATTATGGGCCTTAACATCCAGAAGACCGTCACCAGAAGCACGTCAGCAGACCACCTGAAGTACGTCAGTTCTCCCTGTCCACTAATGTCGAAGCTGAGGGTTGATTATGGAGACCAAACACATAATGGCAATTGGCAATTGCCTTAGCTTGTAAATGACGAGCAGAAAATGTGAGGTGGCCATCACTTTATGGTGTAACAACAAATGAGGGAGGACACCACGAGGTATCGACATCCCAATCAAAGCCAGCGAGGCTAAAATTCCCCAATAAGATGACAGTTGGTGGTGACTATTGAGTGTGTCAGGAGTGAGTATCATCCTGCCACCACTGGAGATCTCCACAATCAACGTTTGAAAAAATGGGAATTACATCATCAACATTATCAGCTAAAAACGTGATTGATCATTTCCTCCGTAGACAATTTCCATTTGAAATCATTATTCATGTTCGGTAAACTCTCAACAATTTCCCCTTACATGAATTATTTTATAGGAATTTGAAATAAATGAAGTTAGAGCCCATTGCCCACAACCTGTACAAAGAAATTGGGAGAAAACTAATTCCTTCACTTCTATAGATAATTTGATTAGGGGTGAGTATCGATTAATCGGAATAATCGATCATTTTATCAACCAATCGATGTTTTCTAATTGATGCCCGTAGGGAAATTAATAGGATGTTATTTTGAAACGATTAAGTACCTAACTTTTTTTTCACTGAGATTTCAGATATCGAGATCGATGAATTTTCCTTCATTGAAGCTAATTACTTTGAAATTATACAATTACAATATAATTATGACATAACTTTATAACAACGCATCGCCGAGGGCGAGAAAGTGTAGATCATTTCACCTGTGTTCATCATTATCACGCACTGTTATCAACAGAAATAAAGTTTGTCGAGTGTTGCCACCAAAAAGTGGTGTTGGATACATTTGCAGAAAGTGAATCTTCTTGTTAATGAATTTCTTCCCTAAAGGGGTCTCAGTCGGTGAATAAAGGGGTTTTCCTACTTTTCTCTGGCAATTATTGGTCGATTTTGATGATTCCAGCGGCAATCTTTTAGTTTTTCACTTTCCTAGATGGATGCACTAATGAATTTCAAAAATCCCTGAAAATATCAAATTTAGGTATAAATTTTCACTTATTTTTTACTTTCGGAATTAAACAAGTGCATTAGTGTGGAGACATTATTGGTCGATTTTGATGATTCCAGCGGCAATCTTTCAGTTTTTCAATGGATAGATGCACTAATGACTTCTCACTAATGACTTCTCTGTGTTGATAACAATAAAAAAATATATTGAATCAATAAATTTCAAAAATCCTTGAAAATTTCAAATTTAGGTACAACTTTTTACTTATTTTTTACTTTTGGAATTAAACAAATGCTTTGGTGTGGATATTATTAAAAAAATGAGAAGAATGCCACAAGAAACATGAAAATTGGATGATTATTTCCTGAGGAAAATAGGAAAAAGTGTTTATGAAAACTGACTAGCTATGAGACGGCTGGGGGAGGGTGGTGGGTGGCAATGTTGCTCCTACAGACGTGAGTGGGAGGGGGGGATGGGAAGGGGCAACCGAGCGCTGGTTCGTAAGAGATTAGACTAACCCGGAAAGAGCGGCGACTGACTGAGACCCCCTTAAAGTTCATCGTTTACCAAAATACCTAATTTTATATCGTCTATTTTGATCGATTTTCAAGGCCCCAATTAATTGGTGAATCGATTAGTTCTTATGAAATAGTCATCGATTGCTTTAATCGATTATTCGTTGGTTGATACACGTCCCTAATTTTGATTGGTTCACACTATAACGGAAACAATGATTACTGATCTACCAATTCTGGACATCTGAACAAGTGTACTTGTTGAGCTGTGGAAAATAGCGCTCCAAAATGCAGAATAAATAGGAGCAGCAGAGTTAAGCGCTCCGAAAACAAGGAAAAATAAATATTTGTCCCAAAAAATAAACAGCGCATTGACTGGCAGTGATTGCAGTTTGGAAATGAGTACCCAGTTCCCCCTAATGGTTGAATTCATGGAGATGCAACGTTTTGTTTGATGGTAGCCGACAGTGTTTGGCATGTGGGCTAACTTAATTTGCGTCAACAAAAGAAAAAAATGGTATGAAACGCTATAATTAAGTAGTAACAACGATTATAACAATAAAAAAGGAACATGTCTTAGCTTAAAAAGCCCGAATCGAATGGCTCAAAATAGAAAAAAGGTGAACACAAAATTACCTACGAATCATTCACAATGAACTTGTAGGGAGGGAAAAGCAGGAATTTGTATAACGTGGTCGAAGAAGGACCATCTGCAACCCCACATAACCAGAAATGAAGAGACGAAAACTTTTGTCATACGCATACAAGACTGTGTATAAAAGAATAAAGAAATGGCTCGCCCTATATACATAAACTATACATATTATTTTATTCTATATCATCTGGAAAGATTACAGATCTGACAGTAGTAAATAAATAAATTTAAAACGATTTGAATTTTTAGTTTGGTCTATCAACGTGAGCATACATTAAGCTAAGTAAGGAAGCGTAAATAACACCATAGCGGTGTCGGATACCGTGTAGCGAAATGAGTAAGTAGGACAAAATGAGCACAAGGAGAAAACCTCAGGAGGTGGCAGCACTTAAGCAGATTTGGCTTCATCGTCGAATCTGAAAAGAAAAGTTCTCAGTTAATTAAAGTACTAACCGAAAAATTCCAGTCATGGATGTTGTGATCAATTTAAATAAAATACCCTACACCGAAGCAGTTAAATATTTGGGTTTGACCCTCGACTCCAAATTAAACTGAAAAACGTCTGCCAAGTGGGTGTGGCACATAGCTTCCTCGTATCCATAACCCGATTGTATAGATGATCCGATGCATAGTAGTTTATCTCAAAACACCAATCTTTAAGTACCTTTCACTACCCTCATAGGGTAATCACGCTAATCTGTTCAATCCTAGTAAATTTCATCAAATTCGGATGAAAAATGTAAATGTAATGGCTGTTACAAGGATTTTACGTATGCGCATGCGCACAGGCTTCTGTAAATTTTAAGGCCTTGATTTTCATTGGGGACCATCTACAACCTAATCCGCGTAATCCCTAAAAATGTCATCGAAATCGGGTAGAAAATGTGGAAGTTATGGCTGTTACAAGGAAATTCATGTTTGCGCATGCGTAGCGGCTACTATCAGTCCGGGGGTGATGATTTTCATAGGAGACCATTTACAACCTAATCTGCATAATCACTGAAAATTGCATCGAAATCGGGTAGAAAATGTGGAAGTTATGGCTGTTACAAGGAAATTCATGTTTGCGCATGCGTAGCGGCTACTATCAGTCCGGGGGTGATGATTTTCATAGGAGACCATTTACAACCTAATCTGCATAATCACTGAAAATTGCATCGAAATCGGGTAGAAAATGTGGAAGTTATGGCTGTTACAAGGAAATTCATGTTTGCGCATGCGTAGCGGCTACTATCAGTCCGGGGGTGATGATTTTCATAGGAGACCATTTACAACCTAATCTGCATAATCACTGAAAATTGCATCGAAATCGGGTAAAAAATGTGGAAGTTATCGCCGTTACAAGGAAATTCATGTTTGCGTATGCGCAGTGGCTACTGTCATTCCGAAGGTGGTGATTTTCATAGAGGACCATTCAAATACTAATCTGTAACATCCCTGAAAATTTCATTGAAATCGGACGGAAAATGTAGAAGTTATGGCTGTTACAAGGAATTCACGTTTGCGCATGCGCAGCGGCTACTATCAGTCCGGGGGTGATGATCTTCATTGGGGACCATCTGCATAATCCCTCGAAATTTCTTCGAAATCAGGTACAAAATGTGGAAGTTATGGCCGTTACAAGGAAATTCACGTTTACTATCAGTCGGAAGGTGATGATTTTCATAGGAGACAATCTAAATACTAATCTGTAACATCCCTGAAAATTTCATTGAAATCGGATGGAAAATGTAGAAGTTATGGCCGTTAGCAGGAATTCACGGTTGCGCATGCGCAGTCGCTTCTATCAGTCGGAGGATGATGATTTTCATAGGAGACCGTCTACACACCAACCCGCACAATCCCTGAAAATTTCATAGACATCGGACAATAACTTCGTATAGTTATGCGCGTTACAAGGAATTCATGACAGACACACAGACAGACACACAGACACGGAACCAAAATTGTTCAGAAAGGTCTAAAACGCAAAACGCGAGTGAAAATTTTGATTTTGGAGAACTTTTTTTTTCGTCCTTAAAAAGTGAAAACAAAGCTTCCGCTATGTTGGTAGACTCGGAAGCAAAAAAAAAAAAACACATAGAAAAGAAAAAAGAGGAAATTAAAATCAAATTCAGAAAGATGTATTGGTTGATGGGAAGGAATTCTCGTCTCTCTCTCTCCATAATAAACTGCTTATTTATAAGCAGATCCTTCGCCCTATATGGACCTATGAAATGGGGTATTTCAGTAAATTTTTTAAAAAATAACGGTAATCTGGTCTATTCGTCGAGAAAATGTTTAGAAGAAATTAGGGAAGCTAATGAAAGTTGAAGATTTGAATGATGTGACGTAGTAAATTGTTGTGACGTGTTAAGGGGGTCTCAGTTGGTCGACGTTCGTTTTTAGTATTCACCGAAATTGAAGGCGCAAAAACTTGTACCGAAATTTGAAATTTTAAAGGAATTTAGAAATTCATTAGTGCACGGCCCAACAGAATTGAAAGAATGAAATATTGCCGCCAGAATCATCAAAATCGAACAATAATTGCCAAAGAAAAATGGGAAAAACGATTGAATAAACGGGTTTTCTCATGTCTCTCCCATTTTGACAATGGATATGTCTTAGTTCTGGGGGTCATTCCAAAATTTTCGACACACAAAAAATTGCAACGTTTTTGACATTTTCATGTCTTTCATATGGCACATAAAAAAAAATCGTCACGAAATTTGATGCGACGAAATTTGTTGCAACGAAATTTGTTGCGACGAAATTTGCTAACGAAATTTGCTAACGAAATTTGTCCCAAGTCGCCACAATGATGATTATGACCATCAGAAGTGAAGTTGTTAGGTAGGTACGAGGTAGGTACTTTACAGTTTGATATTACCAGATCAGCTGAGTCGAAAATTGAGCTCCCAGATCAGCTGAGTCGAAAATCGAGCTCCCAGATCAGCTGAGTCGAAAATCGAGCTCCCAGATCAGCTGAGTCGAAAATCGAGCTCCCAGATCAGCTGAGTCGAAAATCGAGCTCCCAGATCAGCTGAGTCGAAAATCGAGCTCCCAGATCAGCTGAGTCGAAAATCGAGCTCCCAGATCAGCATGAAAATGTTTCAATGTGTTGCAGACTCGTATGCAAGCGTTTTTTGTCTACCCATCTGCACACCGATTCTGCACCTCCCTTATGAGTAAAATTATGCGCTTATAGGAAATTCACAGAAGACTTACAAATGGGACTACACGGAATCAAGATTTTCTGATGCTTTTCACGTACAACCAATCGTTCCTAGGGAAAACTAACTTCCTCTTCTTCCACCCCACAAAAATCGTTCACCACTCATTGGAAACTCTCAATTTATTAAACATGGTACATGGTCCCATAGAGAATGCAAGCATAGAGAATGCTAAAGGCGCCTGAGTGGTCACTGATCAGCTGAGTGAGCTCCAAAGCCTTTTTCTCTCCTGTTGAACGCAGGAAGCTACAGTCGATTCATTTAAATTGCCATCATAAGACATATCCATGTATAGATGTATCTGCATGCAGTGTAGATGCCCGTCATTTATAATAGTGTTAAGATTTTTTTCCCCAGTTTTGCCCGTTACAAGGATTTTATGACAGACATTCAGGGAACCAAACTTGTTCAGGAAGGTCTGAAACGTAAAACGCGAGTGGAAATTTTGATTTTGGAGAACTTTTTTTTTTCAACCTTGGTAGACTCGGGAGCAAAATCTCATTATGAAAATGAATAAGGTAACCAGAATCAGACAAGCAAGTTTTGAAGAAACAGGTAGGCGGTGCGGGTTAGCATTCATTCGCTGCAAGTGAGCCCTTACGAACTCATAGCAAATTGCCGATAAAAAACATACTGTTTAGTAATGCATGCATTCCAGGGGACGTCCGATAGGACATTAACTCAATTTAAACCAGTTGGTAAGCGATAAAACAAAATTTCATTTATCGTCCTTCGGCACAAACAGTTTCACTCAATGTACGAAATGTGGTTAGTAGTATTTTGAGTTAAAAATAGTGGACCTTCCCCCTCATCGCCCTTGGCCGCCATAACATTTCTAGCGGCTTGGGAGCCTCGAATTTGAAGAGCATTTTAAAATCCATGATCTACGACACCCAACATGCGAATTGGATTTCACCCCCACCACTAATGGTGCCAATTCGAAATTCTGGCGACGTAGAGCTACAACTCGATAGGTTCTAACGTCGAATCAAAAAGAACCACAAAAATCGATTGGAAACTATTAGTCCTGGAGCCGAGGCCGAAAATCGCACTTCATTTAGGGATACGATTCGACGACAAATTATGAAAATCTTGTCCATTCTGAGAGAGAGAGCCCGCTGTCTTCTAGTGGCGGAATCAAATTCAAAAATTGTCAATTTGTTGAAAATTTGTTGATTTTGGGATACTCCACATTTTTGCTCAATACTGTACTACTTTATTGGAACTCAAGCAGCGTGGTCTACCTTCAGTAACCCATTGCTTGTATAAGGCAGACTAAAATTGAAAAAGTGCAAATTTGAGGGTTAAAATTTATGTATTTTGGGAAAGTAGCAAATTTGGCGTGTGATACAAGCACGTAAGTAAAAACTTACGTTCAGCTTTCCTGAACAACCTAATGAATCGTTTTTTTTATTGATCACTACAAAACAACAAGTTATTTTCAACAGACCCCGGAAATAAATTGTTAGTCCCACCCCCCCCTTCGCAACACAAATCCAGTTTTTTCAAGTTTCAGTTCAGTCTGCCGCTAAAAAGCAACGAAATACCGATGGCAGACTTTGTTACTAAGTGTTTACTTACTTGCTTGTATCACACGCCAAAATTGCAACTTTCCCACAATACATAAAATTTATGTATTGTGGGAAAGTTGCAATTTGGGCAATATTTAATATTAACCCTCAAATTTGCACTTTTTCAATTTTAGTCTGCCTTATACAAGCAATGAGTTACTGAAGGCAGACCACGCTGCTTGAGTTTCAATAAAGTAGTACAGTATTGAGCAAAAATTTGGAGTATCCCAAAATCAACAAATTTTCATCAATAAATTGACAATTTTGCTTCCTCACTACCGAAGGTAGGGAAGCTTTGTATTCGTGAAAGAAGTGAAAAAAAAATGTCCTCCAAAATCAAAATTTCCACTTGCTTTTTGCGTTTTAGAGCTTCCCGAACAATTTTGGTTCCGTGTCTGTCTGTCTGTCGGTCTGTCTGTGGTCAATCCTTGTCCCGGGCAAAACTATACTAACCTGTGGTCCGATTTTGATGAAATTTTCAGGGATTGTGCGGGTTAGGTCCTAGACGGTCCCCTATCAATTTTAGCACCTTCGGACCAATAGGAGCGAGTGCGCATGCGCAAACGTGAATTTCCTGACACCTCGGTTTCTCGGTTTCTAATGAACCGATTTTGCTCAAATTTGGAGGTTAGTTAGGGACTAACTTCTAAGAGACACCCTATAAGTTTCAATCAAATTGGTCAAGCAATAGCCGCTGCGCATGCGCGAACTTTAAATTTATTGTTACAACCAAAACTCTGCAACTATTCAACCAATTTCGATGAAATTTTCAGGGATTGTGTGGGTTAGGTCCTAGACGGTGGACCGCTATTTACAACACTATTATAAACATTAATACCTGCAACCCTATCCCGCATATTATCGCCAATATTTTGGTATTCAATAACTCTTAAAATCATAATTTTTTCGCCAACTGATTCTATACGTCCATGTTACAATGAGTGAGGAAGCTATACTGCCCACCCAACTTGGCAGACGTTTTTTAATTTCATTCCGCCACTAGAAGACAGCGGGCTATCCAAGGCAGACCATGCTATACTGTTTACATACTACTCATACTTCAATGTGTTAAAATATGAATCATCCCAAAATTGTCTGAATTTTAAATCAAATTAGACTTTTTTTCAATTTAATTCTGCCAGGACTTTACAGCTGCTCAGGATTGGCAGACAAGTCTAAAACCCGTAAGTAGACTTTTAAAAACCAGCTGTAAAAATTTGGGAAGTCCCAAACGTTGTGGATTTTTGCACCAAAAATAAGTGTATAATTTTTTTTTTTTTGTACAAAAGTGTACAATTTTAAAAATTGAGTCTGCCGAGGGTTAACAGCCGTTGAAGAGAAACAGACTGATGAAAACATCCATGTTTGGACCTAATCTCTCATTCACGGAGTTTTCATCCATCCCGGAGATATGATTTTTCGTGATTTTTGAACATTTCACATGGCCGCCATTTTTGAAAGCAACCGTTTTGGAATGGCAGACTTGAATTTTCTCTCTCAGAATGGACGAGATTTTCATAATTTGTCGTCAAATCGTATCCCTAAATGAAGTGCGATTTTCGGCCTCGGCTCCAGGACTAGAAGGCCTGGGCATAGTAAACAAGATTAAGCCTGAAGACTTGTATTTTTAAAGAATTAACCCCCCTTAAAAGCATATCCGATGACCAGGAGTGTTCCAAATGGGCTGTGCAGTCGTTTTTTACAAACTACCTACCGACAAACGTCACAATATAACAATTTTCATGACAAATGTCAGAATGATAAAGTGCAAAAAATTACCTTGGATCAGATTTTTCAGCTTCTTCCAGCTGCACGTCATCCAAATCCACAGGAGCTTTTGCTTTGGTGGGCGAGTAGGAAATGTTGACGGTCATTTTGGAAGGTGACTTTTTAGACTCGAAATCAATACCCAGGTAGGTCTCGTCTCCCGGACTGATGTCCATCCCTCGAAACTCCTTCTTCGTCTTCTGCTTTATCCTCCGGATGAGCTCATTGTCTCGTTCTTCGTTATTGTTGAGGCTATCGGTTTTGTATTTGTTCCTAAAGAAATTCCTCCTCTCCTCCTTGTACCGCTCGATCCTTTCTCGTCGTTCCAAATCGGATTCAGAGGAATTCGGACTGGTGTCTTCCCTATTCAAGCTTCCAACGCTTAGCACCAGTTTCGATCGAGCTCCGCTCGCGATTCCCGCCGAACCCATTTGCGGTGTGTCGATCTCGACGAATTTTTTGAGTTTTTCGGCTTTACCAAAATCGGAATCGCTCTCCTCGCCTTGTTCTTCGACGGGAACTGGGTTCGAACTTTGGACCGAATCTTTCGTCCGGCCCACCCAATCCCGTTTCAAAACTTCGGAGACTACTGCGCATCGCTGGCTGACTGGACTAGCTCCACTATCATCGAGCTTTGCGTCCACGCCGCTAGGCTCGTTACTACAACTAAATCGGTTATTGTCATCGCAAACATTACTAGTGAGATTATGAACACTTAAATTACTATCACATACTAAGTTATCATTTAAATTTGGTTCATCGGCTCGACAATCACGTTGAGTTAATTCGCTAAGTTTCAGAGAATCATTCAAGAACTGTTCAACATTTTTTGAACTTTCGTTCAGACTTAAATTAATATTTTGGTAGTAAGTCTTTGAGATTTCATCGGATCTTTCGTCCAGATCTCTTGAGTCAGGTACAATTTCGCGCTCAGTGGCGCCATCTTCAATTTCTAAGCTCCCTAGGGGCGATGGTTCTAAAGAAAAGTTGTCATGGATCGTTTCTTTATCCTCACAAGCCGTATCGCTTTGTTTGGAAATAGTACTAGGAGAGTCAGTCTTAGCGGGCTGGGAAGCACCAACACATTTGGTGGTTGAGATTGTCAGATCGCATTCAGATTCCAAGGAGCGGGAGTGTTGATCATCTGAAATTACAAAAATAAACTAATTTTATTTCTAAGATGACACTTGGAAACATCTATAAAACACAGCATGAAATTATGAGTGAATCAATGTTTTATTAATCTAAGTACCTAATAAATAAAATGAGGAATTTCACCATGTAGGAATTTCCTATTTTTACCCCAAAATCGGATTCAGCACCTCGAAAAACCCCCTACGAGAACTTTCGGCGCATACTTCCTAATTTACAAATAAACAGAACAGTGTAGAAAATATGAACTTTCGAAAAAACCGGGAGGATGACGTCAACCAGCAATAGTTCACGTACGGCCACTTGAAGCACTGAGATCAACATTTCACAAAACCAGTAAAGATCGAAATCGAAGAAGTGAAAAGAAAAAATAGAAAAAGCAAGATGGAGAAAATGAGGTTTCCCCTGTTTTTGATTGATAACTTTCCTCTTAGATAACACGATTTCGTTGTTCCATCAGGCAACAAGGGGAGGGGATGGCGATCCGAACAGCCAATCAGCGAGCGTTTCCACTTCACGTTGAAGTGGTCTGTTTTCCTGGTTATTTTTTGAAATCATAAATTTTGAATGTCTCAAAAATAACAGAAAACTTATTTTCCAAAATCAACCCGATTTTCATCTATCGTACACCATTAACTGTTAAGGAAAAATGCAAACTTCGGTGAAATTCCTAATAGCCAAAAAATATTTTTTTACTACAATACCTACATTCTGCGCCATGGAAATGCAATCTTGGGTTTGAAGTCGAAAATTGGAAATTCCGGCTTGCTGAAATTCCTGATTCTATAGCAAGCTACACTACACCACAAGGGAGTGAAATTGAGACTGAATGCGTGACGACTCTGATGGCCTGGGCGCATGTAGGAGCGCTCCCAACCGCGGTTTGGTAGATACAAGCGCTTCCAGTCTCGGCTCTGTAGGATGTGCGAGCGCTCTCATGATATGAGGAACTGGAGGGGAACCAATAAGCGATATTTTAATGGAGTACGGACATTTGAGAAGAGCAATGACAGGGTGTCCAACGATTCCCCGAAAAAAATTCCCTGAGTTTTCCAGGGTCAAATTTCGACTTTTTCCAGGATTTTGAAAGAAAATTTCATCGAAATATAGGAAGGAAACTGTAGAAGTGGCTACTATCAGTCGGGGAGTGATTATTTTCATAGGGAATCATCTACAGCCCAATTCGCCCTGAATATTTCACCGAAATCGAAGAATAACTTCGAATAGTTTTGCCCCTTACAAGGATTTCATGACAGACACAACAGAGACTACGATTTATGGATAAAGTCTAGAATTAACGTTAATTTCATCGAAACTTATTAGTTTCCTCATGAGAAACGACCACTCCAAAGGCTTGGAGACACTTATTGGTTTACCCGAGAGAAATTACCAATTAAATGGCTTTTTATCATCTTCGATTGTTCGAAAAAGTCGAGAATGAGCGTTAAAATCGTCGAAACTTGTTGGTTCATTCGAGAGAAATGACCACTTCAAAGGCTTGTTTCACCTTAAATGCGCTAGATACTTATGTCTTCAATAATGTTCTTCCAATTATTTATTTGAATGTACTCGTTGAGTGGAACTGGGTATCATAGGAAATGAAGGGAAACATTAACAGTTACTCAAATAGGTAAATTAAAATCTAAGTGAGATCTCTGTAGCTGCCACTCAATAAACACAATATAAAAAGCTCATTATGAAAATAAATCAGGTAACCAGAATGAGGCTAGTTGAGGAGAAATTTACGCGGTGCCGGTTAACATTGAATAAAATTCCCTGCGTATTCCCGGTTTTCCAGGTCGCTGGAGACCCTGAAATGATAAGTAATAATAATAATAGGCACCGACGTTGGTCCATACGTGTCATTCGATCAGTCAGTCATGATATTATGTCATTAGTTGGTTTCTTTAATTTTGGGCTGGTAGTAGAGATACTAGGTGAATGAATTCGGACAAATTTATATCTTCGTGGTCATATTTAGCAATCAGTCCCCTCGCAAATTGATTCCTCCTTACTGTCCTGTACACTGTATGCCCACCAACGCGTCAAAGAATAAAAAAAGTATGCCAAGTGGGTGTGGCACATAGCTTCCTCGTATCCATAACCCGATTATATAGATGATCCGATGCATAGTAGTTTATCTCAAAACACCAATCTCTAAGTACCTTTCACTACCCTCATAGGGGACCATCTACACGCTAATCTGGACAATCCTAGAAAATTTCATCAAATTCGGATGAAAAATGTAAATGTTATGGCTGTTACAAGGATTTTACGTATGCGCATGCGCAGAGGCTTCTGTAAATTTTAAGGTCTTGATTTCAACCTAATCCGCGTAATCCCTAAAAATGTCATCGAAATCGGGTAGAAAATGTGGAAGTTAAGGCTGTTACAAGGAATTCACGTTTGCGCATGCGCAGCGGCTATTATCTTCATTGGGGACCATCTACAACCTAATCCGCATAATCCCTGAAAATTTCATCGAAATCGGGTAGAAAATGTGGAAGTTATGGCCGTTACAAGGAAATTCACGTTTGCGCATGCCCAGTCGCTTCTATCAGTCCGAGGATGATGATTTTCATAGGGGACCGTCTACACACCAACCCGCACAATCCCTGAAAATTTCATAGAAATCGGACAATATCTTCGTATAGTTATGCGCGTTACAAGGAATTCATGACAGACACACAGACAGACAGACAGACAGAAACGGAACCAAAATTGTTCAGAAAGGTCTAAAAAGCAAAACGCGAGTGAAAATTTTGATTTTGGAGAACTTTTTTTTCGTCCTTGAAAAGTGAAAACAACGCTTCCGCTACCTTGGGAGACTCGGAAGCAATATGTTGGGATGAGTACCACAGAAGTTGTGACGAAATGCATAGTTCCTAAACCTTGGAGGGGAGCATGAAAACAATCAGTTTCAAGACGGATCGCTGATACAATTTTTGTTTGCTGACTTCCTACCGAAACGGGAAGCGCTCATGCCGTCCAGTTTTGGCCTCCGGATTGAGACCTATTGAACAGAACTCCGTATAATCCGGCGTTTCACTTCCACAGCCCATACAGGATCATTTCAGAGGAAAGGTCGTCACGCTTGCAATCATTTCACTCCCCAATGGCAGGGATACTCGGAAAGAACATAACTCACCACTCTGCTCCTTGATAGTGGTATCATTAGCTTCTGATGTAGAAACCAGTCCTTCATTAGCCAAATTGTTCACCTCATACACAGAATTCCTGAAGTTGGAAACTTGGTCGTAGATATCTGTTGGGGCTGCTATCTGCAATTAGGAAAGAAAAGATAAGTACAAGTTGTTCCAAAAGTCAGCATTAATTAAAGAAGCAGTATACGAGGGTAGATCAAATATAAAGATGGAAGCGGGCTGTCGCTTCTAGACTGTGTGAGGTCATGAAAAAGTTCAAGAGAAGTTCGTCTCGTGGTTAAAGACCATTCTCTAGTAGCTTTCGCGATGTCTGAGAAACAGGCGCATACTTCAATTGGGCAAAGCATTATCTTCAAATTGTAAAGGTTGACTGCCCAGTTTGGAGATGAAACCCTTTCAATGACTCAGCATCAGGCTTTCAACAAAACAGTAACAATAGATTCAACTTTTTAGCCCTTATTAGCCCAAGAAAAAAAATTTTCTCCCTTGCCAATTTCTTGTTCATATTTTGTTACATTTCAGTGCCTAAAATACGTAAAAAATATTGGAAAAAATATTGGACCCATACAGGGCCCGTAATCTTGAAAAACAAAACGGTATCTTTTTGGATACCGTGAGCATGTGGGGGTCAATTCCGTCCCTTGATTGATTCCAAAAAGACACCTTGAGATACGGTGGGTTAGCAAGAAACATTGTAACATTTGAACAGTTTATTATAAAACGTGAATACAAAAATTGAAAAAATAGTAGGTAAATTTATTGTATTATTGAATATATAAACTCATTGAGGTTCACTCGAATTGATCACAACCCATCACTGTGTACTAAAACCATCGCGATCATTTTCTGCAATATACTAAACTAATGACTACCTAAGTCATCAGAGTCTTTTACTTCGCTAGCAAAAATACCAAAATCGGTCTGTCAATCGACCAAATGAAAAAGAAAAAAAATTATGGCCTTCAATCTTAGTAAGAATAGTCTTTAGAACAACGAACATACTTTTGTAAAAAAAATACTCGATGTAAAAAAATATATAGGTACGCGGAAAAACATTTTTTAAAAATGGAATGAGAAAAAAAATCATTAGAAAAGAGGATTAATAAGTTTTTGTGAGCTCAAACATAGAATTTCTGCTAGAATTTTTCCTCAATCAATTTTTATTCGCTGGAAAATCAAAAAACTTGTAAAAAACAGGCTTCAAATTTGCACGAATTAGTCAAAATTCATTGAGGTATAACATTTTTGACTTTTCCCCAGCACAAATCGTTGCACCAATCCAAATCCTAAAGGAATTATCATTCCAAGTCCCATATAAATAATCATGAAGTAGGTGCTTGGTTCATCTTGATGGTTCCTGCTTGGTTGGTGGGGCTTGTTTTCAGGTAAAGCGACTTCTTTTGTAAATTTTTGTTCGAACTGTGAATAAGGATGTATATTCAGATTACAAAATTAATCATCTTTCTACTGTAAATCATTTCACTTCTGACATGATTTGATAAAGAAACTTACCGGAACCCAGATCCTTTCTTGGCAAGTTTTGGTTTTTTATTTTCAATAATTTGCACTTTATTTTGCTTCGGATTTTTCTTTGCCTCGGCGATAGGAAGAAGTCGCCTCGTTCGATTTCGTTTCGAATTAGAAGGTAAATGAGGCTCGTCAGTTTCAAATTTGTCTCTTTCACAATTTGGCGCATGCGAATCTTTCAAACACTATTCCATTCCCTGCCAAACCCATTTGAATAGGCTCGTTCCAGGTGGTCATTGAACTCTCCAAATCTCTCCTCGTTGACATCCTCAAATGTCAATTCTTCCAATCCTTCAAAAAATTCAGCCAATTCTCTTTCAAATTTATTTTCGTCCATCGGGGTCTTGTTGGCGTTGCTATTCGAGTCCTCCCCTTCAGAACCATGCTTACCTTGTGAAATAAGGAGGCAGTGCACTCTCCTCTGCTCCTTATTACTCTAATCTTCATTTAGAATCAGGAAAAGGAAAGAAAATCAGTTATAGGGTGAGAAAAATCAATAAAAGTGAGCATAAACCCCATCATGGACCTGGCTCTACTGGGTACCCCCCTTGCTCACGGTATCCAAAAAGATACCATCACAAAAACCAACTTTTACCCACTTAGCAATGTGACGTGGTAGGAGAAAGAACAATAGGTAATTAGGAGCTGTGATTGTATTGTTGCAACTAATATGGTGTGCGTCCCGGAGACTTTTTGAACTACCTACCACGACGCGGAAAACTGAAGTTAACCCCGCTATCAAGTGACAAATATCTAAGTTGGATTATCCTATTGACACTTGAAGGTTGAAGGGAAGGTTCATACACAAGTCAGGCGTGTTTCGCTAGGAGGGACCACCGATAGGCATGTATATTCTCCTATAATGAGAATGGCTCAGTATGGGTCGGAAATATTACATATATGTTATAAACAAAGATATGAGAAGATCCTGGAAATACATAAATGAGACATTCGCCAAAAATAGGTAGCAATATGAGTGGATGGATCGACTTACGATTTGTAGTTCTGAGAACAGAATGAATCAAGTGGGGGTGGCGGATCCCGCGGTACCTGTCCCCCCCCTTCCTCCTTCATCAAGGAAGTCGGGATGGAAGGGTTACCAGGTGGACCTCAGACTCTCGATAAGTTATCGCTGGGATCCGTCACAGTCCACCCCCGTGAGAAAATTTGAAAATTTCGCGAAATTTGAAAATTTTATGTTTGTCTGGTTGGTGAATGTCTCTATCTCCAGATGTACTGCAATATGGGGTCACATTGATTTGAGCCATTGAAGATCACATCGTTACATTTGGGTTGTAAGTCTTAATTATATGAAATTGGTTGTATGGGAGTTTGGTTGAAAACCTTGTTGTCGCCCTCAACAGCTTTTTGTTTTATTGTAAGTTTATTGATTATTGTCTCTATACACGACGGTGGTCGTATGGGAAATCCGTTCCTTCTGTTAAGACAGAGGGCCCGTCGACCTCCATCTTGGTGCTGTGTAATTCCGGTCCGTTTCCGATCCGTCGTGATTACGATGGCGTGAGACAGTTACTTCGTAAACCCGGTCCGTTTCCGATCCGTCGTGATTACGATTGCGTGACACTCTGGTTTTTTTATTTATTTTTTTTTAATTTATTATTTTTTTTTTTTTTATTTTTTTTTTTTATTTTTTTTTATTTATTTATTTTTTTATTATTTTTTTTTTTGGGAAAAATGAGCTGTGGGGGCAGCAAAAGGGTGTTTAATTTACTGAGGGGGCTGTTGCGGCGCCCTGTTGTTGGCTCCTGCTGCATCTCCTCTTCCCCGTCCTCTTGCTCGAGAGCCTCCTCCAACTCCTTCATGGCCTCGGCTTCTGTCTGCGCTGTTTCCATCTTGTCGGGTGGTATATGTAAAGATAGAGAGGGGTCGGTGGTTAATCTGTTGTCTTGTTTGTTTGCCTTGTTTTATTGGCGGTTTTATTCTTAATTCTTTTTCTTTTTTTTGTTTTTGGTTTTTTTTTATTATTATAATTGATAACTGTATTATTATTATTATTGTTGTAATTATTATTAGTAATTTTATTTATTTTATTTTATTTGTATTATTATTATTAATTTATTGGTGTTGTTAATAATTTATTATGGTTATATTTTTCGTTGATGCTGTTTGGAGTTGTTTTTTTTTTTGATTATTGTAGTTGATTATGGTGATTTTCGATCACTCATGTTTGTTATGGTTATTGTTAATTATTATGTTGGATTGCCGTATAACTTGAGCTGGCTTATGTGCCTTGTCCTCACGTCTGTGGCGTCGTCGACATTGACGACTTCGTATGTCACCGGGGACAAGATTTTGGTGACTCGATACGGTGAGGAATATCTATACGACAATTTGGTGGTAATTTTTCGTATAGCACTGCTAAGGATGTATGTTTTAAGCAGGACCACGTCCCCGACTGCCAAGGTTAGTGGCGTGTGTCGTCGGTCGTAGTATTTTTTTCTGTGGGCAAGCGCTTTCTGTAAATTGTTGTACGCTTGTCTCCATACCTCCTGGATAGGGGTGGGGGGGTTTGTTTCGGCTGGTATGTCCCAAGCCAAACTTAGTGGACTAGCCAATTTCCTTCCCATAAATATTTCGGCCGGGGTGAATCCGGTACTTTCGTGCCAGGTCGTATTCATTGCTAGCTGAGTGTACTCCAGATTTTTGTCCCAATGCTGGTTGTCTTCTGCGTGATAACACGTTAGAATTTGTTTCAGAAATTTAATTTGCCTCTCGCTGTGATTCGGATTTGGGTAAAAGGGGTGTAATGGTATTATTGTCATGCCATGTTCGAGAACGAAGGTATTAAATTTCTGAGAACGAAAGGTTGAGGCATTATCTGTGCAGAGATTACGCCAGTAGCCTACTTTCGAAAAAATATTTGTATGTAAGGCTTTGATTATTGCTTCCGAAGTATGCTGTCTCATGGGGATCAGGTATGTAAATTTTGAGAAAGCGTCTATGGCTAGTAAAATAAATTTATGTTGTCTGGCGGTGCGTGGTAGTGGACCTACTACGTCTATAAATAACACCTCGCCCGGTCTGTCTGTCGTCCGTGCTGACATCTCCCCGTAGGTATTTTGGATCGGTTTCGATCTTGCACAAGTGATACAGTCAGCTACCATTTTCCGGATTGTTGTGGATAACCCTGGTCGGTAAAATTGTTGTTGTATTTTGTGCAGGGTTTTGGCATAACCTGTGTGGTTTCCTAAAACTGAGCCGTGATGAAATTTAAAGGTTATAGGTATCAACAGCTCGGGTAAATAAGCCCGTTTGTTTCCTTTTGCATCGGTGTGATACAAAATGTTGTGTTGGATGTGATAAGTGGGTACACTTGTGCCTAGTTGGATTCGCCGCTTAATGTCGGCAATCGTGTTGTCATCATCCTGATAATGTTGGAGGTCGTTGAACGCTTGTGGGTAGTCTCCCAATACGAGCGTTTCTCCGAGTGCGTGAATGGGCGTGGGAGGGGGTGTGACGTATGTCTTGGTCACTACGTTAGGTATTGTTCTCCGTTGATCGCAAGTTCTTTCATTAATGTTGGTGAACGGGCGATGTGGAGGGGGTCCAGTGACAGACGTTGGCCAGTCCTCAGGTGTTTTCTGAATGACGTGAACCTCTTCTGCCGGGTTTGTTTTTGTTTGGATACCCCGTGTTTGTTGTGGGCGCCAAGAGTGATCCGCGAAGTCCCCCAATTGGTCTAGTGGAATTTCCAGCGGTACCGTACTATTTCTTGATAAATAATCTGCTAAGCTATTCTTTTTTCTCTCTATATGATACAACGTATAGGAGAACTGGTTAAGTTGTTCTCGCCAGCGCGCAATGCGCGCAGAAGGGGCTGTCAGCTTCGCTACGGAAGCAATAGCTTTTGCATCTGTGTGTATGTAACAGTGCGAATGTCCTATATGAGATTTTGAAAACCTGTGCAAGCCATACAGGAGAGCTCCGTACTCCAATTCAAAGGCACTGTAGCGCGTTTCGCGCGGAGCTAGCTTCCTCCCCGCGTAAGCTATAGCATGATATTGTCTGTCCTGTTGTTGACACAGGACTACACCTATGGCCTTGGCGCTGGCATCGCAAAATAGGTGGAAAGGCTGGTCGTAATTAGGGAGTCTTAGGGTTGGCTTCCTTAGTAACCTTTGTCGGAGTGCTTCAAAGGATTGTTGGCACTCAGTTGTCCACTGAAACTCTTTGTTTTTTTTCTAAGTTCGTTGAGGGGAACCGCCAATTTGAATAGATCGGGAATATAACTGCTATAAAAGTTAATGGCCCCTAGAAATTGCGCGATCTGTTTCGCCGTGGTGGGCGTTGGTATCGCTAGTAGATCTGATATTCGGTCATCGTTGATGGACAAGATACCATTCTGTAATTCATGTCCCAAGAATTGGAGGCACTGGGTGGCGAATTTGCATTTGTCTGGGTTGACTGTTAGATTCGCCTTACGTAATCGTTGGAGAACCTCCGACACGGTTTTTTGGTGTTCTCGGTACGTTTTCGTGTAGACCACCAAATCATCGAGGTACCAAATTAATTTCTCCCCGTACAAATCTCCGAAAATACGTTCCATTAAGGCACTTAAGACCTGTGAACCGACGGCGAGACCGAATGGCACGCGCGAAAAGCTATAGGTACTTATCATAGTTTTGAAACTTGTGAGTTGCCTGCTTTCCTCAGATAACGGTATCTGGTTGTAGGCCTGGTTTAAATCTAGGACGCTAAAGTAGTTGGCACCATGCAAATGAGGTAATAAGGTCTCAATTTTGGGTATTGGGAAATCTATGTTTACTATTTGTTTGTTAAGTGCCTGATAGTTGACGACCAGGCGGTACTTTTGCTCCGCCGTTGGGTCGGTCTTCCGCTTTGGGACTAGGAAGCAAGGCGCCACCGCCGGTGCAAGAGTAGGCTCGATCACACCTTGGTCGAGCAATTTTTGAATCTCTTGTTTCATGATTTGTTGGAGTGGGGGTGAGACATGATACGTAGGGGTTTTGGTTGGCAAGGTAGCCCCCGGTTGCAGTTGAATATCATATTTGATTAGGTTCGTGCATCCGAGCTGCGTGGTGAGGACGTCTGGGAATTTTGCCTGAAGGCTTTTTGCCATGACGTCATTCGTTGTCATCACCTGCAGTGCGGCCTTGTCTTTGGGGATTGCCGGAACCAAGGCGAACTCTGTGGTTCTATCGTGCTTAAAGGAGATGGTTCCTCTACCTATATCGTATACTGCGGCAGTTGGTTTAAGGAAATCAAGGCCCAAAATGACGTTATGTGCTAAGTGCGGTATTATGTAAAATTTGTGTGGCCATTTATTGTTTCCTATCGCTACGGTTAAAACGACTGTAGTGTCTGTAACGATCACCGAACTGTCTCCGATAGTTAGGTGTTGTGGAGTGCATGGGTTCGTTGATGCTTTTTGTAAACGCTGACATTTTTGGAGGAATTCCTGGTTCACAGCCGAAATAGAGGCTCCGGTATCAATGAGAACCTGGATAGGTACCGAGTTCAGCTCTGTTGGTAGAAGTGCTGTTGCACTTGAAATGGGTGCAAATATCGAGGTCAAGTGTTCGGTTCGTTGCTTTTGACTGTTATGGTGGGAGGTTTTCTTGATTTTCGGCTCGTTGTCTGCTCCTACAGGCAACGTGCCTAGGTACTCGTTTTCCTCCGGTTCGGATGAACTTGAATTTTGTTCATTTCTAGTTTCGACTAGTTGGAGGTTTCGTGGTACATTCGGTTTATGATACGTTTTGGACTTGTACGTCTGCCCATTATCATAATTTTTGTTTGTCCCTCGGGGAGGATGTGTATTCCATTGTTTCGGAATAGCCCCTTGGGGTTTATATGTTGGGGGATTATTATTGTGTTGTGCATTTTGATTTTGGGTCCTGAAATACGGGGGTTTTGAGTTTGCCCTCCCCTGTTGATTTTGAGTCGGAATAGGGTTCACGTTACTCTTTGGTTGGTAGTTATTTTGAGGTTTTTCCGTTTTTGGATTATTCCTAGTAACTTGCTGTGCTCCGCGGCGAGCGGCGTTCCGGAGGCGGATTGCAGTTTCTATTTTTCCTACGAAAAGGTCTAATTCAGCTCTGGTTTGGGGGGCTTGTTGGAAAGTAAGGTGTTGTCTGGTGAAGTCATTACAATTGTTAATTATCATTGAAATTAACTCAGCTTCGGCATCATCATATTGTCGGAGGACTCGCTCGAACTTCCAGATGTTCTGTACAAAATTCCTGAAGTTTTCGTTCGGCCCTTGGGGGCGATTAAGTTTTTTGGTGACTAATTCTGCTACTGTTAATTTCTGGAGTAGTTCGTCTCTCATGACAATACGTAGCTGCTCGAAGCTGTTCAATTGTGGGTGTACTGGTAAAATTTGTCTTATGTACGTGAATTTGTCATTTATAGATAGGTACTTGAGAATCGTTCGGAATGAAATGAAATCCGGGAGGGTCGGTTCGAGGTCTCCTAGTTCGGCTAGGAAGTTGGTGACACTGTACGGACTCTGGACGTTTAATCGAGGGTACCTATCTAAAAGTGAAATGAATTCCGCAGGGATCTTCATTTGTTTTTGTTTGGATTCCTGCGTGGGTTGGGGCTGTGAGCCGGACGGCTCGCTTTGTTGTGGAGTGCTGGCTTGCAAGGTCAGTTTGGTGATCTGTTCCTGCATGAGTGTCATTGTTCTTTGATTTTCTAAGGCCTGTTGTTGCATGGAGGCCATTAAATTTGATTGCGTTTGCATCTGGGAAATCATTGCCGTCCAAGCACTTGTGAATGTCGTCTGAGTAGCAGTGGAGGCACGTAAAAATGCGTTGAACTGTTGGGAGAACTCCGGCTTTTCGCCCGGAATGGGCATAGTCGGAGTTTGAACTGTTCTTTTTTCTCCCGGGTTTGCGCATAAGAAACACACGTAATCTTTTTTGCGTTCCGTGGACATCTTTTTCCAGTTAACGTAATTTTGACTCGCACATTGTGCGTGATAGAACTGTGTACATTGCGTGCAATATACCGGGTCTTTGTTCTCGGTATCGTCAATAATTGCCTCGCAATAGGTACAAGTAATCAGTTCCGGGAGTTGGATGATGGGTGCCATTGTTTATGATTGTTATTATTATTGGATAATAATAACAGGGAGAGAGATCGGAGTTCGTTTTGTTTATACCTCTCGATCTAATCGACTTGCTGGGCCCGAAAAGTCGTTTAGACGTAACTTTCGTGTTTGCGCAGGAAGTGACTTATGGGTGTTTGGAAAGCAGTTGGTCTTGTTCGAACAGGAAGCTTTTTACAGCTGATTGTAAGGTTCGTGACCGTTTTTAGCCTGCTACCATGTGACGTGGTAGGAGAAAGAACAATAGGTAATTAGGAGCTGTGATTGTATTGTTGCAACTAATATGGTTTTCGTCCCGGAGACTTTTTGAACTACCTACCACGACGCGGAAAACTGAAGTTAACCCCGCTATCAAGTGACAAATATCTAAGTTGGATTATCCTATTGACACTTGAAGGTTGAAGGGAAGGTTCATACACAAGTCAGGCGTGTTTCGCTAGGAGGGACCACCGATAGGCATGTATATTCTCCTATAATGAGAATGGCTCAGTATGGGTCGGAAATATTACATATATGTTATAAACAAAGATATGAGAAGATCCTGGAAATACATAAATGAGACATTCGCCAAAAATAGGTAGCAATATGAGTGGATGGATCGACTTACGATTTGTAGTTCTGAGAACAGAATGAATCAAGTGGGAGTGGCGGATCCCGCGGTACCTGTCCCCCCCCTTCCTCCTTCATCAAGGAAGTCGGGATGGAAGGGTTACCAGGTGGACCTCAGACTCTCGATAAGTTATCGCTGGGATCCGTCACAGCAACTAATAATATATTACAATTTCTACTTGATCTTAGATACTTTTTACCCAAGATTCTTTAAGTAATATCACTCAAAACGGTGAAAAACTGGTCTAAAATAATTTGTGAAACTGTCCTTTGGAGTGTTGATGTCAATTTTGAGCAGCCTTGTAACTTATAATTATTATATCAACGTTGTTGTTGTTTTGACACTTCTTCTTCTTCTTTTCTATTCTAGAGATGTCAGAGAAGCCATTGGGACATTAAGTAGGGGTGAAAACCACTTTGTACCGTCAAGAAAACGTTCTAAAGTTGGTCTTCCAAAAAGATACCGTGGGTAGGACGTCCCACAGTAAGACTTGGGCGTCCTTATGCGATCGATCTGGGGTGAAGGAAGACAACACTCAACAGAAAAAAAAAATAACCACACAGTAATCCGTTTTAGATCATTCTGAAACCAAATCCGCGAAAAAAACCATAGGTGTATGTCTGTGTGTATGTGTGTGTGTGTGTGACAAAATCTTGTGTCGTCTGCACAGGCCTTAGTACTCAACCGATTTTCCTGGTTCTTTTTTTGTTCGACGCGGAAAACTATCTAGTTGTGCACTACGTCGCCGGAATTTCGAATTTTGCCTTTTAAGGGGGGGGGAAGGGGGGTTGATGCTCAAAAAACGTGCTTTTTTGGGCATAATCTTGTGTCGTCTGCCCAGGCCTCAGTTCTCAACCGATTTTTGTGGTTCTTTTTTTCATCGACGCGAAAAACTATCTAGTTGTGCATTACGGCGCCGAAATTTTGAATTTTGCTTTTTAAGGGGGGAAAGGGGGGGTTAATGCTCAAAAAACGTGCGTTTGCGGGCATAATCCTGTAAACTCTGCCCAGGCCTCAATTTCCAACCGATTTGTGTGTTTCTTTTTTGTTTGACTCAAATAACTTCCGAGTTGTACATAATTTCACCTGAGTACCAATATTCGCAAGGGGAGGGGGGGAGTGGGGGATAATATTCATAAAATATCCGATTTTTCAATATTTCGGTTCCTTTACTGCTTACTAATTGTACACAACCTTTGAAATTGAGGAAAAATTCTCATTATACCTCCGTATTTTCATGAATTATTCTCTGTACCACCATGGAACTAATAGTGGTGCCACCGTGGTGCCAGGACACCATAAACCGCATATTTCGTGTTTTTTTTCTTTTTTTTTTGTGTTTCACCTTGAATACTGATGTGAACCTCGACGGACCGCCTACTAAAACTAATAGATGAAAGTTCAATGTTACGACGTATTCCCGCTTTGGTGCCAGAGTGGCACCATGGGGGGGGGGGGAGGGGCTCGGATTCCCATGTTGGGTATCGTAGATCATGGATTTTAAAATGCTCTTCAGATTCGAGGCTCCCATGCCGCTAGAAATGTTTTGGTAGAAAAAGGTGAGGGGGGGGGGGTCACTATTTCTTGCCAAATTACATCCCGTGAAACAGTTTTATCGCTTACCAACTGGTTAACTGATCTAATGCTTATCCAATGGGACGTCCCCTGGAATGCATGCATTACTAAACAATATGTTTTTTTGAGAGTATAAAAACGTATGCCATGTCGGTGTGGCACATAGCCCACCATCCACAACCCGATTTTATAGATGATCCGATGCATAGTAGTTGATCTCGAAACATCAATCTTATGTACCTTCCACTACCCTCATAGGGGACCATCTACACGCTAATCTGAACAATCCTGAGAAATTTCGTCGAAATCGGATGGAAAATGTAGAAGTTATGGCTGTTACAAGGAATTCACGTTTTCGCATGCGCAGCAACTGCGATTATTCTGGGGGAGATGATTTTCATAGGGGAGCATTTACACGCCAATCTGAACAATCCAAGAAAATTTCATCAAATTCGGATGAAAAATGTAAGATTCATGGCTGTTTCAAGGATTTTACGTTTGCGCATGCGCAGAGGCTACTGTCAATTGTAAGGCCTTGATTTTCATTGGGGACCATCTACAACCTAATCCGCACAATCCCTGAAAATGACATCGAAATCGGACAATAACTTCGTATAGTTATGCCCGTTACAGGGATTTCATGACAGACACACAGACAGACAGACACGGAACCAAAATTGTTCAGGAAGGTCTAAGGCATTGTCCTACGTGGACGACCAAAGAGTGCGACCGAGCGACCCGCGAATGTGAGCGACCTCAAGTCGCGCGCGCGCGCCGCTATAGTGTCCACAGTAGGCGTCCACAAGACGCGTCTGAAATCCTTCCTTGCGAGGTTATCTTTGCTTCGTCCTGAGTTGTAAAATCTTTCTCTATTTGTACATTTTCTGTTTTTCGCGATAGAATGAATGGCATATTTTATTCGAATAATGCAGCGTTGCTTTATTAATTTATGGCAAAGAATTCATTGAGACGGAAGCTAATTTCGGCAATTTTTCAATGAGGGAACCAAGCGGTGAATTTGAATCGTACAAACACGAATTTCTCCCCCAAATTCGATTGTAAAAATGTTCGATTGTAAAGGGACAAGTTTTTACAGTAGAGATGCTGAAAAAAACCACCCAGATCGATTTGATTTTGGATTATATCTAGGTAGGCACATGTCTGAAACGTATACCAAAACATATAATTTCAAGATGGGTTACAATTTTTTTCTATTCAACTCCAAACGATTTATTTGTTGAATAAACATTATTAATTAGTTTTCAAGTAGGTTGCAAAATTTACGTACAGTAGATTAGCTCAACATTTTGCCAAAAATTGTGTATCAAATCCCCACCTCTGTATTTTAAAATAGTATTGTTTTCTTGTACACTAGAAATATCTTCTTGTACACTTTACTTCTTTCCACACCGTTTCCCTTTTTTGAATTACGCTGATAAGAAGCTTGCTATAAATAATTATAACAGCCATTTCCAAGGAAAACATGAGTGGAACACGGAAACAAACGAAAGATTAATACATTATAGATTATTACATACATTATAGATTATTACATTAGTAGATTAATTTATATTTAGCAATAGTGCAAGATGTAATATAATTTCACATATTAAAGTAATATATTAATTAAATTAAATTAAAAGAGAGTGTTTTAGCACTAAAGTATTGTTATACTCGTGCTTCAGGTGCATACTAATGATGTAGTTTGGCAACAACTCTTGTCTCGTCGCTACGGGCCACTGGCCTTTAGACGAGCAATATATTGTATTATGTTGTGCAGTTATGTATAATTTGTCATTACTTGTTCAATTAAAATTCTTTCTCTCTCTCTCTCTCTCTCTCTCAGTAAACTGGAAAATGATAACCTCCCGGCAAAGCGACCAGGCGAGCGCGCGACCAGAAACAAACTAGTTTGAAAATCAAACCCGAGCGTGCGACCTCGCGCTAAATCGCGACGTCGGGCGGGGGCACGTAGGACACTCCGTTCGGTTTAACTTGTTTGATATCAGCTGGTCGCTCGCTCACACGCACACCCGTGCGGTCGCGCGCTTTGGTCGTCCACGTAGGACATGGCGTAAAACGCGAGTGGAAATTTTGATTTTGGAGAACTTTTTTTTTCGTCCTTGAAAAGTGAAAACAAAGCTTCCGCTACCTTGGCAGACTCGGAAGCAATAGGTATGATTGGTTTTTTCCTTTTTCCTAATAAAAACAAATTTAAAAAAAATTATCCCCCCTCGTAATCAGAGGTACTTACATGGATATCTTCGTAGATGTTATTCTGGGTTTCTTCAGCTCTCAGCGACGTAGAAACATCTTCATTCTCGTAATGTCCCTCTTCTTCCTTGGGCCGGAGCAGAGTAGCAACAGGTGTCACAGGCTCGTAGATCTCCTGCTGAATATCCATGCTCTCATACACGTTACATGTCGAGCCACCGTTCGGAGTGCACGACTCGTACAAATCGTTCTCTCGCCGCTGAACTGTGAAGTCCCCGTTATTGCAGGGCGACTCCATCAGGTTCTCGTAGTTGAAAGGACTGGTGTCGGATTTTTTCGAAGAGGCCGAGTCGTAACACGAACTGACTCTGAGGTTCTCGTAGGACCCTGGAGTTGTGAGCAGCGGTTGGTACCCCGGCGTATGGATGTCCTCCGAGGGGCTGTCTCCGTCCATTTGATCAGGCGAGTAGCTATCGATGTACCGTAGGTTCTGGGTAGAGAATCTCTTTTCCAAATTCATGTCATTCTCAAGGACTCCAAATGCGATACTGGCACCAGAGCTGAACAGCTGATTGGTTTCATCCTCGGAGAATATCCTCATTTCGCTTTCTTCAAGATCAAAATTCATCCGCAATTCGCTCAAATCCAAAGAAAGCGACAGACCTAAAAGCAGAAAGAAAAAAATCTTAATCAGCAATTAATTTGGGCGAGAAAAATTATAAAGAAATTGAGATAAAACGTGTCAGACAAGAAGTCCTGCAGTACCAAACAACATTGACCCTCGGAAAGGAGAAGATGCCGCTCCTTTTGTCTTCCGACTTCCATACACGGGATCCACCTCAATTTTTCCACGTTTACAAGACTGAACGATTCGAGAAGAGTGACAGCTGTTTACAATGATGTTGCAACACACTTCTTCGTTCACTTGTTTCTCTCCTTCCATTCCTATACCCTTCTTTCTCCTTAACGTAATTGAATCCCACACTTCTTCCTAGAGATGGGCAACACGGTTCACCAAGAAGAACGGATCTGAGCGCTCCGCTCATTCAAAAGATCCGGATCTTTTCGACGGATCAGTGGCTCTTTTTGGCTCTTTTGAGCTCTATTTATTGTAGAGATGATAATACGATGAAAAACGCTACAAATTGTTACACAACGGTTTATTTTAGTTCTGCCCGGAAATGTTTATTCGATTATTGGATTCTACACTACCTTGAATCCTAAGCCATGAAATTTTGAGGGTGAGAGGGAATAATTTCTCTGCTGCTCGATTACAATGGTTCATTATTGAAAATAATAACCCAAAAAGCGCTGTTGTTCAATGAAGATGCTCAAAAAATCCTTCAAAAATCAACGAAAATTAATAAATGAACACGATTAAAGCAATGAATAAGTAAGACTTGAAAATACAGTTTTTTGGTAAAATATTTATTTATATGAAATCTGCATTTATTTATGCCTCTAATCACAAACCAAAATTTAAAAAAAATGTCTTAGTAGGTACCTATAACATTTTTATAATATAACATTTTGATGTTATATCATGTTATTCAACAAAGAAAATTAAGGTAACCAAGGTGAAAGAGAATAAACGAACCAATAAGTACGTAAGCTTCAATATTGATAATATTGGTAAGATAAGGCTGTGCTTTTGCTTGCCTTTTGAACTTGTATCAGAAAGCTCCTCACAAAAAATCATGATGTAAAAATCAAACAGGGAGAAAAAACAACGGAAAGAATCAGAAAGTGGGTCACAGAAAACACTGGAAAAATACGGTAAAGTTTACGACCGAAAATACAATAATGCATGTGGTGGTACGATACAATTCCGCAAAATTGTATTGTTTGATCGACTTATATCGTATTTTCACTCGGAATTATCGTACGGGTTGGCAACAGTGAGCTGACGAAAAGGAGGTCCTAATTTTCCCGAACACTGCCGATCTCAAAAGAACCGAAGAACGAAGAGCCGCCGTTCTCAAAAGGACCGAAGATCGAAGAGCCGCCGTTCATTTATTTTACTGGATCTCAAGAGATCCAAAGATCGAAGAACCGCGATTCATTTGTCATTTTTACTGATCCGCAGTTCACTCGCTCTTTTGAAGAACCGATCTTCACCGAACACTACCAGCACTGAGCTCAAAAGATCCGAAGAGCCGCGGTTCTTTTTTACTGACCCGTGGTTCACTCGCTCTTCTGAAAGACCCGGCTCAAAGAGCCGGATCTTTAATGAGCGACCCATCTCTACTTCTTCCTCTTTCGTCTTCTCATGTTCCCATTCATTCTTCATCTATCTTCATTCTACTATCCCCTTTGTCCACCCCTTTCCTGCTCTCCTCCGTCCTTCCGGTTTCCTTTAACACGCTGACCTCCGAAATTCTCCCAGCTGACTCTGATCCATTCACCTTTCACGATCATTAATCTTATTCCGCCGCAATGGTAGCATTCCATGACGCTCAAGACAGGATCTAAACTAGTGCTCCCCACGTTTGACTTCTTTCAGAACAGACATACTTCGTTCGCCCTCGTCCGCCACTTCATTCAATAGGACCTTTTCTAACGTTCTATAGTCCTCTAGGGTTAGGATAAAGTGTCTAAGACATTCAGTTTTAAATGTAGCTGTGTGAATGGCTGTTTAAATGTACGACTCCGCATCTTCACGCAGCTGACCTCGACTCTTGGGCTTCTGCTGAAGAAGTGACTAGCGTGCTAGACATACTCTTGCCCAGTTACTACTGGTAACACTGGTAGGCTTGCGTGTTGGCCCTCATCAAAGGTTTTGCTCATTACCAGCATTCATGTACTCTTGAACTGTAAAAAAAAAATAATATAAAATGGAAAAATAATAAAATAAAAACCTTTTTAACAAAAAAATGGACCGACCTCAAAAATGATGTCTGTAAACACCAAAAAGGGAAAAATAATTCTCTCAGCGAATACATACTTGATGTAGTAGGTTGTTGGACATAGATATCTAGTCAACAGATGGTATGTTGGAATACCAACAATTATTTTCAGTGTGATTCACACTTATTGTCACACTCATATCCTCCATCATACGATAGCAGTGACATACTGCCCAATAGTTTTGGAACACTTATATCTACTCGTATTCATGTTTTGTATGGCACGATCGACGCCTGTTGTAATACTCACCAGATCATGTGAGTAGTACTTATAAACCACAGCGTATCCAGACAGGTAGGTAGGTACGCATTGAAGTTGCCGCCGTGCCCATCTGTAGACACAAACTTACTACCGATAAATTATTCGATGATCTGGTTACCGTTGAGTTAAAATGTGCTCCCCAAACTATCAGGTACCTAGTACGTCTCTGCTGCCATATGAGTACAATAGTAAGTGTGAACCTCCCTAGGAATGGTTGTGACTAGTATTTTGGGACTTTATTATTACATGAGACTTTATTATTATATTGGTGGACATATTGTAATGTAGCTACATACCTTCGGAAGCGTTGTTACCTAATTAGCTATTTACATTCATACTCAGTGTGGAAGCATGTTTGTAGTATGGGAGGTATGTATATTTGCGAAAAACAATAATATGTTGGTAAGTAGAAGATCTATAAGATGTTTGTGTCTACAGATGGGCACGGCGGCGACTTCAATGCGTACCTACCTACCTGTCTGGATACGCTGTGGTTTATAAGTACTACTCACATGATCTGGTGAGTATTACAACATGCGTCGATCGTGCCATACAAAACATGAATACGAGTAGATATAAGTGTTCCAAAACTATTGGGCAGTATGTCACTGCTATCGTATGATGGAGGATATGAGTGTGACAATAAGTGTGAATCACACTGAAAATAATTGTTGGTATTCCAACATACCATCTGTTGACTAGATATCTATGTCCAACAACCTACTACATCAAGTATGTATTCGCTGAGAGAATTATTTTTCCCTTTTTGGTGTTTACAGACATCATTTTTGAGGTCGGTCCATTTTTTTGTTAAAAAGGTTTTTATTTTATTATTTTTCCATTTTATATTATTTTTTATTTTTCACTTTTTAGTGGTCCTCGATATAAATCTGAAATTAATTTACCCGCAGTTTTTCGAACAGTTTTAGTAATCACAGTATTACTAAAACTGTTTGAAAAACTGCGGGTAAATCATTTCAGTAAGGTGAACCAGAAGGAGTAGGGTGGACCACATTCTGTAATCCGGATCAGTTTCCATACATATAGATGAGTTTCCATTTTAGGATCAGTTTCAGGAGGTATTTGGTTCACTTGCCTACTTACCAATCTACTCCCTTATCCCCTAACTGGTCGACTGTGTTCATATTGCTAGGTACTTGGTAGTTCTGACAACACAATTCAACAACACAACCATGACATGATTGACGAGGGAGCTACGTGCTACATCCACTTGGTAGAAAACCCTCTCATCACCTAATTTTACTATATACCTACCTCATATTTGGTACTGCACTATGCAGTTCTGACGATGTCCTCTACTATTACCTACCTAATCATGTTATCGGTGATGAGGGGGCTATGTGCTACACCCACTTGGCAGAATACCCTCACATCACCTAACTGTACTATATAATTCATATTTGGTACAGCACTATGCAGTTCTGACGATGTCCTCTACTATTACCTACCTAATCATGTTATCGGTGGTGAGGGGGCTATGTGCTACACCCACTTGGTAGAATACCCTCTCATTACCTAACTGTACTATATACCTCATATTTTGTACAGCACTATTCAGTTCCAACAATCTCCTATATGGCATCCTCCCTCCTACCCAACTATGTTATGGATGGCGAGGAAGCTATGTGCTACACCCACTTGGTAGAATACCCTCTCATCACCTAACTGTACTATATACCTCATATTTTGTACTGCACTATTTAGTTCCAACAATCTCCTATATGGCATCCTCCCTCCTACCCAACTATGTTATGGATGACGAGGAAGCTATGTGCTACACCCACTTGGTAGAATACCCTCTCATCACCTAACTGTACTATATACCTCATATTTTGTACTGCACTATTTAGTTCCAACAATCTCCTATATGGCATCCTCCCTCCTACCCAACTATGTTATGGATGGCGAGGAAGCTATGTGCTACACCCACTTGGTAGAATACCCTCTCATCACCTAACTGTACTATATACCTCATATTTTGTACTGCACTATTTAGTTCCAACAATCTCCTATATGGCATCCTCCCTCCTACCCAACTATGTTATGGATGACGAGGAAGCTATGTGCTACACCCTCTTGGTGGAATAGGTACCCTCTCATCACCTAATTGTACTATATACCTACCTTATATTTGGGACTGCACTATACAGTTCCGACAATCTTCTATGCCATTACATAGCCAACCATATTACGGATGACTAGGAAGCTATGTGCTACACCCACTTGGTGGAATACCCTCTCATCACCTAATTGTACTATATACCTACCTTATATTTGGTACTGCGTACTGCACTATTCAGTTCCGACAATCTCCTATACCATTACATAGCCAACTATATTATGGATTACTAGGAAGCTATGTGCTACACCCACTTGGTGAAATACCCTCTCATCACCCAATTGTACTATATACCTACCTTATATTTGGTACTGCACTATTCAGTTCCGACAATCTCCTATACCATTACATATCCAACTACCTATATTATGGATGACTAGGAAGCTATGTGCTACACCCACTTGGTGGAATACCCTCTCATCACCCAATTGTACTATATACCTACCTTATATTTGGTACTGCACTATTCAGTTCCGACAATCTCCTATACCATTACATAGCCAACTATATTATGGATGACTAGGAAGCTATGTGCCACACCCACTTGGTAGAATACTCTCACATCACCTAACTGTACTACATACCTGATATTTAGTAGGGCACTATGCAGTTCTGACGATGCCGTCTTCTATTACCTAATCATGTTATCGGTGATGAGGGGGCTATGTGCTACACCCACTTGGTAAAATACCCTCTTATCACCAAATTGTACTACATATCTCATATTTGGTACGGCACTATGCAGTTATGACGATCTCCTATACCATTAGATATCCAACTATATTATGAATGACGAGGGAGCTATGTGCTACACCCACTTGGTGGAATACCCTCTCATCACCCAATTGTACTATATACCTACCTTATATTTGGTACTGCACTATTCAGTTCCGACAATCTCCTATACCATTACATAGCCAACTATATTATGGATGACTAGGAAGCTATGTGCTACACCCACTTGGTAGAATACTCTCACATCACCTAACTGTACTACATACCTGATATTTAGTAGGGCACTATGCAGTTCTGACGATGCCGTCTTCTATTACCTAATCATGTTATCGGTGATGAGGGGGCTATGTGCTACACCCACTTGGTAAAATACCCTCTTATCACCAAATTGTACTACATATCTCATATTTGGTACGGCACTATGCAGTTATGACGATCTCCTATACCATTAGATATCCAACTATATTATGAATGACGAGGGAGCTATGTGCTACACCCACTTGGTAGAATACCTAACTAACAGTACTATAATAATTATAGACTATAATTATCGCTCATACTTGGTAGGAAAACTCACATACATGAGCATTCGTAGACACGTTTGATATGGCTCATGCAGGTTCTGACCTAAAAGCCACTATAATTTCCCCGTTTCTCATCCCCCGCAGCACCTTTTAGTTATCGGAACCCCCCTCATATAGCATATCATTTTAAAGCTTACAATCAGACCTTCAATTTGACTATACACAAATGGTCCTCCATAGACTCAGTCGGAAGTCACAGGGCAAGAAGAGTGAATGCGGACCAATATTCCCGAAAACGGGAACCACGTTTTTCAACTTCTTTCACAAAGTTTCGATACTTTTAACTGAGCAAAATGAAATCTGTTTGAAATGGGACCACCACGGATACTGGTAGAACACATTTCAAAAAGAATCAGACAGATTGGTACCAGAATAAAGAAATGCAAGCGACTCGGACATACAAAAAAAAAAAAAAAAAATCGTCGTCCCACGACAACACGAATTGAGTACCTCCTCTTTCGCGCGCCTCCGGCGCGTTGAAGTCGGTCAAAAATACCAGGTCCTCGATCGACCAGGGCCTACTTCAATTCTCTGACCGTTTTCACTGCTCGGACCCACCATTTGACTCAATCTACTGTAGGTTCTCAACCTGAACCCCTTTCAGTGGTCTCTGAACACCTACAGTAGGTTCTCAACACCTTTCAACAAGAACACTCATATTTATTTGGATACAATTATCTCACAGTCATCCTTGACAACAATAACAAGTAAAGTAAAGCTTGGTTCACATTAGGGATGGGTATCGATACTCGATATTTCAAAATATCGATACTTTCGTACCGATACTCGATATTTTAGTATCGATACTTTGGATACGATATTTTTGGATATCGATACTTTGGATCCGATATTTCTAAATATCGAATATCGATACACTTCTCGCGGAAAATTCAACATAATGGCAAAAAAAATGTCATGGTTGTCAGAGCTTTAGGTCAGTAGCAAAGGGTTTTTGGGGTTGCAAATTTGGGGATAAACTACTCTCGGGGGTCCTAAAACATAATATAAAGTACCTATTACTTTTTCAATGAAAAACGCTTGCATACAAGTCTGCAACGCATTAGGACATTTCATGTCTTTCCCCTCCCTCCTTCTTCCCTTCCATCTTCTAGCAATCTTGTCTTCCTCTGTGAATTACATTTTTTTCAATATAAAGAAAACAATAATTAAACTCATATTTTTATTTATTATTTACATCTACATGTGGGTAGTAAAAGAACGGTATGTTATATGTTATATGTTCTACATGACAGTACATTAACCCCACTAACCATTGATTGCGTAGACAACAATCAACTATTTTCATATTTTGATGCTTGGGTAGCATTGATTACCTAGGTAACACTCAACTGTTTTCAAATTTGGATGCATGAGTGAATACTTCCATATACTTCAAGATTTCAGTGTTCCACAATGGCTACGAAAAAGATAACCAAAACAAACCTAAATGGAAAAGTTTAGGAGCTATAATCATATAGGTACCTAACTACCTCACTTCTAAGAATCATAAATGCTTGCATACGAGTCTGCAACACATTGGGACATTTTCTTCTGTGTATTCGAGCCAGACTACATCACCTACTCCAGTAGCGTTGTTGTTCATGTCCTAGCGAGACAAATTTCAGCTTCCTACGGTTGATAGGAAAGAAGTTAGCTTCAGTAGCCACTCAGCTGATCAAGACCCTGTACAACTTATTGTTCACGTCCTAAGGAGGCTACCAGCCAAATTTCAGCTTCCTACGGTTGATAGGGAAGAAGTTAGCTTCAGGAGCCACTCTGCTGATCAAGACCCTGTACACCTTATTGTTCATGTCCTAAGGAGGCTACCAGCCAAATTTCAGCTTTCCACAGTTGATAGGAAAGAAGTTAGCTTCAGGAGCCACTCAGTTGATCAAAACCCTCTGCACCTTATTGTTCACGTCCTAAGGAGGCTACCAGCCAAATTTCAGTTTCCTACGGTTGATAGGAAAGAAGTTAGCTTCAGGAGCCACTCTGCTGATCAAGACCCTGTACACCTTATTGTTCATGTCCTAAGGAGGCTACCAGCCAAATTTCAGCTTTCCACAGTTGATAGGAAAGAAGTTAGCTTCAGTAGCCACTCAGCTGATCAAGACCCTGTACAACTTATTGTTCACGTCCTAAGGAGGCTACCAGCCAAATTTCAGCTTCCTACGGTTGATAGGGAAGAAGTTAGCTTCAGGAGCCACTCTGCTGATCAAGACCCTGTACACCTTATTGTTCATGTCCTAAGGAGGCTACCAGCCAAATTTCAGCTTTCCACAGTTGATAGGAAAGAAGTTAGCTTCAGGAGCCACTCAGTTGATCAAAACCCTCTGCACCTTATTGTTCACGTCCTAAGGAGGCTACCAGCCAAATTTCAGTTTCCTACGGTTGATAGGAAAGAAGTTAGCTTCAAGAGCCACTCAGCTGATCAAAACCCTGTGCACCATATTGTTCACGGTTTTTAGCACCAATTGGAGGCTACCAGCCAAATTTCAGCTTCCTAGGGTTGATAGGAAAGAAGTTAGCTTCAGGAGTCACTCAGCTGATCAAAACCCTGTGCACCTTATTGTTCACGTCCTAAGGAGTCTACCAGCCAAATCATAATAATCATAGGTATAGCCAAATTTCAGCTATAATCATATAGGTACCTACCTACCTCACTTCTACGAATCATAATAATCATTGAGCATATTTTGTCACGAACGTAACGTGACATAACGAAAATTTGGTTGTGTGCCATAGCAAAGACATGAAATGTCAAAAAAATGAAGAAGGTAGAGAGGCTTTTGGACCCTTACTCTTTGATTGCACAAATAACGTTTATATAAGGAGAAAATCACTCTGCTTGGACTCTTGATAGTGAAAACAGGTGAATGTTCTCTACGCAACACAGTGAGTCTATTTTATTTATTGGTCGCGTGAGCAAGTTTTCGTGACGATTTTTCAGTTTATGTGCCAAAGCAAAGACATGAAAATGTCAAAATGAATAAACATTGTTGAAGAAATTACTTTTCTTGGGAATATTGGACAATATTCATAGTATGTGACACTAAAGTATCGATACTCGATATTTTAAAATATCGATATGCAAGCCCAACGATACTTGGGGTATCGATACTCGGATACGATACAGTATCGATACAAAATATCGATACTTTTATAACGATACCCATCCCTAGTTCACATAGGTGCGTAAAGTCCGTAATCCATAGTGCGTAATTGGATGATATTGGTTGGAACCAATTGAGGGGGCGGGACTGATCTTTGCGGATCTCGACTTTTGGGGCTGAGTGTATCGTTTTGGAAAATTGGATATTTTACGCATTACAGATTAACTTCGACAATCTTCGGTAAACTTCGTAACAAACTCTCGTCACTTGTTCACAGAAATTTTATTGACTCGGTCTCGTTTGTTGACAAAACAACCAGAAACATGGTTTTGGTTTGGAAAAAATTCTGCGCAGCACGTACTGCGTGCTTCTGCGTCATCGCGTAATCATTCAGCCATGTGAACGCTCTTTTCTGCATTACGCACATTCTGCATTATGGAACACCTCCACTTCTCTTTTTGCGCATTACGGATTTAACGCACCTATGTGAACCTAGCTTAATGCGTAATGCGCAAGAAGAGAAGTGGGAGTGTTCCGTAATGCAGAAAGTGCGTAAAAGTATTCACATGGCTGATAGATTACGCGATTACGTAGAAGCGCGCAGAATTTGTCAAAAAAAAAATAAATAATATTCGGGTTGTTTCGTCAATAAACGAGACCGAGTCAATAAACGTGTTGTTAACAAACGACGAGAGGTTGTTACGAAGTTTATCGAAGTTTGTCCGCAATGCGTAAAATATCAATTTTTTCAAAACGATACACTCTGTTCCAAAAGTCGACATCCGCAAAGATCAGTCCCGCCCCATCAAATGGCTCCAGCCAATAGCATCCAATTACGCACTACGCACATTATGCACCGATGTGAACCAAGCTAAACAATATTATACTAAAATTCAAGATATATTTTCAGCATAGCAGTGGAGTAACTGAATAGCAACATGATTAAGTTATGGTCTTCTCCGGCGACCACGTGCATACTTCGAACTTCATTTTCCACTTAGTCTCTCAAAATTAATTAGCAGAACCAGCCTTAATTTACTCATAGAAAAAAAAGAGTCCATAGTCAATATACTCGTAGAAGAAAACTGGTGACCAGCTTCAAGAGATACAGATGGACGCCAGATGTCAAAACTTGGTCGTTTTCTATTTGAAAATGAAGGTATAGCATTTTCACGTCAAATCGGAGGTTTTCCATTTCAAAGTGGAGGTTTTACACATTTATTTGGAGGTTTTACATTTCATATTGGAGATTTTACATTTCAAATTGGAGGTTTTACCTTTCAAATTGGGGTTTAACGTGAAATATCTGTCCCCCTACTCACCCAACTTGAATCCAGTGGAGCAATGCTTTTCAAAAATCAAGTTGTCAGCAAGACAAATCCTCAGTGAGCCCCAAACTAACCACGACCAGTGTGACACGATAACCCGAAGCGTTGCAACTGTCACCACATCGCACTGCACAAATTATGTTATGAGAATGATGATAGACCTGACAGCCGCTGCTACAGGGAGAGACTTACGTTGAAAAATTTGTTCATTCTTTTCCGTTCATTATGTTCATTCTTACTTGTTGAATGCTACGTTTCACTCGATAATTTGTTGTTATTGCTTTCTCAGAATTAAATCATGTATTTCCGTCAACCTCCAATTTGAAATGTAAAACCTCCAATTTGAAATGTAAAACCTCCAATTTGAAATGTAAAACCTCCAATTTGAAAATTTCAAATTGGAGGTTTTACATTTCAAATTGGAGGTTTTACATTTCAAATTCGAGGTTTTACATTTCAAATTGGAGGTTTTACATTTCAAATTGGAGGTTTTACACATCAATTTGGAGGTTTTACATTTCAAATTGGAGGTTTTACATTTCAAATTGGAGGTTTTACACATCAATTTGGAGGTTTTACATTTCAAATTGGAGGTTTTACATTTCAAATTGGAGGTTTTACATTTCAAATTGGAGGTTGACGGAAATACATGATTTAATTCTGAGAAAGCAATAAGAACAAATTAGCGAGTGAAACGTAGCATTCAACAAGTAAGAATGAACATAATGAACGGAAAAGAATGAACAAATTTTTCAACGTAAGTCTCTCCCTGTAGCAGCGGCTGTCAGGTCTATCATACATTTCAAATTGATGTGTAAAACCTCCAATTTGACGTGAAAATGCTATACACTTCCTTGTAAAAGCTAGCAGAATAATTTTATTTAATTCTAATTATAACATTATTATATTTTATTACGTTACCTTCATGCTGAGTTTCAACGAGAGAAGATGTTGACTTGTGTTCGAAGTTATGATCGAAATAAGAATCGTGCGAAACAGATCTACTGTGAGTAGCGGTCGAAGGTACAGATGACTGGTGGGGTCCCAACCCCTCGCCATTCAAAGACACACTGATGAACTCTGCAGACTTGTTAATTTGTGTCTTCTACGAAGTCATGGAATACGTAAAACAACAAAATTAAGGACACATTTAGAAATTTCATGAAATTGTATGGTATAAAGTCTGAAAATCATTTCAGCGCCAGGACATTGAATTTGCGTTTGTACTCACTCGTTTAAATCTATGGGGAGGATTAGTTTGGATAGGTCGACGAGGGGTGAAAATTTTTCGCCAGTTCAGAGTTTGTCTTTTTCTAGGAAGGTCGATAACAGTGTGGAAACTTTGATGACCACCAGAGGCAATGTCTGTAATAATCTCACTGGCGTCTGTAAAGAGACAATAATTTCAGTTGATTGTGAAATCAAAAGTTGAACGAAACAAGAGAAGAAAAAAAAGTTGAACTTACATGAAGTGGCGGGAGAATTCTGGCCTCTCGCCATTGCCTCCTCCAGAGTCAGAAGTTTGGTGGGAGAACTCACTGCCAATGATTTGGGTCTCAGATGGATCTTATCACCTGCAACAGAACAAATCAAATCGAATTGATATTGATTTTTAAAGCGCCTTCACAGGCAGTACAAACGTCGATTAGGAAGTGCATTCAACAATACAATAAAAATTACGGGGGGTCTCAGTCGGTCGCCGTTCATTACTCGTTGTAGGTCAGTATTTCGCGAAATTGAAGGGACAAAAACATAAAAAGATGTACCTATTTTTGAAATTTCATAGGATTTTAGAAACTCATTAATGCATGGGCCTTGGGAATTTAAAAACTGAAAGATTGCCGTTGGAATCATCAAAATCTAACTATAATTGCCAGATAAATAAGGTAAAAACATGAGAAACCCGTTTATTCTGTAGTTTTTCCCATTTTTCTCAGGCAATTATTGTTCGATTTTGATGATTCCGGCGGCAATATTTCACTTTTTTCATTCCCAGGGGCCGAGCACTAATGAATATCTAAAATCCTTTAAAATTACAAATTTAGGTACAACATTTTTGTTTTGCCCTTCGATTTTGTTAATCGGAGGTTGTGTTTTTACAACGGAGTTTGTGGGGGTATAAAACTGCAATTCGAAGTTAGGCCACCAACCAAAAACCCCCAATTCAAGATCAGTCAAACATTGAGTTCATTTTCCAGTTCAAAATTAACTTTCAAACGATAAGAAGCTTACCGTCTTGGGTGTTGAAGATGTGAGGGGAATAAAGTATGAGGAACTCCGTGACGACTGCTTGTACTCCAACTCCTTGTAACGCCGCAACACCTTGATCGAGGCTTCGACATCTGAGAAGATTGGGGGCCCAGACTATTGCGACGTTGCGGGCCGTCATCCCTGTTCCAGTGCTGAAGCCGCATACTCTTCCAAGATGACCCATCAAGTACTCCAACGTCCTTGAACGAAATTGTGGAATTTAAGTGTTGGGTAGTTATAGTCAAGGAGAAATCCAGTGGAATTAGCACAACATGGCTTAAGGTAGCTTCAAGTTTTAAGCGAGATGCTTCCTCAGAACTGATACGCTAATATGAATGAGAATGTCCGGACTGAAGAGACTTGTTTCATGTCTCTTGAGAACACGAGTCATATGGGAACCAACAGGTAACTCAACACTGTTTCTCTGGGAGATCTAAACTCTGGTTCTCTGGTACCCACTTTTGTCCCTAGACTTGAATGTGCAGCAAAACTGTTGAGGACGAGAAGCGTTGTCTTCTTGTCTTTGTCACATGTTAATAAAGAGGAAGTCATCTAAGACAAAGGGTTTTGCAATAGTTTGGCGCAATAGATACTGGCTGGGGTGAAAGTTGGCTTCAACACTGCAGGACCAAGCGAAGTGCAGGGAGAATTTTCTTCCGAATTATCGTAAAAGAATCAGTCTGACGATTTACCACAAACTTTGACGCCATGAACGACAGTAACCAAATGATGGTCAGTCTATGAGGAGTGCCTGTAGGGATTTTAAGCTTAGGTTGGCGTCACTGAAGGCTCAAAGGGTGAAGTAGAAAGGGAAATTAAATTGAGATATCAGTGAATGGAGGCAGCTTGAGGGCTGAGTGGAGGGGATAGTAGGTGCATCCACTCTCATTCCCCACTTGAAGGAACCTGGTAACCAAAATGCTTAAACGATAGCGCCAAGTGCAAAATCCATGAACTACAGTGATTTTCAGGGAGTGCAAGGACAACCATGACCCTCCCATCCCCACAATAAGGACCCCACGAAAAGGTGATCCTCCCAGACACTCACACTCGGTAGAAGAGCCACTATCTCTCATAGACAATAAAACTAGCAAATAAATGTTACAGAAAAACTCACCTGTAATGTGGAGGAGGCAATTTCTGAACTACCCTTCTCATGTTGTCAAGGCGCTGATCATTAGGCGATTGCACAGCCGCAACGAATTCATCATACAGCTGGTAAGTACAGAGAGGGTTGGGCAGTTCTCGAAAATACATCTTCAGCAGCGACGCAACGCCGTGAACATCCTGTTTGATACCACTGTCTTCTTCTAGCACTGGGATGCGATCTTCGTCAAAAATCGACCTGGAAAAAAAAATCATCAATAGAATACTAATTTGTATACTCTTCAAATTGGCCCCAAGGTCATAATTATCCAAAAAAATACAGTAGATCCATCATCGCCTTTTTCTGATTTTGATTATATTTTTTTTCGGAAATTCATAGAACAATCATATTTTGAAATTCACTTAGATTGTTGTTGACAGCCGCTCGCGCTAACCGAGTTTCAAAATTTGAAGTAGTCATTTAATGACTACTGGGGATACAGTATTGTTGAAATTCGATTCCAGAAGACGGTTTCCTGAGAAAACAATTGGTGAGGCCCACGTTGTTGAAAATCGTTCCCTCCACATTAAAATTGCCGCCGCCCGATTAGTGGGATTTCATCCCCACTTGAGCCGATCAACCAGGAGAAAAAAATCGGGAGGTCGAAAACTAATCTCACCATGGAAAAACAACAATTTGTTGGATCCCCAAAATTCGAAACAACACGACCCCACCCGACTGACAAAAATCACTCTGCCCCACAGTACGGTATGTGTAAAACATATTGTTTAGTAATGCATGCATTCCAGGGGACGTCCCATTGGATAAGCATTAGATCAGTTAACCAGTTGGTAAGCGATAAAACTGTCTCACTCGATGTAATTTATTTATTACTTTAGGCAAGAAATACTGACCCCCCCCCCCCTCACTATTATCTACCAAAAAATTTCTAGCGGCATGGGAGCCTCGAATCTGAAGAGCATTTTAAAATCCATGATCTACGATCCATACCCAACGTGCGATTTCGAGTTCACCCCCCCCCCCCCCCACCCCTTCCCTCACCAATGGAGCCAGTCTGGCACCAAAGCGGAAATACGTCGTAACATTGAACTTTCATCTATTAGTTTTAGTAGGCGGTCCGTCGAGGTTCACATCCGTATTCAAGGTGAAACACACACAAAAAGAAAAAAAAAACCGAAATATGCGGTTTATGGTGTCCTGGCACCATTGTGGCACCACTATTAGTTCCATGGTGGTACAGAGAATAATTCATGAAAATTCGGAGGTATAATGAGAATTTTTCCTCAATTTCAAAGGTTGTGTACAATTAGTAAGCAGTAAAGGAACCGAAATATTGAAAAATCGGATATTTTATGAATATTATCCCCCACTTGCCCCCTCCCCTTGCGAATTTTGGTACTCAGGTGAAATTATGTACAACTCGGAAGTTATTTGAGTCAAACAAAAAAGAAACACACAAATCGGTTGGAAATTGAGGCCTGGGCAGAGTTTACAGGATTATGCCCGCAAACGCACGTTTTTTAAGCATTAACCCCCCCTTTCCCCCCTTAAAAAGCAAAATTCAAAATTTCGGCGCCGTAGTGCACAACTAGATAGTTTTCCGCGTCGATGAAAAAAAGAACCACAAAAATCGGTTTAGAACTGAGGCCTGGACAGACGACACAAGATTATGCCCAAAAACGCACGTTTTTTGAGAATCAACGCCCCCTTTCCCCCCTTAAAAGGCAAAATTCGAAATTCCGGCGACGTAGTGCACAACTAGATAGTTTTCCGCGTCGAACAAAAAAAGAACCAGGAAAATCGGTTGAGTACTAAGGCCTGTGCAGACCATACAAGATTTTGTCACACACACACACACAGACACACACACACACATACACCTATGGTCTTTTTCGCGGATTTGGATTCAGAATGGTCTAAAACGGATTACTGTGTGGTTATTTTTTTTTTCTGTTGAGTGTTGTCCAACTTCACCCCAGATCGATCGCATAAGGACGCCCAAGTGTGGGACGTCCTAAAAATCGAAAAAACGAACGTCTATTAGTATTGGAAAGGAGTGCAAGAACCTATCCCCAGATAGTCTTTGAGCATGTTTAAATAGGTTTCCTGACCTCACAAGCCTCTTACGGATCACTAGAGGGCAAGTTCCGCGATCATTTATGTTAATAACTCATTTCACCCAAAACGCTAACGATGAACTACCTGCTCATTATGAGTGCGGATACCGTCATATCAACAAGTTGCTCTTCATGACGAGTCACGGCATAAGTATGTGCTTTATTCACGTTTTTTAATAATTTTTGGAGTAGGTATGAATTTCCCTTAAGCACTTGGTAAAATTGTCACAATAATAATTCCCAATTTTTCTTCTTGAACCTTAACATTAAAAAGTGAATTTCTCAAAAATAAGAGAAATGAGGAATTAGAGCAATTGATGAATGTTTTCCGGCACTATCCCTTGACTCAATCCCGTTGGAATTTGCCGCGACTAGCCGCGACTTTTTTTTTCTATGAAATTTTCAATCCTATTAGAAAGCTTTTTGAAAAATTAAAGTCGCAGGAAAGTGTGGAGGAAAAAAAACCACATCCTCGCATTTTTCATATCAACAGAATAGAACAGAAAAGATTATGAAGTCATCAACCAGTATCTGATTAGGGATAACTTCATTGACACGACCACCATCCACACAACTGATACCTAATGCTGTACCAAGCACATCTAACGCTATGGAACTGAGTTGTGGAAGCGCTCTCTCCAGCATCAGCAGCGCTAATGACAGTGACGATTTAGATTCATAAATCAGTGTAATGCACTTCTAAAGACATCTAATTATTACCTATGTCTCGGTACCTAAACTTTTGTAAAATTGGTGAAATGTTAATTTTGTTTTGAATTTAAAATTTCAGTATTTTCCATAAAATTCTTCTTTTAAGAATTGAAAAGAGCAAGAAAAATTGAGCAATTTTCTTTCCTTGAAATATGAAGTAGTATGAAATCCATGATCAGAGCAACCTTCCCTAACAGAACTCTCCACAAATTGATTTTTGATCACTTGACCTATGAACTCACAGTACTGTGTGCCCGTCCGAAATTGGGGTTCAAAGCTTTTCCACTACAGTGCTCAGAGATCCAATATGCCAAGATCCGCCTGATACCAACCGCTGTGTGACAAAAGGACGCCACCACGACAGTCTACCCCGGTCCGAGGAAACCAGCCAACTCTAGCAAAGATGCCACGAGAACCAAGGAAAAATCTCCAGACTAATAGGGCCTGAAGAGGACTAGCAGGTCCGTCTGTAGTACCAAAAACTTCGCTCACCCAATCAATCGAACCCAACTGCAATTTGTTGCCGGCGGGAACCCTGTGAATTCCGCGAAGTAATATGGATTCACGGTCAGGAGGCACCAAGGTAGGACATGAGCTAAGTCAAGCATCAGTGTCAACCTGCCATCATTTTTTCACTTCTCTTTCCGTAAGACCTGCAGGCACTAAGTATTAATAGACAATCATGGAAGTCGAATCATTAGTTCTTGAAGCAAAAGACCCCCGGAGCTACCCTATCTAAGCTAGTTAGGAATAGGGATGGGTATCGATACTCAATATTTCAAAATATCGATACTTTCGTACCGATACTTGATATTTTAGTATCGATACTGCACTATCCGATACTTTTGGATATCGATACTTTGGATCCGATATTTCTAAATATCGAATATCGATACTGTTCTCGCGGAAAATTCAACATAATAGCTAAAAAATGAAGAAAATAGAGAGGCTTTTGGGTCATTACTCTTTGGTTGCACAAATAACGTTCATATCATGGAAAAAATCACTCTGCTTGGACTCTTAAGACTGAAAAATGATTAAAAGTTGTTGAAAAAAATATTTTTCTTGAGAAAATTGGATGATATTGATAGTTTATGACACTAAAGTATCGATACTCGATATTCTAAAATATCGATACTCATGCCCAACGATACTTGGGATATCGATACTCGGATACGATACAGTATCGATACAAAATATCGATACTTTTATAACGATGCCCATCCCTAGTTAGGAAACTAAGAACCAAGCAGGGGTGAAAATTCCATCGGTATTCCATCCTACGAGTAGGTACCAACTAAGTCCGGAAGGGCGAAACTTAACAATATTCTACATTTACGAGTATTTGGTTAGGGTGTATCACTGACCAAAATTTTCAACGGTCATCAGCTAGTGTAATTCGAAGATTCGACAAACAATTGCATTTTAAGTACAAACCAACAAATGTAAATAAGTTAGATTATAAATATAAATACAAATAAGTTAATTACCTCATTCTCTGGATGTTGGAGGTCACACCAGATAAGCGATAGATTCCGTCGACTATGCCGTGAGCCTCGATGAATTCCGCACAACATTTAAGCACCAAAGGAACTGAAATGTAACAATTAACAATAATTATTTTAGTCATAATTTATAGAAATCTCTGTGTACATTCTTTAACCCTTAATTTCCCACTTGTTTGAAAAAATGTTTTTTTCGGAGTTTGGAATTCAAATTTAGAGAATATTTGAGCAGAAGGTACCTCAAAGGCTCTATACAATCTGTCCCCTCAAGAAGGGTCTTTCTAAGGGCCACTCTAGCGCTATCTGCGTCAGCAAAATCTGTCCATAAACCCAATTTTGATGGAGTGAAAGAAGGAAACTTGGAAAAATTCTTGGTGGGATGTTAGGATCTGCTATCTCCCGTAAAGTACAGAACCAAGCAATAAGGTGAAGTACATTCACTTCATAGAGGAATGTGTGCTGCCTTTTCTGAGAAAATCCAACTAATAGCCTACAACGTGAGAAATGAGAATAGAAGGTACCTCAAAGGCCCTATTACAGTTTTCCAACTCTGTTAATTAATACATTATTATTATTACTTTTTTTTTTTTTACACAAATTTTCTCTCCATAGTTAGAGTATCAAGATAGCCATCGGCTATCAGTTTTGGTTCAAAAATGGATAAACTGATGCAGGTAAAAATCGGACTTCCAGAAAGATACCTCAGATATTAAGGGTTAATACGTACAAATGGACTCTTCCTTTTCTTTCAAATATGTGGGTTTTTTTTGACAATACAAGTCCTCTCTTGTTTCCAATCACTTATATTCGTGGAGAGCTTGCGAAAACCTTCTGGTTGTCATTGTCAATTCTAGACAATCCAATGTTTCTTACTTTTTTAAACTTTTACTGCAAACAATGGCTGCACTGACGTTGCAAGTAATGGTTGATTAAACTAAAGAGTGTACAAATAAGTGGAGGTTTTTGACTATACAAGTCCATTGTTGAGAACCCTCTCGTTCTCATTGTCAATTCTAGACAATAAAAAGTGTTATGTTCTGCGAGTAGTCGAGTGAGGGCGATGGTCCTCTCGATGCGCTGAATTGTTCCCAGCCTGAATCCTACTCAACGGAGAGATTGATCCCTAAAGCCTAGGGCTTTAACACTCCGTCCACGGCGCCTCGCGGCCGACCATCCAGATAAGTGCTTATAAAATCTATCCGCTAACCTCGGCGTCTGATGACAAACCCACCGGTGGGAGGCGGAACATTTACCTAGTGAGGCCTACTGTTCTGAAGAGGTCCCTAAGGGGAGCTAGAGGTTCGGCGCCTTTATGGGGGAAACCGTTTTCTCAGAGGAACTGGGCTGTAGGTAAGACAAGAAATGACCCTTGAGTGCGGCTTTTATACTGTAGCTATAATGGTGAGGGGAGAGTGGAAAAGAGGTGACGTCAGATGACGTGTTCTTTCCCTTCCTCACCTCGTCCGTGTTGGTGATGAATCATGCCACTCTGGGTTTTCCTACACGTCACTTTATTGGAGAACTAACTAACATAGATGTATGACATTACAAAAAGGAAAGAAATGCCTACTAATGAAAGAGTTACCTACTTCAGTATTTCTCCTTTCTGTTGACTAGGATCGACAATGAGAATCAGAAGGTTTTCAGAAGCTCTCCATGGATAAAAGTGATTGGAAACAACAATGGACTTGTATAGTCAAAAACCTCCACTTATTTGTACACTCTTTAGTCTGATCACCCATTAATTGCAACGTCAGTGCAGCCATTGTTTGCAGTTAAAGTTTTAAAAAAAGTAAGTAAAGGAAACAACCATTTCAGGTTGAATTTTCGTCAGACTGCCATTCCTGGCGTCGCAGACGTCATCAGATGTCTTCCAAAGGGAAGATCAGAATTGGTTCTGATGATTTCGCTCGTGGCTTCCCATTGTCTCACCGCCTTGGGTTGGGGCGAGGGGGGGCGGCGAGACTTGTGTCTTGCCGCCGAAGGACGAGCAGCCGATGCTGCGGTCTAGCGGCATTTGTGAAAAGTAGGCTGTAAATGCTTAATAAATTACATCGAGTGAACAGTTTTTTTCGCTTACCAACTGGTATTAAATGACCTAATGCTTATCCAATGGGACGTCCCGTGGAATGCATGCATTACTAAACAATATGTTTAACGATTTTTTCAAAATTTGACGGTTCTAGTTCTCTGCCTTATTAAATTGGGACAACAAAACTTATTGAATTTTTGGGTTTTGGAGTGACGAGTCAAGCAGAATGGATTATTATGGTGAACAATACCGCCTGTAGAAATTTTAACGTAAGTATTGCTAGCAAAATTTCGTTCTAAACGGCCGTTATCATTCGATTCGCGCAAATTTCAAACTTCCACAATTCCACTACAAGTTATTATGTTGTACATTTGTACCTTTGGAATCCGGCAAGAAAAAATTGAAGACCCCCTCAAAATTGGTTAAGTTCCAAGTTCAGGTACGTTTCTCGGTACCAACTTATCTACGTGTGAATTGCAACAATGAATGATGAACGTTCAAGGGCAGAAAGGTCAGCTCTTTGAAAAGTATCGCCCTTTTTTCTTCATGCTGTATTATATGCGTTGTTGTTTGAAGTAAAGTAAAGTAAAAGTAAAGTAAGCAACCATTTCAGGTTGAATTTTCGTCCGACTGCCATTCTTGGCGTCGCGGACGTCATCAGCTGTCTCCCTAAGGGGAGATCAGAATTTGTTCTGATGATTTCGCTCATGGCTTCCCAAACATCACCGCCCTGGGTTGGAACGAGAGATTGCCGATCGTCTAATAGACAGAAAACTTTCTGCGACGACCAGACTCGAACGCGCGTCCCCGCTAGACAGTTCTCATCTTATCACCGCAGTCCGGTACACTGACCACTAGACCACCGACGCCCATGTTGTTTGAATGTAGAAGATGTGCAAGTAAACGCAGAAAATTATGACCAAATCAATGTGCTTTAAGATCAACCTAATGTATGTCAAAGTGTTTCTGCAGTCCCTGACCCCCGAAAAGATTCGTCCCTAACCCTCGACAGCCTCTGCTTCAGAAAAAAAAAAGGTGACACTACTTAAGAGATTCTTTGGGAAGTAATCTAAAAGGGAAAAATAAACGAAGCAATGTCAGCTCCCTCGGATAGTGAAATGAGACGGATTTCCTTTGACATTGTCAAAAACATAAAATAAAAGCTTGGAAATTTGACAAGTGTTTTATTATTTTGATTCCAGTATCAACAATAATATTCTGTGATAACTTCCATCTGAGATAAATTGTATATGTATTGCTTTCATCAATTGAAAATCGATATCATTTAATTATTATACAGGGATAATGTAATTAGGTACAACCATTCAGTAACAATAACATATTTTTCACTCAACTTAAAATCCGACTTTTTCACATTAAATGTCTATAGCCGTTTCATAAATCGTAAATTTTACGATTTATGAAACGACTGTAGTAACCTCTATAATTCATTAAGTAAGTTGAAATTTGAGGATACCGTTGAAAAGAGCATGAAAGCAGCATGCATTTAAGTGCATTCTCGCTGATGTTGAACCTAACTTTTTTATATATATTCCTGAACATAGAATTTTAACGATAATGAAAAATTCCTATTTTTATTCGTAGATTGTTCTTTGTACTATACTATACAGCAAAAGACTGTCCAAGATCTGAGCTGCTAATCAGAAAATTCAACCGTTCTGGGCGAAATTTTCCAAGCAATACGTTCGTAGTTATGCAGACGGTATTCTCTACTATAATAATGCACTCTACTTGATTCGTCACTCCAAAGTCAATAACAGTTTTGTTCTCCTCCCAATTTAATAAGGCAGGGAAGTAGAACCGTCAAATTCTGAAATGAGCGGTAAAAACGAAGTACAGCCTGCTTTTCACAAATGTCGCTAGACCGCAGCAACGGCTGCTCGTCCTTCGGCGGCGAGACGCAAGTGGGCGGCGAGCCGCGAACGATCGAAAACGCGCCCGGCACCCGAGATTTGAACTCACGATCTTCCCGCAAGGATCGATTCGTGAGTCGGACCCAGAAACGCGTCGGCGAACGAGCTCGGCTATCCGGACCACCCACTTTGTTTGCTGTATTTGCTATTGTTTTCACCATGAAGTAATTTTTTCTTAAATCGTAATACACTTCCAATTTTTCGTATAAACAAAACGTAAAGAGGGCAAATCATCTCTCAGAGTGTTTACAGTAAAAGGGAATTCAGGTGTGTAGGGTAAAACCACCAATAGTCGGCACTGTTAAGCCCGATCTTCAACTTCAAAACGCAGTTATAAATCAGTTTTGAGTGCTAATCCATTATTTTTTTTTCTTTACGTAGATAAACATCTGTACTTCATTTAAAAAAATACTAGGAAACTTCATAACAACTTTTGAATCGAGTTGTTAGGCAATTCTACACAAACAACAGATTTCCTAGTAGCCGGCACCCATTTTGCCATCAATCGGCACGGCTTTTAACCAATAGTGGGCACCAGTCAGGCCCACCCCATCAGGCATTGATGGGCACTGCTCTCTACTAATAGTTGGCACCTGACAACTACCAATTCAACGCTGTCATACTAATAGTTGGAACAGGTTTAGATTCTGGTGAGGGATAGAGAAAAACGTAAAATGGTAACGAAAGGTAAAATAACGTTGTTATTTAAATCACTCTTTAAGGTTAACTTTGAGTTACCGAGGTACCGACCTACTGTGCAGTGAAATACCAGGTTTTCCTCGACAAAATTTGGTGTTGAACACTCTAATTATTTTGACATATCACATAAATTAAGTCCCAAACGATAGAGGTGAACGGATGAGACAAGAAATATCACAAAAGTTTGAATAGGTATCAAAGAAAATCAAACGTTGGTTTCAAACTATAAGGTTAAAATTTAATATTTTATATTAAATGCCAAGTGGGTGTGGCACATAGCTTCCTCGTATCCATAACCCGATTATACAGATGATCCGATGCATAGAAGTTAATCTCAAAACACCAATCTCTAAGTACCTTCCACTACCCTCATAGGTTTACATACACGCTTATCTGGACAATCCTAGAAAATTTCATCAAATTCGGATGAAAAATGTAAGTTTATGGCTGTTACAATGATTTTACGTTTGCGCATGCGCAGAGGCTACTGTAAATTTTAAGGCCTTGATTTTCATTGGGGACCATCACTACCTAATTCGCGTAATCCCTGAAAATTTCATCGAAATCGGGTAGAAAATGTGGACATTATGGCTGTTACAAGGAATTCACGTTTGCTCATGCGCAGAGGCTACTATCAGTCCGAAGGTGGTGATTTTCATAGGGGACCATCTAAATACTAATCTGTAACATTCCTGAAAATTGCATTGAAATCGGATGGAAAATGTAGAAGTTATGGCCGTTACAAGGAATTCACGTTTGTGCATGCGCTGTCGCTTCTATCAGTCCGGGGATGATGTTTTCATAGGGGACCGTCTACACACCAACCCGCACAATCCCTGAAAATTTCATAGAAATCGGACAATAACTTCGTATAGTTATGCCCGTTACAAGGAATTCATGACAGACAGACACGGAACCCATATTGTTCAGCAAGGTCTAAAACGCAAAACGCGAGTGAAAATTTTGATTTTGGAGATCTTTTTTTCATCCTTGAAAAGTGAAAACAAAACTTCCGCTACCTTGGTAGACTCGGAAGCAATTTAAGTCTCAGCATAGGTACCCTCCCCCCTTCACCCCATCAGGTAGTAGGTAGGTACCCCCCCCCCCTACTCACCTCAGCAAAAAATACCTAGCGATCACCTCCAGTGTTAATACCGGGCACTGCCGACTATTGAGTACTGGGCATGCTGATTACTGGGTTCTACCAATAGTCGGCATGCCAGTTATTGAATGATCGGCACTGCCCATTATTAGTTTTATGGTGTGCCGAAATCTGGATAGAGCTACGGGATAACAATTTAAACTTTAGAAATTATGTTTGGTTACGAAAATTGATCAATTCAGATCAAAAGACTTCATGATGACAAATGCAAGCCGAAATCCAATAGTGGGCACCCCACGCCAATTATTGAAATTGAGGTTAATTTTTATCCAGAACTGGGCACATCTACGATCCCCAATATAATTCGATAAAACGTATCAAAAAATAATGCAAATGAAAGCTTTAAGGCTGGAGAATGCAACAGAATCGGAAAAAAGTACGAAAGAATCATTTACCAGCGAGCAGTACCCAAAACAGCACTGTCAGTCCTTAAGAAAAAAAGTTTTTCCATCTGATTTTACTCCTGCTCACGGCCCACAAACGAGCTGAGGAGCTTGGTATTCAGTTGTAGCCCCTGAAAATAATTTTTTAAGCCTCCTAGGTCACTCCCAAGTCTTATTCTTGACCAGAATGTGTTGAGAGTGCCGACAATTGGGGGGGGGGGGGGGGGGTGCTGGTTATTGGTGGTTTTACCCTACCACCCTTCCAGACCAACACTGATTTTGCTCTCTTCCAACCATCGGATACCCTCGGATACCTTATACTGAGCTTTGAAAAAAATAATTAAATAAAACAGCCGGAATTTTGATTGAGTGATGAGCAGTATTGTGATTTTAGGTCTGCTGTTTGATGGGATTCAACCTACATGAAACAATCGAGGAGTGCTTATAAATACAATAAGTAGAGATTACTGATACTCACTTTCTCTCTGTGTATTGAGTAAATGCTCCGACAAGTCGCATCCGAACACTCGCTCCTTCAGAATTCCAGTTTGTTTCAAACGCCTCCTAGATGGTCTAGAAAGAATAAAAGCGCGGAAGAATGCAATCAACTTCCCATGTTTTCTGGAAAAAGAACCAATACTTTACCCGACAAAAAGGCCAAAATTTGAAGAAATATTAATGATTGACTTAAAGATGACTGAAGCATTTAGCAATAAGCGGCACCAAGGCCTTGCAATCTTTTCAATGTGGATTTGATTTGCTGAAGCGGTGGAAGCAGCTCGTAGGCCTTTATGGTCGTATCTGCTAATGCAAAGAGTTGTGATGTGATCTACCCTGTGCACATTCTTTTCTTCCTTATCAGAATTCGCATATTCAGACAAATCTGTTACTCTATAGTGTATTGGTGCAGTCAACGTTTTGTTCGATTTGAAGGACAGAGAAGAGACGATTACCTTAAGATTCGTCATATTCGACAAAATCTCTTCCGGATGTCTAATAAATAGCACAAAACTTGATTCAACGACAAAATGTCTACAAAAAGCAAGAAAGCTCTACAAATATGTGCTAGCGAGAAGCAAGTGTATAGTTTCAAACTAATGCTACCAAGTGACTACAGTTTCCACCACCAATCCCAGCAAGTGGGGAACCTTTGGCTAGGGCCGATAAGTAGCTAAATTAACTTTACCTCAGAACAGGTTTGCTTGGCTCAGCGAGAGTTATCTCGGTCGGAATTTTATCGGTGATAACAGCAACACAGTTAGACGGGAAGAACCCTACCACAAAACCTCTTTTCCCCCGCCACCAAGAACTCTCTTCAGCTGGAGGCATGTCTATCACTGATATCATATCGCCGATCTGAAATCATAATATAGAACTTCCATTAAGGGGACACATATGTCATTTCCGCGCTACGGCAGCAATTTTGGTTTTTTCGCGATATTTTTTCAATGGTTCGTCCGATTTCGATGAAATTTTAAGGAACTAATCCTCAATATATTCTGGTTGGATGGTAAAAATCTGAACTCAGTCACACCTTCCAAAAAAAGTTACAATTCCAAACTTGAGCTGTTCTAAACCTAATTTTTTATATAAATGTTCCTTTTTCTCTCAGAATACTCAAGCTATCGGTCTAAAATTTTGACAGCACCATCAGTATACTTAGTGAAGCAAATTTGACGAACAAAATTTTTATGAAGTTCACAGAAAAAAAAGTTATGAGGGTTTTACATTTTTAGCGATATTTTGAATTTTCACACACTCATATTTAGGCTCCATGGCGTTATTCGGCAAAACCCTCCATCATAATTATAGGTACATACTAGAACATCCTGTAAAAATTTGGTTCCAATCGGATGAATAGTTCCTGAGAAAAAGGAACAAATAAGCTCAAAAACGTAATTTTACAGGAGAGCGGTTTGAATCAAAAACGCGCGGTCGAGTTTGGGCGGTCAGGTTTATCGAAATTTGAATGACTGTTCCTACCTGTTTTCAACCAATGGAATTGCGGTATCAACTCTCGATAGTTCAACATCGATTTATATCGAATAGAATACATCGTTTAGCATCGAAACCTCAAAGAATGATAGCCTGAGTGTATGTTTACAGGAGCACGTCTTATTTTTGTGTCACTTTACCTGCTCTGCGCTTTGGTGTGTTCGATGCCGTTGCATCATTCAATGATGGTAGTATAGTGAAGTGTCGAGTCCTTGATGAATTAGGTATTGTGCCCGGGAAATATTGTACTAAGGAACTGTGCGAAATCGACAAAGAGAGGATGAGATTTGCGGAAATAGCGGCCAAGAAAGAATCGCAGCTTGCCCGAAAAAGAAGATCCAGAGCTTGTAAAAATCTTGAAGAACAGATGCGAGAACAAGAAGGTGATGATCCCGCTTATGGTCCAGGTCTTTATTGAAATGAGAGTAATAATTTATACCTTCAAATAATTACTTATTATTATAACAAACATTGATCTATCTCAGCCTGTGCATCATTCCTTCAACAGCGCTTCTGAGCGCTCCTCAGCACTAGTGACTCCCTAGGTTTTAACCCAAATTTGGAGTACTTCTACTCATCGGATTTAGAATTTTTTTTGAAATTTCCGGAATTGAGTCTATTTATAAATTATGGGAAAAAAAATGTTGTGCGTCCGGACCGAAAATTGACATGTGTCCCCTTAATAATAGTTTAACTGAGTAGGTACAATGTATTCAAAAATAGAACTACCAACTAAACACAGGTTTTACTAGAAGACAGATTAAAGAAGCCTAGCAGTGGTCAAAGGACTTTTTTTGAGATTTTTCCAATAATATTCTTTGTAACAATATTGTTTATGGTCATAGGTGTCAAGAATTGTTTCAGTACAATGGAGTTGGAAAGAAGAGAGCTCTTGTGAATAGTTGAAACAGAAAAGATACCTATAAGAATAATGGGGTATTTCGGTGAGTCGGAAATTCAGGTTTTTGACCTCAAATTTGGATTCAGCACCCTTGAAAACCTATATACTACAACTTTAAGCCCAATGATACTATAACATGTGGTAGAAAAATTAATTAAAGAGATCACACGTTTGAAAAAGGCGGGCCGCTATAAATGCACACACACTAGGCAAGGACTACGCCGTGGACTACGCCGCGCGCGTGTGTGAGTACTATTTTGTAGTATCCAAGAGGTCTTTCAAGGGTTTCCGTGCATGGATACTTTTTTCAAAGACAGTTGGCTAGCTACGTCACACCATTCAAATCTTCAACTTTCCTTAGCTTCTCTGATTTTTTAAAAACATTTTCTCGACGAACAGACCCGATTACCGTTATTCCTGAGCCATACTCTTTTGAAAAAAAAAATAAAAAAAATTGACCGAAATACCCCATTCTATAGAATAATTTTGGATTTTCGTCCGACTGCCATTCCTGGCGTTGCGGACGTTATCAGCTGTCTTCCAAAGGGAAGATCAGAATTTGTTCTGATGATTTCGCTCATGGCTTCCCATTGGCCGCACCGCCCTGGGTTGGACGAGGGGGGCGATGAGAGCCCCGGCCGCCGAAAAACAAACGCTGCCGGCGATGAGCCTTGAACCCACGATCCCCGCAGAGGTCGGTCCAAAGTCCACCGCCAAACAACGACGTCCCAACGCCCACAGCCACACCGCTGTCCCAAGAATAAATTAATGGAGCCATGTTTTTAAAGGGAAATAAAACTACCTTTAATTTAAGTAAATTTCAGTAAAATAAAAGAATTTGGCAACGAAGCACAATAAAAAATTGTAGCAAATTTATTCGCGGACAAACAATAGAACCCAAATATAAAATAGGTTCAATTTTATGATGGTAAAAGGAAACAGCAGGAAATGTCGAGGCAAATACGAAGACGGGAATTTTGTAATTAAATTCGTGGAGAAATACCTTGGAGCTGCGCAGCTTTACCTTAGGGGCCCGTAGGTTTGGTGGAACAGAATATGAAAACGAAACTTCGGAGGCAGGAGTCGGGCCAAGGAGGCGGCAGAGGGTAGTATTAAGATGTATTTTAAAGAAACTAACTCTACTGTGTTTGAAAGTAAATACGGCTTATGCACTGAAGAGCATTACACTAAAATGTATGTGAAAAATACTTGAAAAAAAAGGCGTTTTTGAAGAGGGGGTTGCGCTGATGGCAGAAGACAAAAGAAGACTTAGGGAAGGCTGGTGGAGATGTCAGCGCTTCCAATGGGAGAACACGAAGTTTCAGCGCCTTATTTCAAAAGCTAACAAATAACATAGGCAGCTTACTGGGAACTAATACTCACACCATACAACTTACAGCTCATACAATAAAGACAAAGAGGTATTTACTTGAAAAGAAAGTTCATCCGTAGCACTGGCAGTATAAGGAGTAGTGGCAAAGGCAGCAGCAACGGCTGGTGTGTTGATGCCGTGTCCAGAAGCAACGATCCGCCGTCCTCTGTTGTCCAGTTCGAACCAAGAAAGGACTGGACCGCAACTCATCGCACAGCCACTCCAGATGCAACTCAGGCGCCGAACGTATTTGTCGAGAAGATCCTGCGTTTCCGCCTAAATGTGTCAACAAACGAAGATTCAATTGTGATTGTTGTTGCAACTTCCCGAGTATAAATATCAGCAAACAATTTCAGGATGTTCGAAGATATGAATCATCCTGATTAAAGGTCCCTCAATGTTTCTGATGCGATACAGTTCTTCATAGACTAAAAAATGTCAAAAAGCCCAAGAAACAAAAAAAAAAGCTAAAGAGAATAAATGTTCATTTTTTTCATTATTTCGAATTGTACATCTTACAGAGAATTTTCCAATGATTTGTAATGCGTATGGGTCAAAAATGAACGAGCTTAATCAAAATTTGATAGAGAAGAAGCTTGATGTCTTATATTTCATTCTTTCACCCACACGCAGGAATGAATGACCATGAATTTGACAGATGTTGTTCCATTTATCCTCTGCCTCATTTTTGCCAAACTACTCGTAACTAAATAGGAAAGAAGACGAAGTGAAGTCACATGGAGCTAGAACTTGGTAACATTCCTCAAGTTCGTCGAGTTCGTCATGAGCAAGGAAATTGATCTTTCCTACATTCCCAGGCCATGTCATCCCGCGAGCCTGGCCGAGTCTAATGCGTTTAATTTGAAAACTTAAGTCACGGTAAGTACGCGACTCAGTCACTAACTTTTCTAGACAATGGGGTATTTCGGTGGGTAGGAAATTCAGGTTTTTAACCTCAAATTTGGATTCAGCACCATTGAAAACCAACTTTTTGCCCAATGTTACAATAACATGTGGTAGAAATAAATTGAAGAAATCACACGTTTGAAAAAAACGCTGCAAATTATTACACAATAGTTTATTATTTTTTATTTTTCTATATAGATCACTCGTCTGCAAAGCCTCCAACATGAAGAAAAACATCGATCGCATT
>CM019179.2:56958427-56981373 GCA_009739505.2 Apolygus lucorum
TAGTGTGAGCAACCGCCAAGTTGCTCACTATTTCCCCTCACAGGCACTGCCTGTCCGTAAGTCCTGATACCCCTTCGGGACCAGAAGCCCGAAAGAGGTCACCATCACCAACGGGCGTGACCTCCCACCACTGTGTTCACCTAACACCACAGAACACAAAACAAAACAACTATCTACAAGAGCAATAATCAACCATGGAGCAGGAGGGCTACTTCCATACAAGATCACCTGAGAAGTCCATCCAAAACTTCCATATGAGCAACCTGTCCAACCGAAGCAAGAGAAGACGACCAACCACAGAAGGGAGGGGCAACCCTGATGGCTGGAGAAGCCCTCTTAAACTATTGTATTGGAAAGAACAGTTAGTCCTGAAGCTAAAGCCTTGCCAGCTGTCTCGAAGCTCTCACCCCCGTCTCTGAAGCGCTCTCCCCCTGTATCGCGATATACCGATACAGCCCGATATACCCTCCTGCTCCCCCAAGTCACTAGGTTTTACGAAGTGCAAAGTAACCAGTGCTCTTGTTCTGTCCCGCCTCCCCTGGAACCTCCGCCGTCGCCCGGATCAAGAAAAGGATCGAGGACCACGAGGACCAGCCCTGTCCCCGGCTCTCCCCCATCAAACCACGCCGCACCGCGACCCAGACTCGCCCCGGTAACCTGGAACGTGAGTGCGTAAATAAACTAAATTTCTACTCTCAATTGGCCAATTAGGTAGAAGGTAACGTGAACTCAGTGAACTTAAGAGGTATAATTCGAATAGGAACCAGTAGGATCGAACCTGTATCGACCGTATCTTAAGACGTATTGAGTAAGAATTCTGTTGCTTAAATTAACTATAACTAAAACATTTCATACTTACCTTTTTCGAGTCTCAGTAACGCCCTTCCGGCTTCGTTCTCATTTGGAGAAACCATTCGAGTCAGATCCCCTGTATCGCCAATTCAACTTCTGGTCATTAAACCTAAGTATTTGTTTAACCTTGCATTTCTCCTTTAAGCGACCCGCATCCCAGGTTCTGAGTATTCTGATTCAACTGTATCGATTAGGAACTTGCTTGAAATAAGGAACATCCGTAACGTAACGTCATTTATTCAAAACATACATCGATACAAAGAAAACACCCTTCAGGTGACAAACCCTTCAGGTATAACAGTATTAAATATAACAAAGTGTATCGCCTGGAACGCTACGCCTCATCTCCAAGCCGCTCGGGAGACAGCTACCTACCAGTCGACCAGTTAAGTACCAATTTCATTCATTAGTCTAAGATTCCGATATTTTGCTTTGTTACAGTGTCGACCCCCATATATCTTCATAACCCCCTTTTGTTTAGAAAAGAACTTGTTACTAGGTCACTACCCCCAAGAGCTTACAAATTGGTGGCAGCGGTGGGATTCAACAGGAACCCCCTGCTTCCCCAATACACTAGGCTTTGGTCCCAAGAGCTTACAAATTGTTGGCCCGCGGTGGGATTATTGCGAATCGTAATTCCGAAGCGCCGTATCGCACTCGATAACTTGTGTGTCGGGTCGGTATATCGCCCGGACTTGCGTGTGGTGCGCCCCCGCACGAACCCAGTTCCGTTTGTAGCTCAGTGCCTAGTAACGGTTCTTTTCAGTAGAGTCATATCGGAATCGAATAATCAGAACCAGGGTGTCGTGGTGTATCGCATAAGAATTGTATATAGAAAGAAAAAGTGAACTTTTACACATTATTTGCACACCTGTACCACACAAACAAACACCTGTGTCGTCACACAGAACCACCCGTTACAGACCGAAACTTGACTGAACCGTTCCGAGCCGACCCTGTGACAAGTGATTGTGATTGTGTTTCCCGGTATTGCTTGAATAGACAGTGAAAATGTCGTTGGGAGAACCAGAGGACTTTATGGATCCCGACCCGTTCCAACAAAAGGGTCCGGTCGACTTACTTACCGAAACGATGAAGCAGATGAATGCTTTATTGTCAAAGTACAATGAGTCGGGCCGTGACGAGAGCGGGAACGGTATTCCACGTTCCTTGCTCTTAGAAGTGGAACCATGGGACCCCGACGCAACCGGATCGCTGAGTGTTAGCTCGTTCTTTACGAACTTCGACGCAGTAACCGAGGGACTGGCACAGGAACAGAAACTGAAGCTCCTCAGGATCAAGGCGAGAGGGATCGCGAAACAGTTTCTCATCGACAGGAACGATATACTTGACTGTGACAAACGCCTATCACATGATCAGGGACGAAATGCTGTCGTGGTTCCGACGACAGAACCCGCAACATGCCGCAGCATCACTTTGGACGATGAAGCGGAACGCCTCGGAAACCCTACGTCAATTTGCGGATCGCATACGAGGGTTGGCACAATGCGCCGTATCGGAAGAGGGAGCCCACCTGGATCGACATGATCGTCAGGAATGGGTGGAACGGAAGACCCTCAGCGCTTTTATCAAAGGTGTCGGGAAAAAACTAAGCGCTTTCCTAGTGATGGATCGACCTACAACCATACGTATCGCCCTACAGAAGGCCGAAGAATTGGAAGAAACTTTGGCGGAAACGGAAGATACTGACGAACATTGGGAACTCGCGGCGGTATCGGCGGAACAAAGATGTTATAATTGTGGTGGAACAAACCACTTTGCCGCCCGATGCCCGCGTCGAGATCAACCCGTACCAAGACGCGAACAACAGAACCGGTGGAACAACGAACAACCGAACCGGTGGAACGGCGACCAACGAAATGCCTGGACCGGTGACCAACCGAACCGGTGGAACAGTGACCAACAGAACCGATGGAACGGGGACAGAGGAGATCGGTGGAACAATGACCCCCGTAACAGACTAACCGAGGACAAGCCCATGCCCCGATACCCGTGCATGTTTTGCGCGTCAAAGGAACATTTTCCGGTGGAATGTCCCAGAAGTCCGCAAAAGACTATCTTTTGCAATTTCTGCGGATGTCGGGAACACCTCGAACCGGACTGCCCTCAGAAAAAGAAGTTGCTTCCTGTATCTCAGCCTCCCGCGGAACCGAATCACGTGAAGGAAATAACCCTCTACAAAGGGACCGAGGACAATAAACTATGCGTAACCGCGGTAGGACACCCGATGGCAAGAACCATTAGGATGGAAGTGGGTCTGGGACCGGAGACGCGTAGTATGTTGGTGGACACAGGAGCCGCGCTTTCCGTATTAGCGAGCCCGGTGGTCGGAATACCGTTACGGCCAACCAAGATGGTGGCCTGGGGAGCTGATGGAACCCTACTACCCTTCGCGGGGGAACAGGTCCTTGACACCCGTATTGGCCGACACCGTTTTACTCACACTTTCCCGGTGTTCGCGCGGAAACGTGCCGACTTGAACTTGCTGGGTCTCGATGTGCTGCGACGTATTCCGCTAACCTTGACGATGGGACCAAACATGGAACTGAGGACCGACGCCGAAACAATCGGAGAAGAACGGGATATGGAGTCTCGTGCTCTCGGGAACATAGGGGTGGTGATATCGGATGGGAGGAGGGAGGATACCGTATTGCAGTACCCGAGTTATCAGGACGGTGCGGATACGGCCCTCCCCAGCACCTCTCGTTCGGTGACCGCTGCCCTTGTAAACCTAGATGAATGGGAACAACACAAAGAAACACCGGAGGTATCGACCGTGGTATCGCCCACCGTATCGCCGGGTGTATCGGATCCCGTAACATCCCAACAACACAGAGGCACACCGGAGGTATCGATCGTGGTATCGCCCACCGTATCGCCGGGTGTATCGGATCCCGTAACATCCCAACAACACAGAGGAACACCGAAGGTATCGACCGGGGTATCGCCCAGGGTATCGCCGGGTGTATCGGAAACCGTATCGCCCCTGCAATCCCAAGAAACACCGGGGGTATCGCCCAGGGTATCGCCGGGTGTATCGGAAACCGTATCGCCCCTGCAATCCCAAGAAACACCGGGGGTATCGCCCAGGGTATCGCCTGGTGTATCGGAAACCGTATCGCCCCTGCAATCCCAAGAAACACCGGGGGTATCGCCCAGGGTATCGCCGGGTGTATCGGAAACCGTATCGCCCATGCAATACAAAGAGACACCAGAGGTATCGCCCATGGTATCGCCGGGTGTATCGATACTGATGATAACACAAGAAACTGAAGGGGAACCAGGTGTATCGAGAGGTGTATCGCCCCCATGTGAGAGCGACACCGATGCATCATGCCCCGAGGATTTGGAACTGGACGCCTCTTCAGTGATCCGAGGAACACTTAAAAGGGTCCATGAACTTCCAACAAAGAAACCCATCACAAAAACGTGTAGGGTAGAAATGGAGCCAGCAGACCTGAAACCAGACGAGTGGACATACAAAGACGAGGAGTGGGAACTCATACCAACCGACCAGTGGGACGACCCGCAACCGGATACCGAGGCTGTAATCGAAGAGAAAATTTCCCATCTCACCGACGCACCGCAGACAATGGCTAGGAACACCCTCCTTTTCTACTGGGACCTGTTTCAACCACCCTCTGGGGAGGGATGCAGTCTCCAGGTAGCACATGAAATAACTACAACGCAACCAGAGGTGACTAGCCAGAAACCGTACCCAATCCCCCACGCTCTCCGCGACGTGGTGGAAAAGCAGTTGAAGGACATGCTAGCATCTGGAGTGATAAGCAGTTCGACAAGCCCATGGTGCGCACCGGTGTTGATGGTGAAAAAGAAGACGCCTCCCGGAGAACCACAGAAATGGCGGTTTTGTACAGACTTTAGGCAACTCAACAAAATAACAAAAGGGGATGCCTACCCCATCCCGCGACTCCAGGAAACCTTATCCATGCTGGGAGGGTGCAAGTACTTCACTACCATCGATTTGATTTCAGGATACCACCAGATCCCAGTACATCCCGAAACAAAAGAGAAAACCGCATTTTCCGTACTTGGCAGACATTTCGAATACGATAAAATGCCATTCGGTTTGAAAAATGCGCCGGCGACGTTCCAACGCGTCATGAATAACGTATTGGATGGACTCCTTGGAGATCAATGTCTAGTGTACTTGGACGATGTAATTATTTTCTCACCAACTGCAGAGGAGCACCTCTTGAAGCTCAGACAGGTGTTCGACAGATTTCGCGATGCTGGACTGAAGGTGAACCTTGGGAAGTGCGAGTTTTTGCAGCAAGAGGTACGATTCCTTGGACATAGGGTAACATCCACGGGAATACACACCGAACCCGAAAAGACACGGGCGGTTAGAGATTTCCCTGTACCCACATCCGTGCTGAAACTGCAATCCTTCCTTGGGTTGGCAGGATTTTATCGCCGTTTTATCCCCAACTTCGCCGAGATCGTGACCCCATTGACAAACCTGACCAGGAAGGGTGTACCGTTTGAATGGACAGAGCTCCAGCAGAAAGCGTTCGACGACTTGAAAGCCCAGCTGACAGGAGAACCGGTTTTGGTGTATCCGGACCTCGATAAGACTTTCATCCTGGCCACAGACGCCTCGAACTCAGCGTTGGGCGCAGTACTATCACAAGAATACGATGGACAGGAGAGACCCGTGGCATACGCCAGCCGAAAGTTAAATCCGGCCGAAACGCGCTATTCGGTAACTGAAAGGGAGCTGCTAGCTGTCGTATGGGCAGTGAGACACTTCCAAGAGTACTTACTGGGTCGATCCTTTGAGCTGCAAACAGATCACATGGCCCTAACCGCGGCCATGCGCCTCAAAGATCCGACATCCAGGATAGGAAGGTGGACGCTCCGATTGGCCGAGTACAACTTCGTACCCAGATACAGACCTGGATCGCAGATGGCTCACGCGGATGGGCTGAGCCGGATGGACATCGGCGCGATAACTCTCGAGTTTCCCCGAAGCCTCATCATCGCCGCCCAAAACATCGACCCGTGGGTCCAGTCGACACTCCGTTTAAAAATGGGGGGTGAATCTAGGAAAGTTAATGGAGTAGGAGAAATCAAGATCAAGCTCGATGGAAGAGAACAGTGGGTTCCCTTGATGCCTGTTTCCCTGAGGGATTGGCTACTCGAACGATGTCATCAGAACGCTTGGGCTGGCCATCCTGGAGCAGAAGCGATGGAAAAGATTATAAGAAGACTCGGGTATTGGCCAAGTCTTGCAAAAGATGTGAAGAACTACGTCCGCCAATGCGTCGCCTGCCAGAAGCGAAACACACCCAACGGATTGAGACACCCCATACAAAAACCCCTGCTACCAGAAAAACCAGGACAAATTATAGGAGTTGATTTCGTGGGACCGATTACATCCGGATCAACCCCTAAATACATCCTAACAGCCATCGACCATTTTACCAAATACGCCGAAGCGTACGTGGTTGGTGATTGTACTGCAGAAACCGTGGCACGTATTTTGGCCACTAAGTATATCCCTACTCATGGTGTCCCCGAGAGATTAGTCTCAGATAGAGGAACGGGATTCACTGCAAAATCAACCCGAGAACTCTGTTTGAAATGGGGAATAAAGCAAGTGTTTACGACAGCGTACCACCCGGAGGGAAATGGCGTATGTGAAAGATTTCACAGGACACTGGCAAACATTTTGTCGAAAATCGTGAAGAAGACAACCGCCTGGGAAGTCGTTCTACCGATAGCACTGGCTGCATACAGAGCGACCCCACATAAAAGTACTGGCTTTACACCCAACTACTTAACTTTCGGTCGAGAAATCAGGTTGCCAAACGAGACGTTCCAGAACGTACACTCGGAACCCGATGACTCAAACCTAAGACGACTAAGGATTGCCCGTAACGCAGCCATAACTTGCCTTCACGACGCTTGGAAGAAACGAAGCGAAGTAATAAATCGACGCCTGAAGAGCCGATCGTTCCAGTTGGATGATCGCGTGTATCTTAGGGAAGTACAACCTCCGGCGGGAGCCGCCAGGAAGCTGTGGAGTCCTTGGTCTGGACCGTGGATTGTAACGGCAAAATACACGGAGGTAACGTACGAAATCCGTGACCTCGCGAGCCTGAAACATCAGACAGTTCACGTAAACCGACTCAAGCCAGCTTTCGCTAATGGAATCCCCGACGAGTCCTTCACTGATCGAGAAGTGGAACCAACAAAGACGGATGTTACACCTGTAACGCAGCCTGAAACAACCCTGGTGGAAAAGTTATTAGTCGAAGACTGGGCCTCAGCTGATGAGAAACCCATCAAACTGTACCCAGTAACTCCAACAAATGAACAAGAAAAACCGAACCAATCCGGTTCCTCACAACAAGGAACCGTCGATGGTCCAGTGACCTCATCGAACCCAACCACACCTCATGTAGACCCATTGTGGGACCAGACTACCAGCCCACCTGAAACATCTTCGGATGAAGACAACACAGAAACTCCGAGACAGGAACAAGACGCCCCTGTGAGTGAAGTGGAGACCACCGACGAAACCCAAACGGAAAATACACCAAGGTACACTTTCCGTCGGAGAGTACCAGTGGACTACCGTAACCTTCACACAGGACGAGGCTCGACTAACTAACTGACTACTAGAAACACTAAATACAGACAGACACAACAGTTACACGCACAAATATACAGTGTAGATACACATACAGAAAAGTTCACATTTTAGTTAAATTCGTTTAAAAAAAAAAAAAAAAAAAAAAAAAAAAAAAAAAAAAAAAAAAAAAAAAAAATTTTCTTATTAGTATGAACCAGAATTAATGGCATGGGATACGACTCGAAGGTTCCCGGTGAAAGCACCAGAACCCCTCAGGTCAACTCGAAAATTTATTATAAGCTAAAACTTACCATGTAAAACTTAAAGTAACTTACCTTAAATAACGCGAACATATAAACCTGCCAAATAATCTAAATTACAAAAACTTACCTCTTATACATTAAGATAGCTTACCTGGAATCTGAGACCACCGCAACCATCAGCCTGAAAGCCAAAAACAAAAATGTTCAATTATGCAAATTATCAAAGGAAACAAATTAGCAAAGTTTAAAATTTAATTTTAGGATGACGCAGCAGCACTTGGGTACTCCCGAGGCCTGGGAACACCCGCCACCGCCGGACGAACGAATTGTCGCGTTAAAACGCGAAATCGAGACTCAAATCCGCGAACTCGCGAAACTCCCAAAAAATTTCGTAAACACCACCGAACCGACGTGTTGTCCCGCGACGAAAATGGGAGCCCTGGCGATATACGTGCGAACCATGATAAGGGCGGATAATTGCGAAGCACGAGCTGCTCTGGGAGATGTTTGTATGGTCTCCATCAGCCAAATAGCATCCTGGTTGCCCACCTACCAGAGGATCGCGAAAGAGAGAGACATGCTGCTGGAGGAACGGAGCGAACTCCTACGCCAACAGAGGATTTTGGAGAGAGCGAATCGCGACCTGTTGAGGACACGGCACCGAACCTCACAGCCCGGTGCAGTGCCCGCACCACCTTCCGAGGAGCCACCCGCGGCGAGTACCAGTGGGAGGGCTGCAACAACAGGAAGCCAACTGCCCACATCTTCCAGTTCCGACTCTGAACCAATCCCAGAGCAAGTCCGCCGATACGAATCGCCACCGCCAACACCCGGACGCAGCATCTTCGCGGACGTGCCCGAGCCATCACCGATCCGGATCGTAACAGACGTGGATCCCGCGACCATTCTGGAATCCCCACGCACTCCCGGGACTCCAAAGAACGAAGCTTGGGTGTCAACACCCATACCCAAGCTCAGGTTGAGCCGCTGCAAGACCTCCCCCGCAGTCACCCCTGCGACCCTCCGACCTGAAAGGTCGTCGGTCCGCAAAGGGTCCAGGGAATGCCCAGTGTGCAGGCAAGCATGTCAGTACATCTTGAAATTCAGATGTACTGCATGCAAAACCTTTTGGCAACGACTGCGGAGGGCTCACACTGAAGGAAAGCCCTTGCCGACGTGTCCTCCAGACCACCAGGAACGCAGACAACCCGCGAGTTGCCCCGGATGCCGGAGACACCAGTATGAAGTAGCCTTGAGGCAGGCGTACCCCGATGATGCTGTACCCATACCCAGTGTCATCGTGGATGACCCTGGCTCCCGAAGGGGCGGGGAATGTGAGCAACCGCCAAGTTGCTCACTATTTCCCCTCACAGGCACTGCCTGTCCGTAAGTCCTGATACCCCTTCGGGACCAGAAGCCCGAAAGAGGTCACCATCACCAACGGGCGTGACCTCCCACCACTGTGTTCACCTAACACCACAGAACACAAAACAAAACAACTATCTACAAGAGCAATAATCAACCATGGAGCAGGAGGGCTACTTCCATACAAGATCACCTGAGAAGTCCATCCAAAACTTCCATATGAGCAACCTGTCCAACCGAAGCAAGAGAAGACGACCAACCACAGAAGGGAGGGGCAACCCTGATGGCTGGAGAAGCCCTCTTAAACTATTGTATTGGAAAAGAACAGTTAGTCCTGAAGCTAAAGCCTTGCCAGCTGTCTCGAAGCTCTCACCCCCGTCTCTGAAGCGCTCTCCCCCTGTATCGCGATATACCGATACAGCCCGATATACCCTCCTGCCTCCCCCAAGTCACTAGGTTTTACGAAGTGCAAAGTAACCAGTGCTCTTGTTCTGTCCCGCCTCCCCTGGAACCTCCGCCGTCGCCCGGATCAAGAAAAGGATCGAGGACCACGAGGACCAGCCCTGTCCCGGCTCTCCCCCATCAAACCACGCCGCACCGCGACCCAGACTCGCCCCGGTAACCTGGAACGTGAGTGCGTAAATAAACTAAATTTCTACTCTCAATTGGCCAATTAGGTAGAAGGTAACGTGAACTCAGTGAACTTAAGAGGTATAATTCGAATAGGAACCAGTAGGATCGAACCTGTATCGACCGTATCTTAAGACGTATTGAGTAAGAATTCTGTTGCTTAAATTAACTATAACTAAAACATTTCATACTTACCTTTTTCGAGTCTCAGTAACGCCCTTCCGGCTTCGTTCTCATTTGGAGAAACCATTCGAGTCAGATCCCCTGTATCGCCAATTCAACTTCTGGTCATTAAACCTAAGTATTTGTTTAACCTTGCATTTCTCCTTTAAGCGACCCGCATCCCAGGTTCTGAGTATTCTGATTCAACTGTATCGATTAGGAACTTGCTTGAAATAAGGAACATCCGTAACGTAACGTCATTTATTCAAAACATACATCGATACAAAGAAAACACCCTTCAGGTGACAAACCCTTCAGGTATAACAGTATTAAATATAACAAAGTGTATCGCCTGGAACGCTACGCCTCATCTCCAAGCCGCTCGGGAGACAGCTACCTACCAGTCGACCAGTTAAGTACCAATTTCATTCATTAGTCTAAGATTCCGATATTTTGCTTTGTTACAGTGTCGACCCCCATATATCTTCATAACCCCCTTTTGTTTAGAAAAGAACTTGTTACTAGGTCACTACCCCCAAGAGCTTACAATAGGGTCTTGGATCACATATTCAATGCTTTCGAGACAAAAGCGATAGACCTTGGGATGTATCTTGATGCTGAAAAAGCATTTGACAAGGTTTGGCATAGTGGATTATTGGCAAAGATCAAACCATACCTATCAGATACCTATTACCGAATCCTCTACTCATTTTTAGAAGACCGCACATTTAAGGTGAGCGTGAATGGAGCCAAGCAACAATCCGCTCAGGAATTCCGCAAGGTAGCGTACTAGTTCCCCTCCTGTACATTTTCTATGCGCACGATCTCCCCGAACTGGACAATACCCTCACAGATCAATTCGCCGACGACGTGGCAATCTTGGTCAAAAGTGAAACAGGAGTGGAGGCCTCGCTCAAACTCCAACAGGCGGCATCGTCGATCTCAGAGTGGGCAAACAGGTGGAGAATCAAAATCAATCCAAGCAAGTCCACCGTAGTACCTTTCACTTATGAGCGAAACTACGTTATTTCACCAGTCACGATAAATGATTCACCTTTAAGCCAAAACTCCAAAGTGACGTCCCTGGGCCTAACATTGGACAAGCGCTTAACGTGGAAAGACCACATCACTTCCTTGACCACCAAGATCAGGAATCGCATTCAGCAGTTGTCATATCTTCTCAAATGCCAAAAACTGTCCCTGCACCTAAAAATGCTGATTTACCGAGTATTAATCCGCCCCATATGGCTCTATGGGAGCGGCCTTTGGTGCTCTGCATCCTTAACCCAAATTAAGAGAGTACAAGTATTACAAAATAGGATCCTCAGAATGATAACAAACGCCCCGTGGTATATAAGAAATTAGGAATTGCATAAAGACTTGGAAATCCCCACAGTTCATGATTCTCTAGTCGCTGCATACCATGATATGCATAAAAAAGCCCCTAATCACCTGTGAGCAACCAAGTTGCTCACTGTTTCCCCTAACAGGCACCTCACAGCCGTAAGTCCTGATTCCCTTCGGGACCAGGCCCCCACCACCTATCACAGGCCACATCACAGGGGCGTGGCCTCAGAACTACGTATCCAAACAACAACTAAGGATACAACAAAAATCAACTGTCATGGAGGAGCATGGAGAAGGCCAACCAACTAGTATGGAGGAGGCTAAGCGATCAATCAGCATGGAAGAGCAGGAGTGCCAACTGAAGATGGAAGAGGCAACACTGAGCCCAGAAACCCAATGATATTATGATGTATCAACGGAAATACCTCAGTCCTGAAGTTTAGCCTGGCCAGCTCGTCTCGAAGTGATCTCCCCCTTGTCTTTGAAGCGCACTCCCCTTTGTTCCGCGTCGACCCGTATCGCGCCGAACCGTATCCTCCTGCCTCCCCCAAGACACGCGGTTTACGAGTTGGGAAAGACTGTAACCGGTGATTCTTGTTTGTCCTGCCTCCCCTGGATCTCGTGGAACCTGCCGGATCGTCGCATCGGAGGAAGATACGAAGAACCAGTCCGTTCCCGGCTATCCCCCTTCAACCTCGCTGCATCGCCTCCGGACTCGCTACGGTAACCCGGAACGTGAGTGCAAACAAACTAATCTACCTTAAATATAATTGGCCAATTAGAGGTAGAGGTACCGTGACTCAGTGATATTTTACTATAACTAAATAGGAACTAAGAGGAACTTACCTGTAACGTATCTAAAGAATAAGAATACTCACCTTGTTGATCTTACCACTAAGAGTATCGTACCGTAACGTAAGACTAAGACTAGTCGCTATAAGTAAAACTTACCTTCTTACCTGATTGCATTCCACCGTAACGCCCCTCAGGCGCTCGATCCCTGGGATCGAGATTGCAGAACTTACCGTAACTCAACTGAAACCATTTCTACTTACCTGTATCGCCGTTCTAGTCCTGAGATTAAATCTAAAAGACATTTGGTTAAATAATTCTTCTCATTTCAAAACTTACCCAACATCCCAGGTTCTGAGTAACAAGAGTATTGCAAACCGTATCGATAATAGGAACTTGCTTGAAAGAAACAACAAACGTAACGTAACTTCATTTATTTACAACATATCGATACATAGAACCCTTCAGGTTAACAGATCCCTTCAGGTATAACAGTAGTGAAATTAACATATATAACAAAGGTATCTACTGGAACGCTACGCCTCATCTCCAAGCCGCTCGGGAGAACGCCGCTACCAAGAACCAGTTAAGTACCTCTAAATTCAAGTAGTCTAAGATTCCGATATTTTCTTGTTTTTGCCTTTCAGTATCGCGACCCCCTTAGAACCCCCCTTTATCGAAGGAACCTGTTCACTGTAACACTGCCCAGAAAGCTTACAAATTGTTGGCAATCGGTGGGATATTGCGAATCGTAATTCCGAAGCGCCGTATCGCACTCGATAACTTGTGTGTCGGGTCGGTATATCGCCCGGACTTGCGTGTGGTGCGCCCCGCACGAACCCAGTTCCGTTTTGTAGCTAGGTGTTCAGTAGCAGTTCCTTCAGTAGAGTCATATCGGAATCGAATAAACCAGAACCAGGGTGTGTTGGTGTATTGTGTATAGTACTAAGAAATTGTATATATTAAGTGAACTATTACACCGTATTTCACAACTGTATTACACAAACAAAACACCTGTGTCGTCACACAGAACAACCCAATACAGACCGAAACTTGACAGAACCGTTCCGAGCCGACCCTGTGACTGTGATTGTGATTGTGTTCCGGTATTGCTTAATAAACAGTGACAATGTCGTTGGGAGATCCAGACGACTTTGTGGATCCCGATCCGTTCCAAGAAAAGGGTCCGGTAGACTTGCTTACTGAAACAATGAAGCAAATGAATACTTTATTGTCGAAGTACAACGAGTCGGGCCGTGACGAGGGCGGGAACGGCATTCCACGTTCCTTGCTCCTAGAAGTGGAACCATGGGACCCCGACGCAACCGGATCGCTGAGTGTTGGCTCGTTCTTTACAAACTTCGACGCAGTAACCGAGGGACTAACACAGGAACAGAAGCTGAAACTCCTCAGGATCAAGGCAAGAGGGATCGCGAAACAATTCCTCATTGATAGGAACGATACCCTGGATTGTAACAATGCCTATAACATGATCAGAGACGAGATGCTGTCATGGTTCAGAAGACAGAACCCGCAACATGCCGCCGCGTCTCTTTGGACGGTGAAGCGGAACGCCTCTGAAACCCTACGTCAATTTGCGGATCGCATACGTGGGTTGGCACAATGCGCAGTAGTAGAGGAGGGAACCCATCTGGATCGGCATGACCGAAGTGACTGGGTGGAACGGAAGACCCTCAGCGCATTTATTAGAGGTGTCGGAAAGAAATTGAGTGCCTTCCTCGTCATGGATCGACCCGCTACGATACGCATCGCCCTACAGAAGGCAGAGGAACTTGAAGAGACCTTCGCGGAAACGGAAGATGCCGAGGAACATTGGGAACTCGCAGCGGTATCGGCGGAACAGAGATGCTACAATTGTGGTGGAACGAACCACTTTGCCGCCCGATGTCCGCGTCGAGACCAACCCATACCGAGACGGGAACAAAGATACGGTGAAGAACGCCGTAACCAGTGGAACGAGAACCCGCAAAACACGTGGAACGGTGACCAGCGGAACCGATGGAACGGTGACCAGCGGAACCAGTGGAACGGAGACCGTAGAGATCAGTGGAACAACGACCACCGTAACCAGCGTAACGAGGAAAAGCCCATGCCCAGATATCCGTGTCTCTTTTGTGCATCGAAGGAACACTTTCCGGTGGATTGTCCCAGAAGTCCCCAGAAGACTATATTCTGTAATTTCTGTGGATGTCGGGAACACCTGGAACCGGATTGTCCGCAGAAGAAAAAGCTACTGCCCGTATCTCAGCCGCCCGCTGAACCGAATCATGTGAAGGAAGTGACCCTCTACAGGGGAATAGAGGAAGATAAACCCCGTGTAACCGCGGTGGAACATCCAATGGCCCGAACCCTTCGAGTGGAAGTGGGTCTGGGACCGGAGACGCGCAGTATGTTGATAGACACCGGCGCCACGCTGTCCGTGTTGGCGAGCCCGATAGTCGGAATACCGTTACGTCCGACCAAAATGGTGGCCTGGGGAGCCGATGGAACCTTACTACCCTTTGCAGGGGAACAGGTCGTTGACACCCGCATCGGCCAGTACAGATTTCTCCACACTTTTCCGGTGTTCGCGCGGAAGCGTGCCGACCTGAACCTACTGGGTCTCGACGTATTGAGACAGATTCCACTGACCTTGACACTGGGACCGAACATGGAGATGAGGACCGATACCGGAAAAATTGAAGAGGAACGTGATGAGGAATATCGGAGTCTCGGGAACATAGGAGTGGTAATATCGGACGGGAGGAGGGAGAACCCCGGATCGCAGTACCTGAGCTATACAGACGGTACGGATACGGCCCTCCCCAGCACCTCTCGCTCGGTAACCGCCGCCCTTGTGGACCTTGAGAACTGGGAGCCGTGCATGGAAACGTTGACGGCATTGCCCACCGTATCGCGAGGTGTATCGGACCCCTCATCGACCCAACAATACGGAGGAACACCGGGGGTATTGCCCGAGGTATCGCCCACCGTATCGCAAGGTGTATCGGACCCCTACTTGACCCAACAACACAGAGGAACACCAGGGGTATTGCCCGAGGTATCGCCCACCGTATCGCTAGGTGTATCGGACCCTGTAACATCCCAACAATATAGGGAGACACCGGAGGTATCGCCCATGATATCGCCGGGTGTATCGGGTACCGTAACACCCCCAAGCTTACACCATGGAAGCTTACAAATTGGTGGCAGCAAACAATCATCCACTGTATCGCCAGACGTATCGGATCCTGTGACGACCCCAAACTCACAATTACAAATGGGTGGCAGCGAACAACCACCCATGGTATCGCCGGGTGTATCGGATGCCGTATCACCCCTGCAGTACCAAGAGACACCGGGGGTATCGCCCATGGTATCGCCGGGTGTATCGGATGCCGTATCGCCCCTGCAGTACCAAGAGACACCGGGGGTATCGCCCATAGTATCGCCGGGTGTATCGGATGCCGTATCGCCCCTGCAGTACCAAGAGACACCGGGGGTATCGCCCATGGTATCGCCGGGTGTATCGGATGCCGTATCGCCCCTGCAGAACCAAGAGACACCGGGGGTATCGCCCATGGTATCGCCGGGTGTATCGGATGCCGTATCGCCCCTGCAGAACCAAGAGACACCGGGGGTATCGCCCATGGTATCGCCGGGTGTATCGGATACCGTATCGCCCATGGTATCGCCGGGTGTATCGATACTGATGATAACCCAAACATCTGATGAGAAACCAGGTGTATCGAGAGGTGTAACGCCCCCCTGTGAGGAGGACACTGGGATTTCGAGTCAACATGAAATTGAGGAGGACGCCTTTCTGGAATCCCGAGGAACTCTAAAAAGGGTCCACGAACTGTCAACACAGAAACCACCTATCACCAAGACATGTAGGTTGGAAATGAAACAGCCTGGATCAGAAACAGAAGAGTGTACCAGTGAAGACGACGAATGGGAGCTCATACCCACCGATCAATGGGACGACCCACAACCGGATACGGAGGCAGTAATTGAAGAAAAGATCTCCCATCTTACCGAAGCACCGCAGATAATGGCTAGGAACACACTTTTGTTCTACTGGGACTTGTTCCAACCACCATCGGGAGAGGGATGCAGTCTCCAGGTAGCCCATGAAATTACGACAACGCAACCGGAAGTGACCAACCAAAAACCATATCCGATCCCCCACGCTCTCCGCGAGGTGGTGGAAAAGCAGTTAAAAGATATGTTGGCTTCCGGAGTAATCAGTAGTTCAACCAGCCCGTGGTGTGCACCGGTACTGATGGTAAAGAAGAAAACGCCTCTCGGAGAAACGCAAAAATGGAGATTTTGTACCGACTTCAGACAATTAAACAAAATTACGAAAGGGGACGCCTACCCCATCCCACGACTCCAGGAGACATTGTCCATGTTGGGAGGTTGCAAATATTTTACCACCATCGATTTGATTTCAGGGTATCACCAAATTCCTGTGCACCCTGACACGAAAGAAAAAACCGCATTTTCCGTGCTTGGTAGGCATTTTGAGTATGATAAAATGCCGTTCGGGCTAAAAAATGCGCCAGCGACGTTCCAACGCGTTATGAACAACGTATTGGACGGACTCCTGGGTGACCAATGCCTCGTCTATTTAGATGATGTTATCATTTTCTCGCCAACAGCAGAGGAACATCTACTCAAGCTCCGACAAGTGTTCGACCGGTTTAGGGATGCCGGACTAAAGGTGAACCTCGCAAAATGCGAATTTTTGAAGCAAGAGGTACGATTCCTTGGACATAGGGTGACATCAACGGGGATACATACCGAACCTGAGAAGACGCGGGCGGTTAGGGACTTCCCTGTACCTACCTCCGTATTGAAGTTGCAATCCTTCCTCGGATTAGCGGGATTTTACCGCCGCTTTATCCCGAAATTTGCAGAGATCGTTACCCCGTTGACCAACCTAACCAGGAAAGGAGTGCCGTTCGAGTGGAACGAATCCCATCAAAAGGCGTTTGATAAATTGAAGACACAGCTAACAGGAGAACCTGTTCTAGCGTACCCCGATCTAGACAAAACCTTTATCCTGGCTACGGACGCATCGAATTCCGCGATAGGCGCTGTCCTATCTCAGGAGTATGATGGACAAGAAAGACCAGTTGCATACGCAAGCCGAAAGCTTAACCCGGCCGAAACGCGTTATTCTGTGACGGAGAGGGAACTGCTCGCTGTCGTGTGGGCAGTGAGACACTTCCAAGAATATTTGCTGGGTCGGTCCTTTGAGTTACAGACTGACCACATGGCCCTCACAGCAGCCATGCGCCTCAAGGACCCGACTTCCAGGATTGGAAGATGGACCCTCCGCCTCGCCGAGTATAGTTTCGTGCCTCGATATAGACCCGGATCGCAGATGGCTCACGCGGATGGGCTGAGCCGGATGGACATCGGCGCGATGACCCTCGAGTTTCCCCGAAGTCTCATCATCGCCGCCCAGAATATCGACCCGTGGGTTCAAACAACATTCCGCGTAAAAAACAAAGGCGAAACGCGCAAAGTAAACGGAGTCGTCGAGATAAGGATCACGCTGGATGGACAAGAGCGATGGACCCCGCTGATGCCTGTGTCGTTAAGGGAATGGTTGATGGAAAATTGTCATCGGAGCGCTTGGGCTGGTCATCCTGGTGCCGAAGCCATGGAGAAAATCGTCCGAAGACTAGGGTATTGGCCAGGTCTGGCCAAAGACGTCAAGAACTTCGTCCGCCAATGCGTCGCTTGCCAGAAACGAAATACACCGAGCGGATTACGCCATCCAATCCAGAAACCTCTGTTACCAGAAAGACCAGGGCAGATCGTAGGGGTGGATTTTGTTGGACCAGTCACGTCTGGATCCACCCCGAAGTACATATTAACGGCTATTGACCATTTTACCAAATATGCCGAAGCGTACGTGGTAGCCGATTGCACTGCAGGAACAGTGGCACGTGTGTTGGCAACAAAATACATACCCACTCACGGAGTGCCAGAGAGATTGGTTTCGGATAGGGGAACAGCGTTCACCGCAAAGTCGACAAAAGAACTCTGTCTGAACTGGGGAATACGCCAGGTATTCACTACAGCATACCACCCAGAGGGAAATGGCGTCTGTGAAAGGTTTCACAGGACGCTGGCAAACATCCTGGCGAAGATCGTCAAAAAGACTACAGCTTGGGAAGCCGTTCTACCAGTAGCACTGGCAGCGTATAGAGCGACACCCCACAAGAGTACTGGTTTCACACCGAATTACTTGACTTTCGGTCGAGAGGTTAGATTGCCCAACGAAACGTTCCAGACTCTGAAACCGGAGAGTGAAGACTCGAATCTACGACGATTGAGAATCGCCCGTAACGCTGCGATAAATTGTCTCCACGACGCTTGGAAGAGGCGCAGTGACGTCATTAACAAACGACTGAAAAGCAGGTCGTTCGAATTGGATGACCGAGTGTATCTAAGGGAGGTACAGCCACCGGCGGGAGCCGCCAGAAAGCTGTGGAGCCCGTGGTCAGGACCTTGGGTGATCTCAGCTAAATACACCGAAGTGACGTATGAAATTCGCGACCCTGCAAACCTGAAACACCAGACCGTTCATGTAAACCGTCTCAAGCCAGCTTTCGAAAATGGTATCCCTGACGAAGCTTTTACCGACCAGAGAGTGGAACCAACAACTCCAGAGGTGACACCTGTAACACCACCAGAACCCACCTTAGTAGAAAAGTTGTTAACCGAAGACTGGGCCTCAGCAGACGAGAAACCCGTCAAGCCGTACCCGGTTACTCCGACCAACAAACAAGGAAAACGGGAGCAACCCAGTTCCTCAACTCCAGGAACCGTCGATAGCCCCGTTACCTCGCCAAAACAAACAAACATACGCACCGAAAACAACCTGTGGGACCAGACAACCAGCCCTCCCGGAACATCTTCAGATGAAGACCCCCCGGAAACGCCGAGACAGCAGACAGCCGCTCCTGCAAGTGAAGTGGAGACCACTGCCGACGAATCTCACACAGAAGATACACCGAGGTATATCCTCCGTCGGAGAGTGCCGGTCAATTACCAACACCTTCACACAGGACGAGGCTCAACTAACTGACTTACTACTAGGGAATGACAACTACAGACAGACCTACCACACATACGTACAATTAATACAGTTATGAAAAACATGTATATATAATTAGAAGTTCACAAAGTTCGTTTACAAGTTAAAAAAAAAAAAAAAAAAAAAAAAAAAAAAAAAAAAAAAAAAACCACATGTACTTAACATTAATCCAGGAACGCTGAAAAGAGATACAACCAAATAAGCTAAATTAAAGACCCTTCAGGTCAAATATCAACTTAAAATAATTCAAAATTTAACACTTACCTTGAAAAACACTTAGTTCTCACTCACCTGTCCCTGAGACACTGTAACCTTCATCCTACGGGCCGAAACAATATAACAACACTTTCAAAAAAACACACACTAGCAATGGTACAATTCTATTTTAGGATGACGCAGCGTCACCTCGAAACGCCGGAAGCCTGGGAACACCCTCCACCACCAGATGAAGCCCTCACTCACCTTCGCGAAGAAATCGAGGAAAAAACGCGAAACCTCCAAGCCCTCCCAAAAACGGTCGTAAACACCCCCGAACCCTTATGCGAGCCAGCGATGAAAATGTGCGCCCTTGCTACATTCATTAGAGCAATGATCCGCACTGACAACTATGAAGCGAGAGCCGCCTTGGGAGATGTGAGCATGGTCGCAGTAAGTCGAGTCGGATCATGGTTACCCACATTCCAGCGGATCGCCAGCGAGCGAGATGTGCTGCTGGAAGAAAGGCAGAGGATGCTGCATCGGAACAAGCAGCTAGAGAGGCAAAACGCGGCGTTGCTGAAAGCGATTAAGGCGGCACCACAACCAACCGTCCCGCCGGCATTGACTCCCGCGGAGCCACCCGCGGCGAGTACCAGTGGAGTAGTGCCACCAGCAACCAGTCGCCCACCCAGTTCCTCATCGCTATCCGCCGCAGATTCCGACCCCGACACACCTCGTTCCGCCGTCCGCAGGATCGAGTTCCCGCCCCCAACACCTGGGCGGAACCTATCTCCACAACCGGGTCCATCTCACACACCGGTCCAAATTGTGACGGAGATCGATCCTGCCACGATCCTAAAGTCCCCTACACCTGACCGGGACACCGACCACGAAGCATGGATATCCACCCCACTCCAGCTACCACGACTCCGCCTGAGCAGATGCAGAACCCCCACCGCAGCCACTCCTTCGAATCTCCGACCTGACGGGTCGTCGGCCAGAAAAGGTTCGAAGAAGTGTCCAGTCTGTCTCCTGCCATGCCAGTACATCCTCAAATTCCGATGTACTGCATGCAAGACATTCTGGCAACGGCTGCGGAGAGCTCACGCCGAGGAGAAGCCACTGCCCACCTGCCCATCCAACCACCAGGAGGAGCGAGATCCCACCCGTTGCTCTGGATGCCGACGTTATCGCTATGAGCAGGAGCTGAGGAGGACATATCCGGAGGATCCAGTACCAATACCCAGTGTCATCGTAGATGACCCTGGCTCCCGAAGGGGCGGGGAATGTGAGCAACCAAGTTGCTCACTGTTTCCCCTAACAGGCACCTCACAGCCGTAAGTCCTGATTCCCTTCGGGACCAGGCCCCCACCACCTATCACAGGCCACATCACAGGGGCGTGGCCTCAGAACTACGTATCCAAACAACAACTAAGGATACAACAAAAATCAACTGTCATGGAGGAGCATGGAGAAGGCCAACCAACTAGTATGGAGGAGGCTAAGCGATCAATCAGCATGGAAGAGCAGGAGTGCCAACTGAAGATGGAAGAGGCAACACTGAGCCCAGAAACCCAATGATATTATGATGTATCAACGGAAATACCTCAGTCCTGAAGTTTAGCCTGGCCAGCTCGTCTCGAAGTGATCTCCCCCTTGTCTTTGAAGCGCACTCCCCTTTGTTCCGCGTCGACCCGTATCGCGCCGAACCGTATCCTCCTGCCTCCCCCAAGACACGCGGTTTACGAGTTGGGAAAGACTGTAACCGGTGATTCTTGTTTGTCCTGCCTCCCCTGGATCTCGTGGAACCTGCCGGATCGTCGCATCGGAGGAAGATACGAAGAACCAGTCCGTTCCCGGCTATCCCCCTTCAACCTCGCTGCATCGCCTCCGGACTCGCTACGGTAACCCGGAACGTGAGTGCAAACAAACTAATCTACCTTAAATATAATTGGCCAATTAGAGGTAGAGGTACCGTGACTCAGTGATATTTTACTATAACTAAATAGGAACTAAGAGGAACTTACCTGTAACGTATCTAAAGAATAAGAATACTCACCTTGTTGATCTTACCACTAAGAGTATCGTACCGTAACGTAAGACTAAGACTAGTCGCTATAAGTAAAACTTACCTTCTTACCTGATTGCATTCCACCGTAACGCCCCTCAGGCGCTCGATCCCTGGGATCGAGATTGCAGAACTTACCGTAACTCAACTGAAACCATTTCTACTTACCTGTATCGCCGTTCTAGTCCTGAGATTAAATCTAAAAGACATTTGGTTAAATAATTCTTCTCATTTCAAAACTTACCCAACATCCCAGGTTCTGAGTAACAAGAGTATTGCAAACCGTATCGATAATAGGAACTTGCTTGAAAGAAACAACAAACGTAACGTAACTTCATTTATTTACAACATATCGATACATAGAACCCTTCAGGTTAACAGATCCCTTCAGGTATAACAGTAGTGAAATTAACATATATAACAAAGGTATCTACTGGAACGCTACGCCTCATCTCCAAGCCGCTCGGGAGAACGCCGCTACCAAGAACCAGTTAAGTACCTCTAAATTCAAGTAGTCTAAGATTCCGATATTTTCTTGTTTTTGCCTTTCAGTATCGCGACCCCCTTAGAACCCCCCTTTATCGAAGGAACCTGTTCACTGTAACACTGCCCAGAAAGCTTACACACCCAAACCCTCTCATCAATGGAATACCTGAGCAACGACCACCACCAAGACACATGAGGCGACTCAAAAGAAGACACCACGCTGATAACGCCGATGGCTTCTACTGAACTCCGACTTTATTTGTTCATCCATACAAGCAACTATAATGGCCTAAATACAACCTTACATACTCTTAGTCTATCCTTTATATCTATTTATTATTAGCTATATTATTTAATGAACCACAATTTGGTTCCCTGTGTAGGCTCCTAGGCCAAGCGAATGCGCTTGAGACTGGTTGTTAACACCCCATGTGAATCATGCCTCGGCATGCTATACGACATGTATATATATATTCATACATTATAGTTCATTGCACAAGACTGTTACAAATTTAAAAAAAGAAAAATTGCTTCATAGCTACCAATATGTAGCTATGATTTTGTTTACTGGAATCGCGTTGCATTTCTTGTGGCAAAAAAAGTGTCGATAAAAATTCCTTAATCGCCAGCCAAAAGATAGATCCATGTCAAAATATAACTTCAATCGTTCATATTATTGAAATCAGTCATTTCTACCAAATAACTCCCTTTTAGTACTCGGACTGAGTCGAAAAACCTTATTAGGCGCCTGAATAATATAGTGCAAACATTAAATGTTTGAGTCACCAAATTTTGGTGACTCCAATTTCGAATTTATTACGATACACCATAACGTCTACTCCTAAGTGACGTTAGACAGCGGCAGGAAGACTGTCTCCAACACCCTACAAATTCGATGTTCGGTTATCGAAGAACTTGAGAGGAACTATTTAGATTCCCAACCCATTGGAATTTACACGAAACTCGATAGTGAATTACGATTTTGTTGATGAATTGCAAGCTTGACGATTTTTTGGCAGGAGGTTCCAAGTCAACAAGGTTCCT